>JASANN010000120.1:87067-148449 GCA_031762395.1 Calameuta pygmaea | reverse complement strand
GAGGTTCCTTGCCTCGGGCCTTCAGCCCATTTCACATCATCTCCTTATCCCTTCATCACTACCTCGGGAACGTCTAACACGGTGAATCGGTCTATTTAAAAAACGGTTTCGGAGTCATTATTTATCGCGCACAAAAATTTGCAAGTTGATCGAATAATAGCCAAGTGAATAATTAGCCGGTATCCGAAAATACGTGTAGTGCAAAAAATAATAGCCAAAGTGGAATCTTCAAACCGTTGCACAAGCGGATCTAACGTCGACGGATGGACCGAACCTGCGAACTGAGCACGAGATAATTTCGGAAGATGATGAGCAAACGAGAAGAGATCCTGTGGTGAGTGATTTTTTCTATTCTTTTCTCCTTGCGAACCTGTAAGCTTATGTAAACGATCTTGCTGGAAGCTACACTTATACCATATTCTTGCTACACCCTATATGCATATGTCAATTACACTTTAACCTGGGGTAGAATTTACGAATTTTCATTAAATATATGGGAAATAGCGTATTGTACATATGATCGATATATGGATCAATAATATTTTGACAGATATCAGTAAATTATGTTTTATTATACCTGTTGGAATTGTATTCCGAAATACATCAAAAATTATATTTTTTAAACATATATATTTTGACATACGTATATTTTCAATATATATATATATATATATTATTTTAATCCGGGGTACATTTTGGTAATTTATTTTGAAAGTAGACCTCCAGTAGGTCAAGTCTCAGTAGGATGGTCTCATTGGCTATACCTGTTCTAAATGATGAATTAACACTTAGTACTTTTTATTCGCGCAGCCAGTTATCGAATTGAAGGTAGATAGTCTACTGAGAATTGAAGGTATAGATGTATCTAACGCCTGTTAGGTCTATACGTAAGTATAGATGTGTATTGATACGCTGTGATATCGAATCGTGCAACAGCTGTAATACAGTGGCGGTACATACAGTACGGTGGCTGTACGTGTAGGAAGCATCTTGGCTTAATCTAGTCGTAAGACTATCGTTTTTCTTCGATAGGATGTTTTCACGTTTCCTGCAGGTCTGGCATCAGCTGCTATCGTAAATGGAAATATGTAGCCAATTTCGACTTTGCTTTCCAGCAGAAACATTTTGCCCAACATCATCCCGTATATTGTGTTTGGAAAGGCGCAATAATAAAAATCTACTAACTTCAAAGTTCGACCAAGAATGATTTTGTTCCGCGAAAAATTTTATATTTATAGGTAAAAACAACTGACTCTTTTTTTTTCTCTTGATGTTTACCTGGTCATTTGGTACAAAATTTGCGTTTAATATGAAACTTAAATTTTCGGTTTTAAAATTTAAAAAAGAAGACTCCCTTTCGTAGAAGATCGTATTTCGCTGAAGCTTTTGTATTCCGTATTCATTTACGTTTCGAACACGATATCCCCCCCCCGAGATGGAAGATGATCATGAGTTGGACTAGGATCATCAGGCAGGTCATTCTGACCGGGAGGAAGTAGAAGTCCTGGTCAAGGCCATAGGGTGCCAATAGTTCAGAGCGCTAGGGTGTGTTCCTGTAGGAACGTTTGGGTATTCAGGTTCAGGTGATTCGAAACGAAGGGTGGGTAGGTCACATGAATCAGCACAGGGGTCGCGCAGGAGTAGCAGGTTGTCGCTGAAAGGTGGACCAGCTGGATGAGTAGACGAAGAGAGACTCTGGAGAGCCGTAGAATGAGTGAAGAGGGAACGAGGAGGAGAGAGCGAGAGTATCTGGGGATGAGGAAAGGGAAAGAGAGATAGCCAGAGTTGACCCTGCTTGTGCACCTGGATAGGAGGCTGTAATCAATACCACAGAAAGCGCGCGCTGCGCCAGGCACTATCACCCACCATCCGCCTACAACCTACCTACCCACGTACCTACCTTTCTACAGATTCCTGAATAAGAGCAAAGCACGCTAATGCATCCATTTTTTAATATCCGTCAGATGTCAAGAAATTAACCCTCGAGTTAACCTTCATTGAAATTAGATAAGGGTATCCATTTGACTGCACTTTTTTTTTCTGATCTCGTCAACTGGATGACACCGGGTCCTGGTCGTTCGGCTTTTGAATTTTCATGAGCTCACGTGAAGAAAAAAAGTAGTTTTGCAGCTGACTAGGGTCCAGTTCAGCTTTGGCAGTGAAGAGCTGATCATTCTGTAACATGTCGCTATGAAATACGTGGCTCAAGGAGTCTTCGTTTAGAACTTCAAGGATAGAGTCTTGGAATGCATTATTAAGGGTTACGGATGGGGAGCACAGAGGGAAATTAATTTTAATTATCCGAGATGGAGTCCGGGATGTTTTAGCTTTTTTCAGATTTAATATGTACCAACTCTTGTAAATTCTTTGCTGCTTCCGCAAGATGACGTAGTTCAGTCGGCGCAAGGGGTACGCGCCAGATATGGGACGTTTCTGTAAATTACATGTCGATTGACAGAAAATTCGACAGTTCGGTTTCTGATCATTTCAGTGGCTCGGAGTTCAGGCCTATTATAAAGATACAACCCGGGTGACCCATTTTTCCATCCAGGATCCTGATGCGCGAAGGGTAGATCCAGGCTGTTTTCTCTCGTCTTATCTTACCTAGTCTCGTCTTTCGTTCATATCTTCTTAATAAAAAGCGACTGGAGGCTCACAGAACATCCTCAGACATAAATCCGACTTGCGAACGACCAAGAGTATCAGGACGGGGAGCAAAGGACCCCAGCTAGAGTCGATCGATTCCTAAAAACTGACTCTTCGAGGACAGTTGACATCGAATGATCCTTCGTTGAGTGTCCTTCAGTAAATTGATCTGTTTCGAAATTTGGCCAAGTTCATTAGGCTGATTTGACGTTGATCAACGCGAAGACCCGTTAGATCTTCCGAGGATCCCATTAAAAAGCCCGATCGATCACACTGACGATTCTCGTTTTGTATTCGCAATCGAGGAAATCAGTGATAAGATTTAAACAAAACAAAAAATAATAGTAAATGATATTTGCGCACTCGCTTGATTTTTAATCGTATTGTACCGTTGATAATTTATTCATGATTATAGATACAATATACATCGTAGGCTAGATGAAACACTTAATAATATATTCGCCTATCTATACGCTACGTGTGGACGAAACGAAAGGAAAATAGAAAATTAGAATCCCGGGATGTCGATCGTTGAAAATGATTTCGTTTATCGGGAAACGTAAAGTCGATGATCATTCCTGACGTTTCCGCCGGATGTGTCAACAGCTATAATAACATTGTATCTCGTTGAGCTAACTCTAGGGCGTCCTTAGGTTTAGTTAGGTTCTCTTTCATTTTTATCCCTACTATTTACAAGCGATTCACGCTGATCCAGTGAGAATCAGTGACTCGAAGAGAAGAGGGTAGCAGCCCCCGTCAACGTTGGGCGCTCATCCCTTCCACTTCCGTCCACCCGTTATCTTTCTATCTATCTATGTATATACTAGTTCGGGTCCTCCCGAGGGACCAAAAGTTCTGAGACTTTATGCCGACGATTCGCAATGTGACAGGATATAGTTTTTTCTTTTTTTTTTTCCGGTACGACATTTTTCAGGACGAATTACGAAATCGATCAGGTCGAGCAGAGAAGTGATCGCGCAATAGAGTCTTGGACCATCGAATAATTAGTTTGATTTTCATTTTGATAGATTTTCACGTTTTCGCGTAGATCATCGATCATCGGTCTCGTTACTTTCAGACTGTCCCGACTTTTTTTGGGAGTTTTTCATTGATCGCTCATTTCTTGTCTTCAAAAAAAAAAAAAAAAAAAAAACACATTACCTGGAAACACTGGAAGGAATTGCGTGACAGAGAAGAAATCTCAGGAGTCGTAGAAAAAGTCCCAACAGCTGATGATTAACGCGCATACACGTAAATGATCTTAAGATTTATTTTTTTTTTTTTTTTTGGATTACATAGGAAATCGGCTCCTTTCGAGAGTCTCTTGTAATCGTAGAACAATTCTACCCGGCACTCTAGCACTTTTACACTCGCGATGCATTCGATTGGGAATGTTCGTTTTTTTTTTTTCGCGGGGCGCTGAGGGGGGGGGTGGTAGTTATTTCCTCATGGACCGTTTTAGCAAACAGTTTTTTTTTATGAGCAATTCACGAACATTGAGCCGAGCTTCACTAATCTCCTTTCTCAACGAAGATCTTGATTTCGGCATTTTTTACCATTCGTCCACTTCATTTCACGTTACAATTCAGCTTGCAGTTATGCACTTTTCATGCGCTTGTCGAAAATTCGTCAAATGAATTTTTTCTATCACTTCAAACCGACTTCCCACTCGCAGTACCGAATACACATTTATCGTAAATCATACGCGACGCTGCCAATCAAAATTCTCAATTTATCCGATAACGCAAACCCGTAAAAACATTTGACTGGTAAATTGTTTGTCAAAATTTTTCTAGGAGTCACATTTTTTTTTTTTTTTTTTTTTTTCACCACTTCAGTCGCCGTTACGATACTTTGCAGCGTTTGCGTTAAAAATTTCGTACTTCGTATCTATTGTTATTAATCGACGTCAGATACGATAACTTGACGATTTCAGCGCTTGAAGTTTCATCGACGATTGATCGATCTGCAAATCCCGATTGCGATTTTTGATTGACAGCACACGCTTCTCCGAACCGATAGTCACATTAGAACATAGCTTACTGTATAATATGTATAACCGGTTGATAATACAGCAACAAGTAGATGCTGATATTTCTAATTAACGCATCGTCCCGTGCATTTTGACGTGGCCTCTCATTTAAATTTTAGTATGCAATCTCGCACACTCCGATGTTCGAAAACGCTGCACATCGACGCGCGTACCTTTGCGTTATCATCCGGCGATCACACGCACCGTCGACGAGTTGGTCAAAATATATATAATGTTATATAAAAAAGAATCGCAGTGTGATAGTAATACAATGTCATTATCGTTATATTGTCGAGAACAACTAATTACAACTAAATCGCATTTAAATACATATTTACACATTTAAGAAGTAGACTTTCGCTCGGTCCTCTTAATAATTTCTTTTTCTTTTTCCTTTTTTTTAGTAATTCTTATCTCTCCCCTCAGTTCGCCTCTATAATTGTCAGTATTATCGTTTAGAAGCTTCCCTCGCACAAAGCTGGCTATTTCGTAAAAGGAATCTCCTTTATCGCTGCTCGTTTCGCGAGACGCCACTTTATTTTTACGCTGTTTATATGTCACCCATACAATGCATCTTTTAGCGACGGGCCGCGCACGTGTGTCGATCGTACAGAATCATTGACGGTATCGAGAAGAATTCGGGTGAGGTTAGGTTCGGATAGATTATAGGTTAGACAGGTACCGATGGAAAAGAGACAAAGGCCTAAGGGCGAGTTTCGCTAAAAAAAAAAGGTCGATCGCTCTTCAAGAGGCAGTTCGCACATACAGCGCATTAAGGTCGTAGAGAAAGTGAAGGTCGCGACTTGCCCTATGAACCGACCGTAAGGATATTCATTAAATGAGAATCTCTCGATGGGATAATCGCGTCGCGTGCGGTTCCCATTTTCAGCTGTTTTTCTACGATCTCCAGTTGGGCCTATACGGTTTTTACTTCTTTTCGGTCCTTCCGCTATGAAATTGGTCTCGTCAGCCTCTCAAAGATATGTCCTATCGATCTTCGAATCCTCCATCTCAGTCGCCCATCGTGCCTCGAGGGATGAGCTCGGACGAGACTGCCACATTGAAAAGTAACCAATTTCCGGCGAGACGATTATTTCAGGCACGTCCTGGCGAACTCGCGTGCGTTTCCGTGGATGAACGAAGATCCCGGAATGCCAGGACGAAGACAAGTCTTAAGTGTTGTTTTTGGTATGGAATATATTTTTTTTGAAAAAAGAAAAAAAACCTGAGGAGATGCCGTATTTACATGTCGGTACTCCGTTCGAAGTAATTGCATTACTCTCGGTGATATGTCGCGTGTTTGAAAACGTATCGTCGTCGTCGCGGATCTGATGGGAAAGTTGGTTGGGGATCGCCTTTAGCGACAGAATCGTTTATACGGGTGGAATTGATTTGGCCGATAATTCCCAGGGAAACGGTTTGCGCAGGATACGTTTAGCGTTTGCAGGCGAACTCCTAACAAAGTAATAGGTCCTGAGAGGAGTTACTGGAGATTGTGCCCCGTAGCGATATTTAGCGACATGTACAGCGACTTGGTAATTTATTAAGAAAGTTCGACTCCCGATATCACTTCGAAATTGGTATTTACATTTCGTGAGAAAATCAGAGTGACGCGGTTCGATTGGAGTTTGGATGAGGTTTGAAATTGTCAAGTGTTTTTTTTTTTTTTTCTACATTATTTTATCAAGACGGTTAAATTTATCTCGCACGGGAGAAACGTGACCTGCTGCTCCGTTGTGCACGAGACTTAAAATAAAGGAGGTGCTGCTAAAGTCAATGCTGACTTTGAAGAAATTTCTCCTCGTAGCGGTCGAGTCACGAACGTATCGAATGTCCAGGACAGTCGCGCCGAAGAATAGAAAGGTGGATGAAAATTTGAAGAAACTGCGTCGCCATACAGGTTCCAGGCCGCGTGGGGATACGAATGAGGATTGGGAGCAGGGGGGGCTGGACGGGACGACGCTCTAACGCGCTATTGCTGTCATTTTATTTTGTTCGAAGTGCACATACGTGTACGTGCGATACCGTCAAGAAGGCAGAGGACAGCTAAGCTAATCCTGGGTTATTCACAGTTTTATTGAAGAATTCTTTTTTTTTTTTAACGATACGATATGATTCGTTACGAGACGCCGTGAACATGTTTATCATCGAAAATTTAGAATGAAAAGATGAAATTTTATCGAGCACTATGATGGTCCGTTTGCCAATTCTAGGGACGATTTTTTTTTTGACTCACGTGCGAGAGATTTGAACGGTTTGCATCTGACATCGAAAAACATTGAGATTAACTTCATTAAAGCGACGTCCATTATCGAAGCGATAGACGCATTGTTTTCTTTTTCTTTTTTTTTTGGAAGGACTCGTGAGTCTTTATCGTTTTATTATGTGATTCTTTGATTCTTTCTCTCTCGTTCTCTCTCTCTCTCTTATACGTAACGTCTTTTACCTTTATTAAAAACTACTGTGCGAAGAAAGACCTGCTCTCAATTTTGACATTCGTAATTCATCTCGTTCGTCGAAAAAATTTATAAATATCTCATATCTCTCTTGGAGAACGCGAGTGAAAAAACACAAAAGAGAGAGAGAGAGAGAGAGAAAACTGGAAACATGAATAAGTGAGGTACAGTGCGTAAAGGAAAAAAAAAGAAAAAAAAAATATTGAGTCGAAACGTTCTATGACGACAACAACGACGAGGGAGATTTTATTCGGCTTATTTGTTAAGAGATTTGATTCGCATTGTCAAGAGACCTGGTCCAGTTGCGCAAACAGCGTAAGAGTCTGAGATCCACGACCGAGGCTACTTCAAGCCGAATCAGTAAAGCAGCAGACAGAGGCAGAGCAGAAGCGAGTACAGCCTAGGCTGCTTGGCCTGACCGCCGTGCTGCATTGCCGCAGGATACTCTCCTGAAACAAAGGACATCACTTAAATTTTCCGAAGTACGAGCGGGGTCCTCGGAGTGGCGCGACCCGTCCATATACCAGACATATGTATATGCATGCATATCCCAGGTCCGTGCGCGACGGAGCAGGGACTAGCCCACTCACCATTTAGTACGTGAACGGTAATGGACTTTGGCTGGGCGTTGCTGGGGTTGCAGGTGTAGCGTCCTGAATCCGATGGTTTCGCCTGCTGGACCAAGAGAGAGCTGGTGGTGCTGTCGCCCTTCTGCGTGACGACGGAGACGTCGCCTCTGGTCGAGTCGTAGCTGATTATCTGGAAGAAAGATCGAGCGCGCGCGCACCTCAGTCGTTTGCAGAGATAAGATAAGAGCGTCGAGTTTTACGCTCATTGGGAAACTGGTCTGAAGTTCTAGATCCTCTTCTGGGTCCTCATCGTCACAGAGACGACAGAAACGTAGGATCGCGATAGCTTGGAGCCGATCGGCGTCATCCGAGAAAGTCCTCGGGACGCGTCCCTGCGTTTCTGCGAAACGCATGGACGAAGAAAGTTTTTGAGACTGAAAGTGCGCGAGAGACGCTGGTGGTCCAAGAAGAGAAAGGGAAAAAAAGGGTGAGAAAAGAAGAAAAAAAAAGAGAGTAAATTATGAAAAATCTAAAGTCGCCACTCGTCAACCTGACTCGCTACTCTTGACCGCGATTCTCTTTTTGATGGCTGCTGTCTCCAATTACCCGAGGAAGATTAATAGAGAGTAATTAGTATTTTACGTGCGCCAGGAGCCACCAGCACCCAGTTCCCCCTGAGGAATACCAACCGGTCTGACGGTGATTCTGCAGTCGTACCGTCGACTCTCGTCGAGCGACAGCTTATTTCAAGCCAACGTTTGAAACGCGACGAGATCCCTAATTAATTTCACGTTAAAAGTTTAGCAATGCTTTAGTGGTTTTACAAATAATTCTCATTTCAATTGAAAAACAGCCGGCGTGACGTTCCTGTTCGCAGTAGCGCGGAAACTTTCCTTCGAAACGTGTACTTCTCTTTTTTTTTACGCGAGACACGGAACGAGCATAGATATTTTAGTGCCAGTAACGGGTCAATCTTTTTTTTTTATTTGACGCAGACGCATAGAAGTGCAGACGCTCCTACGGCAGACGCATGTAACAATCAGTTTTTACCTCGGCAGACAAATTGCACTTGACGTCGTGATATATGTTATAGGAGAAACTTCAGGAGCGCCGCGGTCCAGGATTACTTAATATCACTTGATCATCCTCTCTTATCAGATAACGTTCCTAGCTCACGTCCAAGTCAATACGGAACCACCGAACTCGTATCATTTTCCATAGGAGAAGCATCCATACGTCATACGCGTATCTTCTGACGGTAGGAGCCCAGCAAGGAGCCAATGGGAAATCCTGGAAGACAAGGAATATTAAGTGGGAAGGAATAAGGTAGTTAGGACGACGTCCCTTTAAATCGTTTTCCTGGCTGAAACCAGCCTTATCAGTCTACGTCTGGGTACCGGCGGAGCCTCTTCTATCTCCATCTCATTGCGCGACCCTTCCACCCAAACCCAGCATCCCCACTAGCTCCATACTCGAGGTACCCACTACACCTTCCTTAAACCCCCTGGCACACTCATTTGGATTGCTAAATTCATTTACCAGATGTTATACCAAGAAGCTTTCCTGGCCTGGGCGAATTTTCAGATCGAAGAAAACTAATGTCCTCGCTATTGCCTGAACATCCGCAGATGCATTTTAATTTGCGCCGGATGCACCAGATGGCTCGTAATATCAATCGCGCGATTTTCCGAACCTCGAATGCGTCTGTCGATCGAGTGTTTCCAGAATCTGATCAATTTTTCTCATCTCGAAGAGTCAAAAAAAACCGATCCGGCTATATATGCTCTTGTGTTCGTAAATCTCGACTTTTTTAACTTGCAAATCGAACGCATTTACAGCCACTGGAGGATCGTCCGGAATGGCTTCATCGTATCTGTCATCCTTCTCTCTCGGAGCCTCATAAAAATTCTAATGAAAATCCCCACTCGACTCGAATTTCTAGTGACTTCCGCGCCCTTCTTATTAATGTATAAATTAATGTATATCAGTGATTGTTCAGTTGGTTTTCGAACACGCGAAGGGACGTTTGCCAGGCCGTGACCTTACGGGTAATGTTACATGACAGGAAATTAAAAACAAGCAACGCGATACACGTGACGCATGCAGATAAATGGATCTTCCGGGACGCTCGGGTTGCGCTATCGAAATCGTCGTCAAACATCAAACATTTGTAAAACTTCACAAACTCGGCTAACGTTTGAATGAGGTGGTCAAACATGGCAGCGGTTAGCCAAAGGTTCCTCCCTTCCCGGTACCTTCCTTCCTCCTCCGTAGAGACGTTTTCCTATTCCGCACAAATTGGCAGCTATCGTTGGGTAAAGTCTCCCCCCCCCCCCCCCCATTTACTTATGTCGATACAAGCTGGATGCAGGCGACAAGCTTCTCCAATGTAAACCGCCTCCGGCTGGAAAGCGAGAAGAGGAGGAATGTCACGTTTCCACGCGAATGGCAGCCGCGACACAAGGCTGTACCGGAAACTGGAAACCGCAGTGAACATCTAACCTCATCACTCGACTGTGCACGACCCTCACTCCACAAGATATAATTTTACCACGGGCCAATTTGGCAGACTGCTCGCGATACTCGCAATGCCTCTCTTGGCCATTTTCCAAAAGTCCAATATATAAATAAGTCGCGAAATGATTTCTTTTTTCAAATCCCGTAATTGGCTTTTCTTCACAATTTCGGTAAGAAATCGTCTCATCCTGGGGTTCAGCGGGAAATAAAGAGCAGGACCGTCCTGCAAGTAGGGTTCGCTTTAGAGTACATTGAAATTTATATTTTTACTGGTCAGAGACTCGGCACCGGGTCTACTGAGATTAACCAAGCCAGAAGGGTCGTAATGCTGTAATCGCATGGGTTCCACGAGATAACATCGCTCGGTGGTGGCTTGTTGCTCTGCGAACGATCAAAGTCAGCCACAAGCAACCCTTTCTAGTCAGGGTTGCCCACTCTCGCGTTCCAAGCGATCCTACCGATTCCAGCAACTGAAATCTTCTCTCTCTCTCTCTCTCTCTCTCTCTCTCTCTCTCACACATACACACACCCTCTCACTTCTCAGCTACTACCCACATACTTCTTTTTCACGAGCCACGAAGAAGACTGTTAGCCATGACCTCCGACCTATAACCCACCACTACCTTCTGACCGAAATCAGTCTGCTGCCGGAACTTTCCTGGCAGCCGTAGAAAATTCCTCTTCGATTTCACGAGTTTGAAGATCCTTCCCGGTGGACTCGTGCTCGGAATATCAAGGAGCACCAGCTTCCGGAAAGCTCTCCCAGCGATGCTTACGAGATTTTGAGCGCACTAGCTACCTTATCCTTATACCAGGTCTTAAGAATCCTCCTATAGAATACGGATTTCCTTTTTAGAGGATCCCTGGGCTCTCGTATCTTCTGCATCGGTCTATAGATGCATCGGTGCATCAGTACCTGGATCAGTAGCTGATGCAATATCAGAAGCTTCTATCGATACCGTGTTATCAGAATTATCGGCATCACCACGTGCAGCACCAAACATCCCCCCCCCCCCCCCACACGTACTCAGACACACACACGCTAGCGCGGAGCCCACACGCCGAAATTCAATTACCCGATCTCAATTTCGCTTTACGTATGTGATGGACGTTTTGTTACCTGCAAAGTTGATCATTCAAAACTATACACAGAAGTATCGCAGAGAGTTATCACGCAGAAGTATAGCCAATTGACATGCTCGTCTGGAATAGCAAGAGCACAGCTTTTTCATTGCTGATCAATTGCAAGAAAGAATACTCGGACTTTCAACAAGGAACGCCTGGGCTTTTTGATCTTTAATAATTTTACTGTATTCGAAAATGCAGGTTATACTTTTTTTTTTTACTATTTCCGATAATTATGTCCTTAGTATGCAACCGTAAGGCGAGCTTTATTTCTACAAATACTTTTGACTGATCATTCGCAGATCTACCGCATCATTTTTTCTCGGGCTCCCAGTTCGCCCAGGGCCCCCACCCGGTTTCTTCCTCTACTTTCGAAGTGGACCCAAGCTCATCCTTCTAACCCGTTACCTTACTCAATAGGGTCAGAGCGAGCTTTGCGAGTGTCATGGAAAAAAAAAAAGAAAAGAAACGAAGGTACAGGTGGTTGTCGCAGTGTCGTCTGATTTATGTAAGAGCCAATTACGATTACAGTAGCTCTAGGGTGCACCTGCGAAGCCTATAGAATAAAGAACTCCTCTTATCTATATAACGCGACCAGCACGAGAGGGTATTAATTTTAATGTATCACGAATACATGGTCGAATGTGTGTAAAAATAACTCACGATCGATATGAGCCTTCCACTTCGAATTAGACGATTTTTTCAAAATTTAAGTTTTCCTCTTGGCACTCGAAGTACAAACTTCCTTAGCATATCGATACTTCATTAGGCGTGGAATCTGCAATACCGACGTAGGAGCCCAAGACAGCAGAAACAGGAAGTTCGGGGAAAAAGCGAAAAAATGAAAGGAAAAGAGCATCGTGCTGGTCTAACCAGCCAGCGGACTGGTAAACCTGATGCGTTCGGTAAAAAAAAAAATCCAGATTTTCTTTCATCGCAAAACAAAATACAAGTCGAACTAAGGCGTATCAATCCTACCTTTGCCATTAGACACTGACGATAACAGGATCAAACGAAGACCTAAATCGTTCGGCCTAGTTTGCCAAATGCAAATGCCGCCTGTAATTCCGGCCCCGGAAACATTTCGGACTATCTCGCATTCTGGTATGACAGTCGGCAGTTAGAGTAGCCGCTAGCCACTCGGCAACCATATCAGTGAGCCTATCAGAACGACCCGAGTATATACGTATGCAGAAAGAGTAAGATTACTCCTCGACCTCGACTGGATACATCAGTCGAAAGGAGTGCGTGAGTCAGGAATTAAATGAATCTATTCCTACACACCGGATAACCAATCTGATTCATAGCTGCAGTTCCTAGAGCCAATCGGTACCCAATCGGTTCTCGATTAATTTTCCCAAGTCCAGATTATTTTTTAGCTTACCGCATCATTGTGATCCCAGAATATGTATGCCGGTGGCTCCGGGCTGTGCAGTACGATGCACGTCAGATTGATCGTACTTCCACGATCGATGTAATGATCAGGTCCACCGACGATCTCGGTTGTTGGTTCTGTAACAAAAAAACAAGAGATCCATTTTACCCTAATCGAACATCTCGTAACGATTGCATTGTCAAAAAAATTATTTTCTTTATCATCACTATCGTCTGCTCAGTTGCCAACTGCACGAGGTATAGATTTCTAGGTAGAAAAGGGGTATTTAGGAGCGACCTTAGTCGTTCATTTCTTTAATGGGAAAAGCAACGCGGCTGACCTCCTCCTCGGATCTCGAAAGAGCACTTTGAAGCAGCCTAACCTATGCACGTAGCGCGTCCTGTATCGCATCTGCCAGGTTACGTGAGGTCAGTCGGTAGATCGATGCGAATATTTTCCGGACGGCCTCCTCTCTTCAGGGATTGACCGAAATAACCGGGAACCGTGCGCCCAGGCCTTTGTGCAGTGCCCATCCCGATAGATAACCTTGCTCCATCATCTCTTCGCCATCCCCCGTTTCGCCCGTCGCCATAAACAGAGCTACCCGGACTAGCCAAGCCAAGCCTTTCGACATGGACTCAGCACCCTGGAACCAGCAGGTTTGGGCGTCTCGTGCGACAACCTTTAAGGCGCATTAGCATTGCAATAACGGGCAGCTACGTCGCGCTGGCTGTGCGGAAGGGGAATGCGGATGTTTCAGCCCCGAAACACTTAAACCCCATCGTCCCTTATTTCACGCAGGATGAGCTCTGACAGTGCTAGGTAAAGACGTGGCAGAGGCAGAAGGTGGATTCACAAGGGAGGTTAGTTCTTCGATGTAAAGTGCGTTGCGATATATTTCATTCGTCTTAAGGTTTTCGATCCATTCGACTGTTTTTCTACGCGAACGCAATAACCTCATGTTTTGAGGTTACGCACGCGACTGGGTCGTCCATGGAGACTTGTAATCTCCTGGGTGTAATATATCAGTAGCTCATCGTGTATCGGCTTTCTTTGACTGGCGATGCTTCTCTCATTTCCCGTATAGCGTCGCGCGTCCCACGAGCTGCCTTTGTGGTTTCAGCCGCTATTTGTGAACTGTCCACAAAGCATATTCATCCGAGATCGTATACCGTGTTGACGTTCGACCTAAATAAAGAACCTTGCACTGTTTCACCTTATAACCCGTATCCTACGTAAATTACGTTACACGATGCGACTTTACGATATTATCTGCACTCTGCGACGTCTCTGCTCCTCTTTGAACCGGATCGTGCAATCTGACCGGAAGGTACCGATCGAGACCTAAAAGCATCATATGCACTGTCCCACGATCTTTGAACGTGAGTTTGCATAAGGAGATGCTGACTCCGACTGTTTTTAGGTTATGTATGAAAATTCTTGAAATTTCTCTCTCTCTCTCTCTCTCTCTCTCTCTCGTTCGCTCTTTTCGGAATGCGCAAGGAATTTCGACACAGCTGTAAATTACATTTCTACACTCGTGGGAGCACTGGTGGGACTCGTGCCAACAGATGCGCCCGTAAGACGTTTGCTTTCGAAAAAGTTGCCAGTTCTCTTTACTTCGCTCCCTTCTCGCTTAAGGGCGACACCGCGAGGGGCAGCAGCTTCGCGGGTCTTTCGTCGTGCGCGAATGGAATATCAACCGAGAGGCTTTCGCTTCTCTATTTGTTCCTCGCCGGTATGAGAATCGAACGCGTCAAGTTACTGTGGCCTCTAAAGTTTGGCCATTTTCTTCAGCAGCCCGGGCTCTGCTTACATCTTAAACCCATCAGCGAACACTGCCGTGCAAGCTCAAAGGGCTCAACCTGTCCCAATGTTTAACGTTAACCTGAACGCAAAGTGCTCATCTGAGCGATCCCTGGGCTGGATATATTCCCGTATACCCTACGCGCTCCTCTTTCGGGTGTATTATAGGAGTAAAATGACTAAAGGACACTTTGTCGTTTGCCGCGAGACGGGAGAGTGGGCTAGTGGGTAAACTTTTGCCAGGATATTAGCTCGAAACGCTGAAAAAGCTTCGTCGAAAACTCGACGAAAGGAAGCGACCTCAAAGTTTTCCTTTCTTCCTGCATTACTTTGTTTCTTTTAATTTCGGTCTTATTTTTTTTTTATTTTTTTTTTCATTCTGTACCGGGATAAAGTTTAATTGCGCCTTTTCAAAGCTTACGGGGGATAAACACTGCTTCGCTCTTCTTTGGGCGATGCGATTAGGCCAGCTGGTTACGTTGGGGTCGGGTCGGATGACGATTACGAGTTAAATCTAACAGGACGATTGCGAATGAATAAAAGGAGCCAGAGGCTCAAGTATCTATGCATACATTACATAGTATAAGTAAGTATCCGTAGGAACGTAGGAACGTAGGAACGTTGGAACGTGGGAACGTAGGAAACGAAATAAGATCTGTCGAAAGCCAAAGGGGCCGCCCTCGGTATTGCTTATCCGATTGAAATTCTTTTTATCAGCTCGTTCCCGCGAGAGGACTCGTGACTCGCGGCAGGCGATTCCATCTCATCTAACTTTTTATTACTTCTCTCGGGCAATTTATTATGTTTATTGTGTTCCCAACTAATATTGGCCATCCGCATCGAGTGTAAAATCGACTCTGGCCGCTGGAAATAAGAAAAGAGAGAAAACAGTAGCACGTTGGATCTCGAGCCCGAGTGGCGTCTTAGTCGCAAGTCGATACGCGGTGTCATGATTTCTCGGAGTTGGGAGAACAAAATGGAAAATATCAGCGCTGACTGTGCCCGAGGCGTTTCGCGTCTCTCTATTCTTTTTTTTTGTCCCGGGAAAACTGTAAAGGGAAAGCGAGAGAAGGAAGAAAAAGAAAAATACGAGCGAATCGACAGAGGAAATCTCGTCGCTCGTAGTAGCGCCGATCCTCTTTTCCTTTGTCCTTTTTATTTGCAATTAAATTCGATGAAGCAGATTTTCCGACGCTCATTATTTATTTAACTAGTCTTGGCTGCGATACACGATACGGACTAAACATGTATATTGAATTCATCAGAAGAATCCTTGTCTATAGTGGTAAATCCATCAGTGAGCCATATTAAAATAAAGCACGGCAGTTCACCTTAAAGATTGCGGATCGAAATGAAAGCAATGCGCCCGCACGTAGTATATACTCTGAGCACGGTGAATTCGCTTCTGGTATTAAAATTGATCTTGCATAGTACACGTGGACGTGCAATATCCATAATTCAGTTAATACTCGTTAAAGAGAAGGATGTTTGGAGGGGGGCAAAAATTTTTTACTTTAGATTTTTTTTTCGCAAAACCCGCGACAGACGATTTTGATTTCGATATTTTAGATTCTGGGCTATTTCAAAGGAGTGTGCGTGGGCTGAACCGTAGAGGAAGGAAAAGGAAAACGGGAGAGAGGAAAATCCGGCGTTCAAGTGGCAGTTTTAAGGAGACGAAAATTGCTGATAATTGTCGGGGGCCACAGAGAGACGATCGGATTTTAGGAGAATGTCATGAGAAATCGATCCGGATGTCTACCCTTTGTTTTCGTTGCTCTTGTAACGATTAATGGCACCGGTGGTATATCTTTTGTTCCGCTGCATTATCGCGGAAAGCTCGCTGAGAGTCGAGCTGACAACTTGATAATTATTAGAAAAAGACCGAAGCAACGTGAAGCCCATTCGACGAGTTTTGTTTTATCCTCTCTCTCTCTCTCTCTCTCTCTTTCGCTTACTCTTCGTCACGGTTTCTACGTTCTCTGGCATTTACCACTTTCGAAGATAAGGCGCTTTCCATTATTTTCCCCGATTTTCGGTATCTCATAGGAACAACAACCGAAAGCGTTCCGGACCATTAGAAAAAGTACAGTCGAGAGCATTGAAAAAAAAAAAGAAGGGAGCGAAACATAGAAGGGATCGAATAACTTATCAGAATCGAAAACCAGTCAGCAAAACGAAGAAAAAAAAGACGAAAGGTAGCAATGCGCGAGAGCGTTTTCAGATCTGGGTTGCAGCTCGGAATCTGGCAAAGAACGACCAACAGGAAGCGCAAATTACCAGACAGGTTGGGAGGACAAGACTTTTGCGGTGACTCAAAGAAATCGTAAACGGCTGATAAAGCTCGACAAGCTCGTTTCCCCTATTTGCCCCTTTCTTCTTGAAATCTCTCCCACCTCCCTCTTCTCGTCCCTGGATTTCGTCCTGGCCAGACTCGCCACTCTCCGTCGCTTTTCCAAGATATTTTCTTATCAGCAGCCTGGTTCATCTTCTGGTCGTTAGGCATTCTTCCCGGTTGGTGGAATTTCCTTTTCGGAGTTTCACCGCATCCGTTTCCGCAAGTCTGGCACAATGGGAAGAGCGAGTCAATTCCAGAAGCACATATTTCCCTGGCTACGAGGTTCCTCCTCTTCGTCTTGATCTTTTTTTTTTCTATCCCACCGATCCGACACCTTTGCCTCTCGTTCCTCCTCGATATTTTTTTCTCCTTTTTTATCCTTGATTCAAGGCCTCCTTTTCGCATCACGGTTACCCCTCAATTTTCATGCGTTCGGTGGATTGCACTTTTTTTTAAACACGACAATGTCAGGATAGGCGAACCTGACCCAGCTTAACGACCCAAGAACGAAAGATAAAATTTGGTACACGGTTGCCAGAGTCATTGTACCCGTTTCTCGAGAAAAGTTCTTTCCGCGCTCTAAACTTCTGTCTCATATTTTACACTAATTTACAACTTTACGAGTCAACAATGACACAAGGCGCCTTCAGCGCCCGGTACTTTCGAGTAAGAACTTTCCCACTGGTTCAACTTGCGCGCTAGAGGTATAATTATAATTGCGACCAAAGGAACCTGTCGCTAATTGCTCTCCTGGAATTTTATGAACTATAGACACGTTAAAAAAAAAAATAACTAACCTAACCAAATTCAACGCTCCCCGACCAAAGTCCTAACATCGAGCAATCAGTCTGACGAGCAATGAAAGAACCGGGCAATTTTAGTACAAGGAAATAAAAAGTCTTAGATGAATAGCCCCGAAATGTTTTATATTTTACGGGACCTGGTCCCGAGTAAGTAGCTAGCTTTATGTATGACTCTCATATACATATAGAAGCAAGAGGATCTTGTGTGAGATAGTCCTTATTTAATCAACTTTTATACAGCTCGAAAAGCCGGGTTTAAATTTAATCCGAAGATTTTGCGTCCCACCGGTCGGGGTCCTCCGGTTCCCTTAACCGTCGTTCTGGCACGGTGCCCTTTCGTCTGTCCCCTTTTACTCCGCTTTCTTACAATCGTTTTCCATTAAGCTTTTCTTTTTCCCACCTTTTTTCCCCCTTGAATTAAAATCCACCCGGACAAAGTAAGATTGCTCGAACTTACAATTGTCCCTGTAAGGATACAATCTGTATAAACAATAAAACTAACAGACCGCGCGGTATCAGTTTATCATATTTTCCATATCGAGTGTACTCGGTATCACGATTTATTCATGATGCTGGTTTAGATCGGCAGATTGCATTCGACCGTAATATCCCATTATTTCAATATCCAATGTTCTTCTATCGAACTGTACATTCCGCACAGTGGGATCCTTTCATAAGCAATATTTATTCATCAGCAATTCCATACTGTGTCTTCATCATTTCGTTCTACATCGTTGACGCAAATTGTCCTGTATCGCAGCACAAATTGGGTATAAAGCGACTTAAACGGAAGGCCGCCGCGGCGCAGTGTTTTAACTTGACAAACAAAAGCTGCAAATTGAACGAAAACTTTATTGCGTTGCGCTTTTCCATTTTAATTATGAATCTACATAAATACGTGTAATGAACATTCATGGTAAAACGTACTGGAACGATTCTCGTCATCCCCTTTGCAAATACAGGGCAAATACGGACATTGTCAGAATCACAGTCAATATATTAACCGCAGACGAAATGATTAGTGTGCGGATTAATGGCTATCACGTAATTTGTGGTTGGTTGAATAATCGATCGTGGCTTAACGTTAGTCCAATGAAAATTTTCAATGACTGCTCGAATATCGACTGCAATCACCGCGAAGAAATTGAACGTACACCGTGCTTATCTCTGAAGAAATTAAACGTCGAGTCTCTGGGCTGCTTGGGCCTCAATTTCTAGAAACTATTAATCGTTTTCATGAAAATTATGCATTTACACACTGCCAATTTCTCAAAGTTCTAAGGACTCGGGATGATTGCCGAAGTAGCTATAGGTATGATTTGGAGCTTGCAGTGATAACGATTAAGCGATATAGCTGGTATCGTTTAAGCTGTGCCTGATGAGAATCACCGTTGGGTTCTGATCAAGTAATGAATTTTTCGGGCATTCGACACGCTTAAAATTAGCTGCTTCCGTTACCCAGCGGAAGCTTCGATCGTTACGCGTTTGGGTTTTAAGTCGCGGAGTCTCAATTAAGCTGCGAGTCAGTTTTTCTCCCTTTCGTCTTTGCGACACGTGCGTGATTCGCGCGCTCGAGTATGGATATTTGTGTGTATTTTGATGGGCGAGCGAGAGGAGGGAGGCTAAAGGACGAAGAAAAAAAAAAGAGGTCGGAAGAGCTCTCGTGGTCGTTTGCTTGAATTGTGACATGGGGGAGAGGAAGGAAAATAAAAGTTGTTTCTTCGAGATAAAGAAAATCTACGAGCGTGTTTTTCCCTCTGGGAAAATTGCGAATCCGTTCGATTCTCACTGGTCATTTTCTGCTGGGTTATTTCGTAATGTGTTTACCGGAGACGCGAGGATCCCTCGTAAGGCGGTTTTACCGTAGCGAATGCGTTAAACTCACTTTTAGGTCTCGTCCACTGGAATCTGGAGGAGCCGGACTTGGACTGGCGCGACGGATAGAACATTATTGCAGATTCGATGGATCATATTTTTTATGCAGGGTTCTGGGTCTCCTCGCGTCGTTTGGTCTTTGATTAAGTTACTCTGGCTGTACGAAGGTTGCTCGGGAGACGAGCTGAATTCAGGGATGGTCATTGTTTGTGGAGACGTTAGAGATCCCAGAGAAATTTTTGGGAAAAAAAGTCACAGCTTGAAAAAGTACAGGAGGGGGTAGGAGGGGGAGGAAAGATCAGAAAAATAGGATGAGATCTAGAATGATGAAAATTGTCCAAGAGGACATCTCAGTAACGCGTGTGACTAAAATGAGATCCGGTAAAATATCGTAAAAGAGTAAAAGGCGAGGGATTTGAGGCAGAGGTTTTTTTTTAAGGCTGACAGTGGAGGCTAAAAAAAAATTGGAAAAAAGCTCCTACGTAAAGTTTACCGAGTTCTCTTTGCATACACACTGGGGTTCGCTAACGCTAAAAGTAGTCGGGTACAAAGAGAGCTTCACGATCCGATGCAGCCCGGAGATTAGGTCCCGGCCGAACCGCGGGGTAGCATGCAACTTATGAATTATTCGTCTTAGCCGGAATCGCGCGAGCGTATTTTCACTTCCGATTATCGAAATTCAATAATCCTGGAGCTGCGAGCCAACACCAGCGGGACCAACGGGACCAACGTGCTCATTTTATCTAGGCGAGCAATGCATTATACGTGGGACGATGAAATACGCTACTAGCAATGTTAACTTTATCGTATGCAATCGAGCCGGGATCCAGTTGCCCAAGAAACTAACTGACGCAGCGTGCAGAGAAGTATAGAAATTGAAAAATGAGCGCGTTATCAGTTTACGAAGGCGTAACAAATGCGAATTGATAGCCTATTGGGACTCATTGTATTTATGGTATGTGAATTTTAATGCGGTGAATATTAAAATGAATGAATATTAAAATCATATCCTGACTGTAACCCTGTTAAGGTACGTCGTATATTCATTAACCCGCAATCAAGAGCCATCGCGGTGTGTTGATGTAAAACTGCGAAGAACCGAGAAAAACTATAGGTCTATAGTCAAAGAGAATTCATCGTTGAAACAGTTAATTGTAGAATCCTAAAAAAGTACGTCCGTTTCATCCAATTTACATTTGGATTCATTAATTTCGGTATTTGGTATGATTAAACCAAAAAAAAATTCTATAACTCCGTTACGATCAGAAATCCGGCTGAACAGTCTCTTGGAGAATTACTGACCATCCCTCGGATTCCCGAAAAGACACGGAGCAGGAAGGATCAAACTTTGATCATCCACGTGGGCACAGGTGGGCACCGAAATATTTGGTTTCACAGGTCGGTGCTCAGGTCACCGAAGAGAAGGTGAAGCGTCGAGGAACGTTGAGCGACGCGCCTCTGGAAGGTCCAGAAGAGCTGAACAAGATCAGCGGAGCCGCGCGACCAGGTTCCTCGTTACCGCGTTGACCCTTTGTGCAAAAAGACGTTAACCGAGCGAAAAAATGTCGGGCACAAATCGGCGTCCGGGTTTTTTTCTCAACTTGATGTCATTCGAGTCTCGCACTTGCCGTGTCTTTCAGTTGCAATTTTCATGAAACTTTTAAACCAGTCATCGAGACTGGGTGAACAGACCCGGAAGGGATGCTGAAGAACAAGATTTTCGAAGATCGTTTACGTGGTCCAAAAAGAGGGAAGGAAGAAGAGGGAGCTTGAGAAAGAGTGAAAAAAAGGGACAAGGGCCCGATCCAGGCAAAATTTAAGGATTCTAATCTTGGCGAGGGAGCAGCGTCGTTCCATAGTTCCTTATCCGGTTTGGTCGTCGACGTAACTCGTCGCGCCAGGGAGGACGAGGAATACGGCGGAACGTGAGAAATGGACGCGACGTAAAGTACGGCCAGTCTTTGCGCCACACAACAGCCTTCCGTGATAATGTAACGACGGCAGAGCCGCAGTCGTAAAATATTTCATATTTTGCCTCTCGTGTTCCACGAGTCTCGAAAGAACCTGGCTCGTGCTTCAAGCGTGATTTTTTTCTTTCCTTTCCCGTCTTGCTGGGTCCTTGTTCTCATCTTGGCCAATAATCGACCCAGGGTGGTCGGGGCTGAATCCGATGGGCGAGGACGGACGCGGGTGCCGCGCCTGCACCGAGGAAGCCGCCATTCGCGAAATAATTAATAATACAGGTAAATTTACGATAACGGACAAAACGTTCATTATTACTGGGAGGTAAAATTTGTTTGATAAATTTCACGAAACCGCTAACGCACACAATTTTTCACTCGTTCAAACGAACAACAATTATGTTTACATCCGAGTCATTGATGTTCCCGTTCTATCGCGCTGTACCTGGTTACCCGGTGTAATTAATTTTTCCCAGAGCGTTCGCGTTGCTTTTCTTTTCACGCGCGACGGTTCGAGCTCTCTCGTTTTTTTTGTCAACCTCAGCGAGAAACTTATTACGATTTTAACGATGTCGTTCTAACGAGCGGGTCAGACTTGCAAATGCCACGAGGCTCCGCGTCAATGTAATAAAGCCATAATCATAATCCCATTCATTCCAAGTTCCTCGGAAAATAGCGATTTCGAGCGAGAACAATGTCATCGTCCTCGGTGGAAGCTTCGCTGAAACCTTCGTTCACTCGGATGGTCCTGTAGAATGTAGGATAAGGAGAACCTATAGGGTGGATAGGTCAGAAGGCTCCCCCCCCCCCCCCCTATCGAGTGTCAGCCACACTGGAACGAGATGGAATGACTTTCCTTTATGTAAATCCAAAATGTTCTACAGGGGGTGGTTTTTTTTTTCAAAAAGATAATTTTAAAATTCCTCTTGATCATACTTCTTGACCGATACCAATCCAGGCATGACGATTCCGCCAGTTTCGATACGACGACAGCGGGGTGTGTCGCTAAGTTTAATTTTGAGAACGGTACCGGAAGCCACCGTCGTCAAAACCAAAGCCGAGAGTTTGCGTCGGACGTCGTTTCTTTTAAATTCGCCTTAACGTTACTCATTCGAAAGGCCATCCTCCTTCCCGTGAAAGCATTACCGCTCGTGACAGTCGGACAGCCAAAAGACATTATTCGTTCGCGCCAGTGAAAATCTATCGGCCTTCCGCACTTCGTCTGCGCAGTCTGAAGTCTGGAATTGGTCGATAGCAAAGCTAGAATAAGGAGTCCGCCTTTACACGCCAGACCGAAGAATTAATCTCGATCCGAAGGAATTTCATAATAATTGAGTAATGAAACAAAATAATTAGTCTTCATTATTATTACCAGTCATAATTCTTCCGTCCCGAACAGCCAGTTTAATTCATTTCTAAAAGTGCTGAGCCCAGTCGGCCGGCTTCTTCTTCACCGCGCTCAATCTTTTTCTCATCCTTGGAAAATTCTCATTCGGATTTCTCAACTCGGAACGAGCTCTCTGTCCCACAATTATTCAATCACCGACATCGTCCAATCGTTTTCCATTGGTTCAAGGACCACGGAGTCCAGAACTTTTCCCTGTATTTTTTTTTTTTAGTTGGGCTCCGACCAGTCCTTGCTCGGTCCAGCCTTGATAAATTGTTGGTAGAAACCGACGCCATCCTACGCCGCGTTCGTCTTTCACTCTTTTCCCGACGAAACCGCATTGGCTATTTATTTAGGACGTACCGAACTCTTCGCGGATTAGGCGCGCCTATCAATTTTCCCTTCTGCGTTCTTCATTGGCGAAACTACTTAGCGAGTTATCGATAAATCGCGTCGGGAAATTGCCAAGCTTAATTCGTTCGTTCTGTAACTGGACTAGCGAGCTACTGAAAATCCTAGGAAAACTCTTACATTTTATTTCTCGTGAAATCGATGTCTGCCCGGCAGCCGAGCTGGTATACGTGTCAGGATCTCCAGGATTTCGCGTGTGTTTTTCCACACTTTCCAAGAACTCTTCGTATTTCGGGTAGCCTCGACGCAGTTCGCAACATACCAGAGTCAGCTGGATTGGACGATTAAAACTTTCTTGGTTTTGGTTTTTTCCCGTAACTTTTTTTTCCTTTTTTCACCACAATGATACCGCGAAATCGAAGAATTTTCGAGAATATTATCCTGGACCGTACTTGTTTTCAGGAGGTTCCGTTCAGGTCTCGAGAGAAAGAACACTAGGAATTTAACAGTTTTGCAAAAGATAGGAAAACCGGATAATACGGTAATACAAGAAAAAGGAGTACGGAGAATACTTTGCGGATGCTGACCAATAATATTTTACAATACTTTACGGTGTATTTCACTGGGCCTGGATATTCTCGTTGTATCGTTTCTTTTATCGTGGTTAAGTGTCCGTGGGCTCCCATGAGCTTTCGGGCTCGACTTTCAGTAACCAGGATGCTCGAGATCAGAGAAAACTTTTTCCGATTCAATCTGCTAAGTGAAAGACTCCCGCTGTAAGCAGGCTTGTGCTTCCAACTGGAGTTACCCTCCTATTGTAGTACCGTGATATCCAATAAACTTATATCGATTTCGATTCGCTAAGCAAATCGACGAAAATTGGCCGAACCAGAGAAAAGAGATACCGAAATGATAATTGGTGACCGAAAAAGCGTCTACGACGGTACTGATGTCGTCGATAGAAAATTTTGTCGTCCGTATTTCATCCTTTCCTCTAGGTGCCTTATCAGACAACAATCGCACTCGTAGCCGAAATCGGCCTCAAGACCTAAGCCACATTTCGAACGAACCAGAATAGATTCGAGGGACCAGTCGCATTGAGCTGTAAAATATTTTAATTCATATTCCCGTCACTTTCACCAAGTCTTCTGGGCCCTGTAAACCGACGAATTTTAAACTCCCAGACGCCAAATTTATAACAGTATAGGTATACACACGTGCGTACCACTCGCGTGGCTATAAAGTGGGCTTCGCTCGGATATATAAAAGGAAGATGATAAGGGCTCCGGCAATTTGCCATGAAAGGAAATTTTTCAAATTGAACGTTTCATTCGGGTTCGAATCTTTTCGTCCTTTTTTTTCTTCTTCCTTTTTACAGAAAAATGACAAATTTCACAAAGGACACATTCTTCGTTCAAATATGTAGAATATCGTACGAAGAAATCTCAACTTAGCTCGTTCGAATAATCGTCGTACCTAAATAATTTTTCAATTCAAATTATTTCGCGAAACACAAGACTACTGGGTGACGTTGGATGCGGATAGGAGGGACTTGTTATCAGTGGAGATATCACGATAATCAAAATCAAATGTAATCACTCGAAGCAGAACGTAATTCCCGCTGTCTTATCTACGAGCTCCTTCATTTCGCAGCTCTTAATCGTCCGCGGCCGCCCAGTCGTTCGCAAAATTCACGCTATTCTTCGTCTCTAATTAGTCGTCGGACCTGGAACGGGAAAAGTTTTAGGAAAACTCCTGCCGTAATTTATCAAATTCCTACGCATCTTTCTTAGGGTTTTCGAACACTTTTGTTATATTATATATTTTAATAATGTAAAATATTTCGCTATAAAATTTCGGTTCCACGGGTGTCCAGTTGGTTCGAGATCGAATCAGTCGGTATCTGTATAAAAAATGTGCAAAAATTTTTTTACTGTCAAAAACTCTCTTGGCTGTTACTAAATTCTACGACAGTCTATACGGAACCTATTGAAGGCTCGAGTCTAATCCTAATTTCTCCCTCATTGAATATCAGTCTGAATGCTGCTCATCCCTGGCTCCATAGACGTTACAAAGCTTATCTTTGAATACAGACGCACCCTGGAGGACCCTAAATACCGTAGCACCTCCACTTGTCTTCGGTTACGTCCTGCGGCCCGGTACAGCAACAATTTCGATAGTATCACGTTTTCCACTTTGGTGAACTAAACGCTCTAATTACCAGACGCTTTAACCATTAGGCGAACCGTCGGATCGATATCGCAAAATTACACTCGGTTACTTGCGCCACTTCTTTCTTGCTAATTTCGTTCGGTGGGGCTGAAATTTTCTCCCTGACGATAAAGAAATAAAGAAAAAAAAAAAAAAATTCGACCACTTAGCAAGATCCTAAGCAACCCCGGGACGTCTCTTTAGAAACAAACTCCTGGCTTGAAAACCCGTGAAAAATATGAGCACTTTATCAGGAGCGTTATCGAACCACCTGAGCTTGTCGACATGGCTCTCGTTCGCGAAGTGCCTCGGGGGAAGAAAAATTTTCTTAACTAGAAACCAGATGGTCTTACAGTAAATCGACGCTCAGCCGTGCAGCGGAAGGACACGATATGAAGGATGGCGAAAAATTAAAATAAATATTAAGAGTCTTGATCGGACGAATCGATTCCGAGGATAAGTTGTGACAAAGTGGTTCGTCATTTCCACGATGATCTCGCAGGTTTTCCAGCGAATTATTATGCGTGACTAAATGAACATTGCGGAAGTCAGCAACAGCCCAAAAAAAATTATTCCCAATCTTACATTCGTTCGCGACAGACCTGCAGGATAATGTGAAACCGAAATGGATAAAATAAGAAGAAAGTAGCCGAGGTGACGGTTCGTTCTCATTTTTCTTCCTGGCATCATCCCAGAATTCTTAAATCTCTTCTTCGCCTCGTGCAACAACGTGGAATCGTAAACACTGATACAAGGAACAGGGATGATTCTTGCCGTCTCGCGGATCAGAGGTTTGCTGGTGGAAAGCAAAGGGTCGGTAAGTAGGAGCGACTTTTTACACTCGAGGCAGCAGGTCTAGCTGGAACCGGGGTAAGGGACATCCGAGGTCTTTGTGCAGCGCGAGAATTACCTAGGAAAAGTCCTGGAAAACGCGTTGACTGGTGGAGTGCAGGAAGCGGGGGTCTTGAGGAAGGGACCAAGAGAGAGTACAGGAGAAAAGGGGGGTGAGAGAGAAAGAAAGAAGGTCAGGGTTGGGGCTGGTTTGCAAAGTGTCGTCTGTTTCTCGCCAGCGAGGAACGTGAATAGGGGGTGGAGACGAACGTGATGAAAACTGGACCGAAGCTTTTCTTACTACTGGTACGAAATGGCCGTTAGTCCTTTCACGCTCGGGACCCAAGTCCCGTTGGTCCGGAGGGGCAAACGCACTCCCAGGCTAAAGGTTAATGTTTTAAGCAAATTTATTCCCTCAATTTCTTTCGACTGACAAAAGTGCTCGGTATAATCGCGGAATCCGGATTTTTCGTAGAAAAATATACTTTCAGCTTGTCCTTCGTCCTTTAGTCTTGCGACTGTTGGGAAGTGACATTTTTAATACCAACCGGGAGGGGAAAAAAAGTCCTACGGGCTACGCGACGTCACCTGGCGAGAAAATCTTTGAGATTCGCTTCCGTGACGTTTTGCTTGTGTATTTAGCTTTACCGTGAGGAAATGAAGGCTGTCGCGATTTTTCTTCCTGTTAAAGTTTATCGAGAAATGACGAATATCTCGGTACGTTATTCTTTTCCATCCCCGTTTCGGACTCACCCTTGGAGTATTTAAAAAGCCATTCGATCCCTCCTCTTATTTCCATTAACGTTCTATTATCACGATGGTCTCCGAGGGAAGTGACGTGCAAACACGCCAGGATGATTCCTTTTCACTGGCTCCGGCTGGTACCTATTACACACCCTCTTATGCAAAGCCACTCTTCGCCCTCGCGTCTCTACCGAATTTAATCGGCTTTTAAGCTTCGCCAAGGTGGCCGCCGGAATGCTTGTGAAATGTTGGCCCTTCGAACGAGAACAACCGGTACGACGAAGTCGTCGAAAAATTCGTCCTTCGCGTCGACCCTTTTCGTGTTTCGTAGAAATCGGCGCACTCGTTATCCTCGATATACTCTCTAACCGTCGTCCTTGAATTAGTTCGTCCTGTCGGAGGGATCCAACTTTCTTTTTTCCCCCTCGACAAAATTTCACCCTTACTCGGTTAAGCCAACTTCAGTCAAACAAACCGAACCGCTACGTTCGCCAGCCGAGAACTGTCGATCATATTTAAGGGGCAAGATTCTTTCCTTTCTTCGACTTTTCGAACTTTATTCATAATCCACCAGCCGTCAGTCCTGATACGTGCAACAGCGAGCTAAAGACTCGAGCACGTAAAGATTTTTTTTTTCAGTGGTATGAAATTTTCGAAAAGTGGAATTTTCAAAATTTCAAATTTTCAACCCTGTCGCGCTCGAGAGGTGGAGGAACTTTTTTTTTTCTTCACATTTTTATCGGTATCAGGATTTGTCATTGTCGTTTCTTTAACGAATGTAACTGATACACCGTAAATTCGGATACCTTTCGAAGCTTCCACATGCGTCTGCTTCGGTAGGCTGATATTACGGCGTTCGATCTTGTAAAAGGATCCAGGAAGGAAGACTTGAAATACATTGCAGTGCGCCGGACGATGTCGAATCTACATACGCTTTCAGTTGCTCTCTGGGCTCGAATAGACAAGTGGGTTAAGGGGACTGATAGTCTTTCCTTCTCGGTCTCTTTATCGTGAGAAATAGCTGGACCCATGCGATAGGGTGATGTTACATGTATATTTCGCGACCAGTTTCCCTCTGAAATCTTTACGAAACATTTTCTGACATTTCAGGCGATTCTTTGATCGGGAACGGGAAGGCGGCTCGGTAAATGTTCGAACAGATAAATGTTAAGCGATGGAAAGTAGAAGCAAGACGGAGTGAGACAAAAAAGCCTAAGAGAAACAAAGATGAGAAGGAGAGAGAGAGAGAAAGAGAGAGAGACAGAGAGAGAGAGAGAGAGGAAAAGAGAAGAGCCGAGGTTGGATTCCTCGACGAAACTTTAGCAGTATCACAGAAAACAAATAAATTTATGGGTAAAGTTAAAAGTATTGCAAGCTCAGCAGTGCCGTGTGTTGCTGGGGGTGAATAGGGGGGAGCTTTTACTTTCCATTTTTTTTGCCCCTTCTGTTTTTCCCTTTCGGATGGCAAATGGGGTTATTTACGGGCACGCGACATCAGGAAGTCTCGCTCCTGTTTGCCTTTTTTCTCCTTACTTTTTTTTTCCCCTTATTCAACCCTTCTTCCTCTCCTGGATTATTTGACCGAACGTTTTACTGCCGCTAATACTTCTCCCTCGATAAAGAATTTCCTGGCGTTGCCCTGCGACACTCTTTGTACCTTTTCTTAATTTTTTTTCTTGCAAACGACGTAAAACCCTGTCGATTCGAAATCTCGAGGTATTTCACGAAAGGGTTAATGTAAAAAATAAAAACATATAAATAGAGAACTAATTAGCACGGAACGTTGAAATATCGGGCGAGGCTCGCGCAGTGGCACGTACTTTTGTCTATCCAGTGGAGAAAGACAAAAATGGCACAACTCACCGTCAAAGTTCGATAGGAGCCTATTGCAGCTACTGGCAATTCTCACGCTCGAGCAGGGCCGTACGAAGGGAAAGGACTAATTATGTCGGGAGTAGCAGCCAGTACACGATTGTCGGTTGCGTGTTGCTCGCTGAGCCCTCAAATCATTACTGACACGAAGCACGTTGCCGTGTGTACCACTGTTTCAGCGATAATGGCTCCTACGTTTATGAGAAAATTACAAAAGTACCGGCTCCCCAAAGTAACGGCAGTAACGTTAGCGCGGCGGTGTCACTTCGAAGCTTCGACCTGCAGACCCCGTCGTTGCTTTCGGAACACCCGAACCAGTCGGAGGTTATACGATGGAGTCGCCGGAATAAGGATGGACCCAAGTCAAATAAAAGCAAATAATCGCGTCAGTATATAAATTCTGGTATTTTCATGTCCCGTGAAAAGCATCCTGAAGCGGAATGGAGAAACGCATCCCGAACCATAAAAGGGACGGCTGGGAGTTACGAAGGAGCGCTAAGCAGCCGAGACGATATCTGGCAGGTTGCCCGGTTGCAAGCTCAGCGTGCGCTCTTCAGATATAGCGAGTCCGACGGTGCCGTCGTGGCTTCCATATCCTCCGCTCCTACGGGCAGAGGTGTGCACCAGGAAATGGGATGACTTTAGAGCTCCTCGGTTGGATTTAATAACGCGGCAAGATGTTGGACGCGCACCATGGAGCACTGGCTGCGCTCAGCCAACCAGCCAGTTACGAACCTGGCTGGGTTTACCTGCAGGGTAAAACAGAAACGTCTGGGGTACCTTGCCGTGACGTAATTAGACAGTCCCGCTCTTTCGTCCTATCTCCTTACCTTCAAGACAGGCCAATTTGATCCTGGTTCAGCCACGACCAGGAACTCTATTCTTTATTACAGTTCCTTCGGCGATGTACATATCGTGCAATAATAATTATCGTTTTCCTCGAAGCAATACTTCGAGCCTGTTGCTTAATTAAAAAGCCTCAAGGATTTTCGCATACGAGGACTAACTTTGATACCCAGAAATTTTCTTCGAGGACCCCCTCTCGATCATATCGAAGTTTAAGAATTCGTAGGTTCGCGCTCTTGGGAAAAAGATCTTCCGCGAGACAAAGCGATCGGGTCGGCCCAATATCGGGGGTACCCGTATCTCGATTAACCGGCCTTACCGAAGCTTCCAGGCGTCGGGCATCGGTTCTACCTCGTGATTACATTTACGAAACGATCACATCAATTTCACGGTATTTCCCATGTTTCGTTTCATCTCGAGAGAGCAAATATGCAACCAGAGACTCGAGTAATCAAACAATCAAGTAAGTGAGGTAGCACCCGGTACGCTTAGTAACCAAAACGACGTGGAGAATCTGGTTTCAATAGCATAGCTGAGAGAATCAGAGAAGATCTCGGAAAATTTAATGCGCTGGTCTATCGAAGAAAAGCGCACGGGCTCGTCTTTACACTTAAAATCTCTAATCTCATCCAAGGCCTCAAATTCACTATCCTTCGCTATTCAGAGGCATCTCGCTGGTCTCATCATAAATTTCGACCGTGTAGCATTTTTCAACAAAATTTATTCTTCACGGCGAAATTGATTCCAAAAACTACTGAAACTACGCGGGAAGTACCTTTTGCTCCAGCATTAGCTTCGTTTGACTCTGATACAAGTTACGTGTGGACGAGGCCGAACCGACGGTTTTTCTACCGTGACGATGATAACTTTTAAACCCGCCTTTATCAGAGCTTACGAGGCACGATGATTCCGGTAGGTTCCAGCCGACGGATCGCGACTCTTTTGCGAATGAAAATATTGCGGGACTAAAAGGATACGATCCGGTTTACCGGAACGTTTCCCACTTATGCCTTGTCCATAAGGCATACAAGGAGAAACGGACACCCATCGTCCGAGTTTAGGCATTTTTGGAATCGTAGTGAACGCCAGGAATATCTTGCCGTTTTCTTGGTCCGATCACATCATCTGGCGCGATACTTGTCAGATTCCATTAACTCTCATGCTCGGAGTAACTGTCAATTTCCGCGAACTTCGAATCGCTCCTAACTCTTCGATTACTTTCCTTACCTGTGGATATGGTTTCTAGTATATAGATATAGTAAGGTTGCTCGATGGAAAATTGACGATCCCGTCGCTTTCCTGAACACACCTATGACTGTTCGTCCATGTACCTGCGGATCTCTAGCGGCTCTTCTATCATATACTTACGTCTGAGGAGACCAATAAATAAATTTGTCCTGAAAGCCTCAGAGATTCCAGCGGCCCTTGGAAACGGAGAGCCTGTTTGTCTCGAGGAGGTGGGAATGCCCGGAGGAGTGTAAAGAATGTTACGAATTCGAGCTGAGGTAAAAATTCAAGAAAAGAGGGTAAAAAAAAGAGAAGATAAGTCTCGTGATGCTTCCTGAGAGTTTTGAACGTTTGAATTTTCTTTAAAAAAAAAGAAATAAAGAAGAATTAAGACTTTATCTTGGAAGCCGCTAATATTCACATCTCACTCAACCGAGCCAGCCGAGTTATGAGAACAAATTTAATATCGCTGTATTACCGGGAGTCCTGCCTCTTTGCTTTCCCGTCGCCATACTAATTAATGGGATATATCATGGCGCGCTTAGCAAACGGTTCATTAAAAACAAAATCCGCGTTCAGCTCGCAAGCATTACTTCGTTTACGGTTTATTTACCTCAGTTGCTAAGTTAAAATAGCTTCTTTATTTTTCATGTAAGAACAAAAGAAAAATTCTAATAAAAACGATTAGAAGGAAAATACTAATCGAGCCAGGGAATGGCGATTGATAATATCGCCTATTCGTGTCAGAGCATAATTTTACGAAAATTGATATCTCAAGTCCAATTAAAATGACAGCGAAGAAAATCGTCAACTATTTCGAACTCTGTTTTTGGTAATATCTAAAAGGGCCAATCGTGAAAGTATTTTAAGCATGGAAATGTGTCTTGGCCTAAGCCGCGAGCAAAGTGCGGCAGTAATAAATATTGCGTGACGTCGGGCAATAGTGATTTGAGTTAAAGCCAAGGGAGCGGCCAGGGACGATCCGTACCCCGTTTACTTGAGGCCATTCGTGTAACCAAACAAAAAGAAATCTCAAGGCATTATTGTGGCAATGCATCCAGGCGTTTTCTCTGGCGTTTAAGAAATTTTCAAAAATTACATTGAAATATTTTTCCTAACACATGGCTAGCATCTCTTCGAAAGAACCATCGCAGTAGCGTACACAGGTGCAAAAGTTACCCAGAACGTAATTCCATTTCCTTGCACGTTAAAAATCACCGCGGAAGCAACCGCAGTCCCGTAGTGAAATGAAACTTTATGGGATTCAACCGCTGAACCTGCGATGGTATCAGGACGAAAACGCGGTTTTAACCTATCATTTAAATCAGGGGATTAAAGTACGCGAATGCAATCTAGGAAGTGAAAAGGGAACGTGTACGGTTGCGAGCGTCACACGGTTGGATAAAAATTTCCCAAAAAAAAAATTCGAGGCAACATACGGCACTGTTGGTCTGGCAACATATTCGCAATCTCTTATCGCGAGTTCGCGCACACGGAATTGCAATTAAAAACAATACAACTATTGGAAGCGACATACTGAGTCCTTTCGGGGATCCTGATTCCCACGTTATGTCAGAAGACAATACCGTTTTACTCAGCTGCGAAGGACAGCGTCTCGCAGTATCGTCACTAGCACAACAGGAGCCCAGTTCCATTTTGCTGATGCGCTCGTGTTGTATGGATCGCAGCGCGACGTTCTATTCCGTATGCGAAAGGAGCCGCGTTTAGCCTTGCGCGTACGCAGCCTAAATCAGCAGCTCAGCTTTGCGTCTCTCTTAGATATTTTTAGCGCTAAACCTACCGACAATTTTGTGTAAACGTATTTTTGGCTTTAAAGGTCCAAACGACCCGTCGATGGTAGATTTAGTGTTGAGGCAGGCAGAGACTCCCAGGATGATCGGTACCAGGTCCACGTACCACGTGTATCGGGTCCAGGTGGCGACCAGCTAGAAAAATTCTCGCCAAGATAATCTCACTGGGTCCGAGTAAGTTGTTTTAAAGTTTGGCAAAGCCCGGAGCGACCCTCTTTTTGCTTTTGGAGTTTTCTCGCTGTAGCGACCACGTTAGACTAACGTCATACCGGGTCGTGCCAATTTCCTGCGGACGAGTATAACTCTCGAGCAGCTCCTACTAGCAGCGAGACCACTTCTTTCTCTCTAGCTTCATCTTCTGGTACCTCCTGCTCCTTCACCACTTCCGCCACGACTTTGACTTCTTTTTGTTTCTCTCGAGCGCGAGAGACACCTCGGGAGAATCGCTAGGGACTCAAATTCTCATCCGTGCTTCTTTTATGAGAAACCTGTACCCGGAAAGAGTCCAGCTCGTTCTTTCAAAGTCAATGATCCTCCTCGGGCCGGTTCTTTGATAGGCTTAGAATTTTCTATCGTCGACCCAGTCGTGCGCGAACGTCCTCGTGACTTCGTTCCAATGACGATCCTCTCGTTAGATTATTTAATTTACGTCGATCGCATTTGAATATCGGCCCCAGTGATTCTTTCAGGTACAGCACGTTGTTCACGAGTTTAACGGCCCCGTAAACTTTTCAATGGGTTAGAGAGCAACTCTGTGCCCCATCGAGAGTAACGTTACAGGAACAACAGAGAGAGAGAGAGAGAGAAACATATGGGTGAAAGCAGAGAGCGACAAAGCAGTACTGATGAATATTTGAAATTTGTAAAAAAAAAAAAAGAGTTTCGCTACGAGTGCGAAATGAAATACGAGGGTGCGCGTGGGAGCCTAGCTAGCCCAGGCTCTCGCCAATCACATTTTATCCGTTGATAAAGGTCGAAGCCATTTTATTCGAGTCGTTGCTTCTTGGTAACGACTTCGCCTACTTTCGCGGTTCTACATTTCTCTATTTCCCCTTATATATTCACTTTAAAATTCTTCATCCACACCGTGTCCTCGAATCTTCATTTTGCTGCTCATCCGCGAGGCAATTCAATATCTCGTTTAACGTCAATCGATCGTTCGTAATTGCACGTTCGATTGCATCGGCCCATTTGCTCCGTCGCCGTTTGCTCTGTGTAACATTTTCCCAATATCTTCTCAATGACGAACTGGGGGAACGTGTGTCGCGACTGATGACCAGATCGGGAATCGCTTCGATCCTTGGATACGTCGCTGACTAAAAGTGGTAGGCAGGCAGAGACATTTTCAAGACACTCTTTTTTTCTTTTAACCTTGTTGAAAATTATCCGTTCATCGTTCAGACACCTCAGGACTGAAACTTAAGGACTCTTCTCGAAAAGTGGCTTCTTATTTCACAGACGCAGATTCGAATAGCGAACATGCATAGAACTTTCATCCTTTTACTCTCGGCGCACTCTTACTCGCTGGCTTCTCTGTGCTAAATGTCGCCCTTAAATTCCACAGGCGCGTTACGTTTTATCACGACTTTGAAAACGACCAAGAAAAGCCATCGAGGAATATTTAAGCAAATGTATTTATGATTTTAATGATTACACGTGAATCCTCCGATAAGGTCTTTAAGTATTTTTGAAGAAAAATTATTTAAAAAAAAAAGTCGAATAGGCTTTGAAAATTATTTGGCATCAAGGATTTGTTTTTCTCCAGACGAAAGTCTCTTCGAACTACCGAAGTAGTTAAGGGAGATATAAAAAAAAAAAGAAAAATAAATCTCGATATGATTCTCTTTAGAGAAATCGTAACGCAGCAAGTGTGCGCGCGAGCCTAAAGCGACTTAAATACAATTACGACTAAGTAAGTGAATTGGAGAAGGAATGAAAATATTTGCCGAGAGTTTGCTTCTCCGAAGTTTCGAGTACACCTCAGAAACCATCCACCCTTGCAAACATAATTTGATATATTGACTTATCCAAATTTGACTATTTCTATTAAAGAGCAAGTTGATATTATAAGCGAGCTTGTAGACTCTTTTTTTTTTTTTTTTCGAAATCTTCCGAAGCATTTTTACATTTGCTCGCTAAAGTCAAACGAAGTCCTTCGAAAGTTTCATATTTTACCTCTTGATCGTGTAGCATAGCAAACAGCTAATATGAATAAAAGCTCGAAAACCATGGAAATAAATAAAGTAAGAAGCTCAGGGTCGGGTATCGACAACGGGGGAGAACATTTGAATTTGGTATCGAAGGAAAGTGGATGCAGTCGGCAAGAACGTGCCCGGAGGAAATTCCTTTGGCTGTGTATCCTTGGTAAATACAATAAAAATAGAAGTAAAAGGTGTATCCGTAGTTACATCGTTTTTGTTTCTTTCAACGAGAATTATTTCCTCGGCACATTGTGTTTTCGTAAATTTCTCGCTAAAACACATTCACTGCCTGAACAATAGATTTCGCTGCGGGGCTATAGAAGTGAAAAAAATTTCATCATAAATGCCTTCTGACGAAAGTCTTGTTCGTTATTGACGCTCGTGATAACTCAAACTATCCTGATTCCGTAAAGCTTGTGCACAGCAACGATCAGCCTTTGGAGAGCTAGCGAGTAATTTTGTCTAATCGGTCTTAATGGTAGAAATTGTAACTGGGAGGCTGGGAGGGTTCCTGGTCCTGCTGTAAGCCGGCCGCTAATTATGAAATCTGTCCGGGAGCTGGGCTGGCACGTTACGCTGTACATGGCCAGCAGCACGTTCGGTTCGAAATCCGATCTAGACTCTGACCGGAAATCTGAGGTAGATTCTGATCGGGTTAGCTTGGAAGAATAGACCCCCAGGACCATGTCCATAAGGATCCCAATGATCAGACCCATAAAAATCTAGACAATTCATTCCTGAGACATCAGCAATTGTATATTCCAACCAGGATACTTACCCAACATAAATTAATATGCCCCAAATCATAACCAGTTGGAGACCCAAGGCACTTTTATTAAAGTGCCCCACTTTAAGGTATCACTTTGACACATCGGAGCGATGCATTTTAGCTGCAAGTTGACTGTCGCACGTCCTTACACCTGACGTTCATACTCTTTTCCACTGGATTCAATAGTCCGAGCTGAGCTCATCAGGTCGCCTATCTAGGATCATCCGGCTACTTAGGTCTAGCTGCTACCCGGGTACCTGGATCAGTTCATACCGAGGTTCGAAAATCGGTATAGGAAATAATTCAGTTGTCAATGAGTGTTTCGCATCGTCTTCGAGAGACTAGACCGTGCAGCATCTTCGGTCCAGGTCGACCCGGAGACTCTTTGATCCTTATGAACTAACACAGCTACGACGCCTAACGCCAAATGAGAAATACTCACCGACTACGTTGAGATGTACAAAATGGCTCATGTGTGGAGTCGTCGAGACCTGACACTCGTATATCCCACTGTCCCGATGCTGTGGATACTTTATTTGCAGTAACCAATCGTCCGAATGAACCTGATGAATCGCCCGAAACCGCTGATCGCTGGTGTAGGTGTAACGGCCGATAGTCAGGAGATGAACGTCTCTGTGCCTGACCCAGGATACTTGCAAGGTCATCTGGGAAAAAAGAAATAAAACAAGAGAAAAAGTAAAGTTAATCGAGCGGGGCAACGGGGGAGTGTACACGATATCCGGAGATAATTGGAAAGTATAGGCATAATCCCAAGAGAAATCGAAAGACGGCCGTCCTTACCGACCGGATTCATAAAGTGATAAAGGGTTGCGTCCCGTGTAAACTATAATCCAGCCTGCGCCTCTCGCCGTCCCTTGCCGCGGAATTAATAGGGTTGCTTTGCATATATTATCCAAAAGTTAGTTTCCGAGGCACTGCGTAGAAATAGAACCGAGGCCGCCAGCGTGATAATTATAACGGGTGGGTTAGCAGCGTGTAAACATTCGTCGACTTTATTAAACCTTCCACGCGTTACATCAAAACTCCATAGAATCTCTGTGCCGCTGTCTGAAATAGTTCATTGCGTATGCAGTACCGTAGGCTAAATGTTTCAGGAGATCCAGCGATAGACGCAGCATCCGATTTGATCTCACGAGAGAGCCTGAGGACGTGGGCTAGGACGAGAGGGAGAGAGAAAAAGAGTAGGCAGATGACCTACGGGAAATCGGTGAACGATAAGGTTTACGATAAGATTTAAACGAGTTTCGAGCAATTCGCTTCGAGCGGAGACGATCGACGCTCGGGAAAATAAACTGGCCAAGGTGCGCGTGTCTACCAAAGCCCGTCACTTGTCTCCATAAAATTGTCTGTTTTATTGGTTCGACGTTCAGCGACGTCGCCACGTGTAGCATCTGATCAGGGAATTTGCTTGGGCATTCGTCGTTCCACTGACTAACGGTGGTCGTAATTTAAGTGGCCACGGACGTCATCCGGCGCACCAGGACAGCATCAAGAAGTGGTCCAGCTGTCGAGATGACCAACCGAGGAACTAAAGGGGTATTCAGGGGATCAGGAATTCATTACTGTTGGGTACACCCGGTAGAAAATTTTGGGACTCTTGATGGAAGCAAATGGCAAATCGTACCTCAGCATCCTCTGATTTGGGTTCGACTCTTCTCTCTCTCTCTCTCTCTCTCTCTCTTTATCTCAGTCTCTCAGTCAAATGAGACTCAAAGTTGGATAAGGATGCACCTCGTCATTGCGAGCACCGACTATCTCCTACCATTCTGCATCCCGTTAGAGTATCTTTAACGCAGTAGCATAACTGATACTGGTGTTGCTATCGGCTACAGTAGTCTAGGTAGGTGCTGGTGTTGCAAGTACGAAAGCTCTTGCGCTCTAGGAGCAGTACGGAATAGATTCCGTCGGTTGTGCCAGGTTGTAGCAGATTCCGTACACAGCATATTATATCTCTGGTCGGTTATGTTTCCATAATTTATGATATGCACGCTATGTAAACTGCCATAGTTGCCGGGCGAAGGTTTTCCCAGCCTCGTGTCTCGCTTCCTCGCCTCACTGTGGCTCCTCTAGCCCGTATACTCTTTGCATGGCAATATGTTGTCCTATGCAAACGATTTACGAGAATCCCGTCACGTCCTCGGTGCATGCGGGGATCCTTGTCAATCCTTTACGCACACATATTGTCCTGCTTGAAAGTCGTTTCTTTCGTGACCTGGAACTTCCGACTCGGTTCGATTAATTCAGAAACCGGTTCTCCGTCGTCAGTAGCTCGACAAGCTCAGCCCAGCCCAGCCCTGGCGACAGGCGCGGGGGTCCTCGATGATGCAAAGTAGGTATATGGAAGTTCGATCGATCCTAATTAGGTACCCCGCATCCGAATCTAATTCGCGAGTTACTCTCCGTTACTTTGGCGAAAGGACTGTCCATCTTGTAACGTCAGGCTAACCTTCGGGGTCAGTGAGTATTTTTCTTCCCTTGGGATCTCGACCAATCTCATCCCCAATGAAACTCCCTTTCGCTATTCTGCCACTCTCGGCCCATCCCGATCCCTGGCAGCCACAGTCGCTCACCATACTCACCAATTTGTTTTAAATCCCTTGATGTTTTTTTTTTTTACAGGGAGCTTCGCTCGATCGACTTGTATAGCTACCCCCCCCCCCCCCCAGTGTTTGAACCATTAGGGTATTGTTGATCCTCTCATGGTTTCCTCGTTCCCCGATAATTACAGCTGTACTCCAGAAGAGATTTCATGCCTGAATAATCGAAGCCTAACGCGAGCTTGCGGTACCCACCGCCAGGGGGCAAACCCCTATCGTATTAAGCGCGTCTACGTAGCTTTGTGTCCTGAGCAACCGACACATGGAAGATTTAAGGTGGATTAAACCAGAACTGAGCATTAGTCCTAATGTATGGAATATTAGTGGAATTTAAGAGAAAGCGAATCCAAAGTCAAGCGCTTGCTTATTAAACGATTGGCGTGATGGTTTTTCAAAATTATTATTTTTTTTTTTCAGATTTACCTCGATCCAAATTTGACACATCAGGTGGGATGATCGACCGACGTCTTGTACTCCAGGATCATCAGGTTTCTCTGGTGAGTAATGCTTCTTTTTTTTTATATCTAGCCTCTCATCTGTAGGAGCTCGAGCTGTATCGTTCTCTCGTGAAATTCAACGGATGTTTTGTAATTTCTCGAGTGAGAAATCGACGTTCCGATAATCAGATAAAGCTTCGTACCTACAGAACCAGCGTCCTCCGGGCGAATAACGGAAAAATAGAAGGGACGGAATGTAGGTTTACAATTCCTACGTATACAGGTATACTCGGTCCCAGTGATTGCAATTGCGTCTGTCTCGAACTATTGCAATGGTTTTTTCTCCTGGTAAATTCATCCCTCCGATTCCTCATGGTTCGCCCCGACAATCTGCTTTAGACGTCGCGATGCTTTCTCCTGCTCGATACGTTTACCAACCTTCTAGAAGCTTCTGGAACTTGTTCCACGTACCGGAAGCTTGTTACCCCACTCGACGTAACGGTCTCTGCCAATTAAAGTCCGCAGAGCCGTAAATGAGCTTTCAGTATCAGGAAGAGTTAACGGATTTTTTGATTTTTAGTATTTTCAAAATTCAGTCGGTGTCAAGTATTAATGAATTTTGAGGCAAATGTGAAAAACCAATTTTCAGGTTTTTAGCTTGACCAGTGAGATTTGGTGGTACAGTTTAGGCCGGTTTGTAGAGACTGAAAAGTTCTTGAAGCGCAGCGCACAAGTTCACAAGGTTTATTGCGACAGAAATGAAATTTTCGAAAACCAATTATTGAAAAAAAAAATTTGACTTTTAATAGAATGACGCAGTTTCGAAAAAGCTCTCGTCGACTCTGCCATAGAATGACTTGGAGCATGGAATTGTTAAGGTAATATTTGAGAGACCTTTGAGGGACATTTTATTTACCCCCGCACCAATTAACAAACTTATGTACGAGCGAGAATTGAATCCAGATTAATTAGAAACGTCCTAGCAATTTGCACTAGCAGTTTTTTTTTACAAAAATTTTTAACGAACAATAATTAACGAATGGCCGCCGAGTTACGTGAGAAGCGTTGCAGGCAGTTCAGTATTTTTGAACTGACAGTTGAATAACGTTCGAACCGGTCTAGGCGTCCCCTGGTAAAATATGAAAAAATTGGTCATTATTATTAAAAAAAAAAAAACCAAATTGAAAAAAAACCCAAAGCCTGCTATGAAAAACCCACGCTCCTTTGAAAAAAAACCGTCCAGCCACTAGGAAACGCAAACCGCGAAAGTAAATTGTAAAAAAAAAGAGCCCGCGATGAAGTCAACGCAGCAAGAAAGGTGCGAACCGGTAAAACCTCATGAAATAACCAAAAAAATAAATATCAAAATTGAAATTCCCCGCGTCGTCGCGGATGATTGCGTCCGCGCATACAAAATGAGGAATCGCGGAACCGTGAACGCTATGCAGTAGATTGAATGAGTCTCTAATGAAGCTTAGCTGTTTATACACGTAATTTATGAATTTTAATTATGTGCTTAATGCCCATCAGGTGAGAAATCGCCTGGCATTGCATTCGTTATCGATTGCCAATGTAATTCCTGCAGCATGAAAATACATTCGATCGGGAACTCGAGCAAATTCATGCATTTAATACTCTCACTAATTACTGCTGTTTAATTAAAGATTACTAATTAAGCAGTATCGCGCGTACCACAGGACACAAATTCGGAGCGTATTTCGTCCAGCGTCCATTTCAAACATTCTCAAGATTTTTTTCGACGATTTTTAGATTTTCCGAGTGGACTTAAAAAAAAATTTTATTCTTCGTTACGCATATTTATATTTGTACAAATTTTTCCAATAGAATTGCGACCCCCCCCCCCCCCCCCCTCGAAAATACGCAAAGCTTCAGCTTTGTAAGGAGGTTAAAATATTTCGATTATTTTTGGTCCATATAAAAGACCCAAACTGCATAGTGCACTGCTAACAGAGTGGTTGCATGTCACGGTCTAGTTTCTCTAGCGGAGGCTATCGGTTAGCCATTCGTCTTCATGCTGCACTTTGCTGCAGTCCTTTATAGCACGTTCTGTGCTTCTACGGTGAGACTTTTATTGTTTATTTCACGAGAGAAACTCGGCGCGTCTTGTGTTTTATTTATTTTTTTTCGTACAATGATAAGAACGCGAAACACCCAGAGAATTTTCAGGAATCCATGGAACAAGCTACTTCGAGAGTGAAACTCAAGTTTTGCTCGTACGAATTAATTCCAACGGGATATCGGATTGCTGAGTGTGTATTTTCGAAAATTACGAGCCTCAAGAAAGAAACTTTATTCGAGCTACGTTATGTAGGATTTTTGGTGATTTTGACGAATTTCGAAATTTTCATAAATTTTCGAAAGAGTAGCCCCACGTTATAGGGCCTTGGGTGCGTGAGAATGAACGATGAAAAAAAAAAGTAGCGGAATGGTCGGGAGAAATGTGGAATGGTAGGAGCGTGACTAGGCTCGATGAAAAATTACTGAGCCGTAATTACTGGTCAGAAGTCGCGAAGGGTTTTACAGGCTTGAGCGATATCGTCTATCTGGAATGAAACGTGTCCAATAGGAAGAATGAGACTGCAGCTCGACATTTTGCCCTGGTTCAGTCGTTCTTGATGCTTAATGAATTTTTTCCGGGGTACGGGCACGGAACTGAAAAATTACCGAAGCAGAGTAAATAGGGAAACGCCAAGAGTAAAGAAAAAAAAAAAGGCAAAGACGAGGAGCAGGAGGGACGAGGGGTAGGAAAAGAGGCGAGGAAATGTCAAAAAAAAAAGGAAGAAAAATAAATGGGATAAAAATCTATTGAGAAGCATTCGACCGCGACCATTCAGCGACGCAATTTCCGTTTATCTTGACACAATGAACTTTTTTCGCTGTTGCAGTTAATTATAATTTCAAGAAATAAGCAATTGCATCTTGGATTCTTATAAAAATTTTTTACTCTCGTTTCTGTAAAATTTATTTATTAATCCGACGGTTACAACTGTAAGCGAGTATTGGGGTTGGTTTTCATGGTTGATTTTTTTCTTTCTATGAATACAAAAGCATCGCGTTTTTTTATCATGCGTATCAGCTTTGAAAAGTCGGCGTAGGACTATGCAAAATGATATTCCAATAGACATTCGGTATTCGGCATTAATTTCCTTGCAGCTCGTTTAGAAGATCAGATTGCACTGGAATGGATAGAGTAAGCTGGTGGATCTGGCTAGATCTGCTAGATCTCCTAGATCAGGCAGGTATAGGACAAAGTAGCAACGCGTAGGAGGTATAAATTGAATCGATGAGAAATTTTTTACGAATCCACAATTTTTTTTTTTTTTGACAGCCATTGAATTATTGAGTTCTTTGTAGATAGGAAACCATGCAAAAGGACCGTAGAAGCCTGCAGTAATTAATCGATTAAAGTTAATTCAGCTGTCCGTAGCAGAGCGCAGCGTGCGCTTTCAAGATATTCTAATGACATTACAGTGGTGCGAAATTAAAAGGAACATTATCTCCATTATCGCTGTCAAATTTTCAATGTAATTACGTCGGGAACTGTGTGGCGACATTATTGTCTCTCCAAAGTACAAGAGACTCGAGGCGAATTTCAGATGAATTTCAGAGACCGAAACAAGTACTGGCGACGAAGCGAAATCCAAAATCCCGTCTCGGCAAGGCATCCCGAGACGAAGCTTTTGGCAATGTGCTGCTTGGAGAATACAAAATAGTACACTAAAGTTTCGGCGTAAATTACTTAAAGCACCTGTACACGGGAGTCACGGTACTGAAACGGCGCACTAGACTTAATGTGCCATTTCAACCGAGACTCGAGGGCTGCAAGCTCAAGGCTGTTCCTCAAAATGTCTTAAACTTTTTTTTTCTCTCCTACGAGACTCAAACGCGATCAGTATTCCTTTGCTTGAGATCGAAATTATTTGAAAAATCGGGAATCCCCGAATTATGCAAGTCTTAGGGGAATCCCCCGTGCTTTAATTCCCATTTCCGCCGCACTGCGCGCTGCAAGTACTTCTAACCCTGAATTCGAAATCGAAAGTTCCCGCGAATATTTGATCGACGTGAAATTGTCTCTGCGTTGTTATTATTTGCTGTGACGATGGCAGGTATCGATATTATTATCATTATTTCATGAACATTAGATTTTCATCCAGCGATGCAAAGGAACGATCTCGCTCGGAGTAATGAATTTCGACTCGATCTTCTTTAGGAACCCTTTATTCGTAAGGCCTCGAATTATTCGACACGCTTAAAGCGCGATCGATGATTCCTTTCGCCTTGCGGAAAGTGGGCCGCATCAGGAAAATCGTATACTTGTCAGCCGCACTGCTGCACTGTTTCCTGTCTATTCGCAGAAGAGCGTGCAGCATAATTAGAAACTTCCAAGAAGTCTCTTGCCCCGTCTCCACTCGATTAAGTGTGTAATCTACATAGAAAGTGACTGCACGAGCCTTAATTTGATAAGATTTTAATTTCGAAGTCCCTTTGTAAAACTTTGCCTCTGTTCCGTATCGTACATCGATTTTCTTCTACATAATTCCTGTAATAATCGAATTCTATTTATACAAAATACCGCGTGTATTTTTAGTGACCAGAAGCGAAAGTCAATGTGAATTGATGTGGCCTTTGACGTCAGAATTTAATCAGAATGCTATACATACGCTATAATGATCTACGGTTTTTTTTTTCTTTTTTTTTTCACATAAATATGAGTATACATATTTGAAAAGCAACATCCAATTTTGCTTAGGAAATACAAAAAAAATAAAATGTAGAAATAAAAATGACGGAAACGAATGGAACAGCTCTGTACCGAATGAGATTGAGAAACGATGAAGGTTATGATTGATTTTAATTACACAATAATTAATTCCTGAAAGCGTACTCACGATAACGCCACAATACTTAAGAATTCGTTCGCTGAAGAATTTGAAGACTGAAATATTAAATCCTGCCCACTTGGACCTCATCTCCCAGAATGATAAGATCCTGGCATTTTCCCAGGATGCTGCATCCTGAGTTGCAATAAATTCGTCAGCCAAGTCGGATCGCGCCCATTGCTTCCTGCCAGGAAAAATCCTTTTACCTGCTTTTCCTATTTGCAGGTGAAAATGGTGTTTCCCTATTCGCGCAAGGGGACGCATCGTGAATCTTCGTGTGTTATCAGTCTACGAAATGCAGGAAAAATGCATACTCGGTGCACACAGGATGCACCGATCTCCCAGTGGAATTTTATTCAGTAAAAACTGCATGTTTGCGGAGACGAGTGAAATTCTGGAATCGGATCGATCGAGCACGTCGCGTTATTTAAATACTCGAGTCAAGTGGTGCTCGGCCCTTTGAGGGGGAGGGGGGAGGGGAGGGGGGTAAATACGGATCGCAGAAAAATGGAGAGTCAGGTAATTTGACCAGGTAATTTGCCGAGGGGTTCGCGGGGCTCTTTCCTTTGACCCCCTTTCTTCTGATTCGCCACGGGAATCCAGCGGGGAACGTTACGTGTTCCGTCTCCTTTCTTTTCCTTCGTCTCACGATTCTCCAGCGCAGCCATTAAGGAGAACGTATGGCTAGCTCGTGCATCACGTTTCTTTAAGCTCTTTAAGCGGCACCTCCGTGCGTCCGACTCCGGCTGAAGCTTTAGTACATTTCCTGAGCTTTTAACGAGAGTCTCGTGAAAGGACGGCGGTTACCGCGTGAGTCGTGCTGTTGCCATTTAAAGGTCCACGTCGACGTCCGAGCCCATTGTCCATGAGTCCTTGTGCTTCTGCATTAATGCCGTAACGACCTTCCGCTTTAAAGATCTTAACCAGCAGCGGTTACTCTGATAAATTTTCATGTTCCTCTGGTCGTTCATTCTGCTATCGGTTATCAGATTCTCTAGCCACGATTTTCTTTCTAACGAAATTTTCTAGCTCGGATGGTCTCGCCGGTCTTCCTTCAAGATAGGATTCCTCTCCGAAAGGAAGTCCTTGCGGTCTCGTAGCGGCAATTTGGTGAAATCTTGTTCACCCTTTGACTCTTTGGCGAAAAACAAACCAAACGGAGGAGCACAATGAGAGGACGCCAGGGCAAAAGGTCAGGAGATAAAACAGAGAGGACGAACCAAAAAGATCAAGGAGTTTGCTAATTGTAACGTAGAAAAGCTTCCCAAAGCCGTATTGGATCTTTGAAACATAAGCCAATCGTTCGTTCGCGGAACTTTCTTTCCGTCCTTCGTCTCTTTCCTTTTTTTTTTCAGCTTTTGACTTTCTCATTAAACGCACACCCGCGATACTGAGACAATCCGGACTTGTGAAATCCACGCGCAGAATCTGATCTAACACCGGGACCAGGGTAAGAGCGCCGAGATGACATCAGGATCCAATGACAGATGCGGAAATGGCTCTCTTGTGCCCAATATGACCCAAAGGATTATCCGGAAGTTCCCTTTCGGTGCTGGACGTCAAAGTCCCAGTCTTCTTCATCGACAGGACGGTCCACGAAGGCGGAATGAATATTCCGGTTTGAGTCTCAATATATTCTAGGCCAGCTATATGCTTTCTTGACGAGGAGCAAGGCAAGACATTCTGTATGGGTATGATCCGGTAATCCGGGCTCTTCCCAATGAAAAGGGATCCTTGTGAAGTTGCGTTCTCTCTCTCTCTCTCTCTCTCTCTCTCTCTCTCTTGTTTTTGTTTGAGAAATCGGAGCATCACGGGGTCGTAAACGAGGAATAATAACGAGACTTTCGCACTTCAAGGGTCGGACGTCGGACGTCGATGAAGTTTGTTAGCATCAATGGATTTTGGTAGCGACGACCCCCTTCGGCACCTAACCTACCAATCTACTTTGAGCCTTCATCCGTTTTCTCATCTTATTAAATGCCTGTCTTATCCTCGTGCCTTCCCCTATCATGCGATATTCCACTATCCCTCTTATATTTACTCACCTATACAGATTCGGCTGACTGCGTGGCCCCGTAGCCTGTCTTAGCAATTTTGCCAAAAAAAGATTCGATGAATTTTCAAACGGCTTTTAACGAGACGATACCCCTGGGCACCTCCTCGATATTCCCCTTTGACGTAGATTGCAAGAAATTTACCTCTTCCAGCCTGATCTTTCGCTGCTACAGTTTCTTTCCTGCTCATCAAAAAATAACCTGATTCCATTCGAAAGCTTCGGAGTTTCGATCCTGGTCCACAAAGGAAATTCGACGGAAGTTCTGGCTTCAGAGGCTACAGGGATTTTCAATATGCAACAGTCTCTCGTTCGTAATTTAATCGGTTGATCGGGACGGAGTTTTGCAATTAAATTTCAAAATTATACACCAGGATGATCAATCTGATTTTGTAGGAGCGGGGGTCCTCCGTTCAGATGATGTCCACAGGATGGATGAGCTGGATAGCTCAGTGCTCGGAGCATTTTTACAGCAGCCCGAAGACTCGGGTTCCAGTCTCAATCCAGTTCACTTATTTTTCCCTGGACCCTAAACTAGCTCGAAATCCCATTACAGTGAAATACGAATTTCCAATGTAGCTACCGTTGCCAAACAGAAGGGTTCATTTTCATAGGAACATGCGTACAGCCAAGTATATACGTAACGTATCAATGGCGAAACAAATAATCCCGTTTCGAGCTCGATACTAGCAACGCTTAATTCTCGGGAAACACAATGTTCCGATTGTCCCATCTACATCGTACGTGGGATCCGCGTTACTGTAAACCCTTGTACACTTATTCGTGACTATGCCTGGGACACGTGTGCATAAACAAGGCTATCCGATCTACAGGACGACGTGGGAGCCGACCTAACGAGTGAGGATCTCGTTTTCCATATGATTTATACAATTTTACGAGACATCAAATACCAGCTGGAAAAAATTTTAAAATTTAAAAAATCCTAAGCTATTGTCAATTAAAACGTAACTGCCTGTTCGAGATTATTCTTTTTTTCACAAGAAACGTATAAGCTTACAAGGAACTTATAACCAATAAAAAAAATGCTAGTACCGAGATCGTTTATTTTCTTATTAAATTTCACCTGCGTATCATATGCACGTTGAGCGTTATCTTTTCGTTTCGACTTTTATGGATCTCACATTCTCATCTGATTCTACTTGCAGCTGTATGCACATACGAAGTGCATCGTATCTTGCATCCGGTAATAATTTAACTTTGATTGCATTCTCACGCTCACTTGATTTTCTCGAAAATTGAATTCAGATTGAATCCTCAGCGATTCCATAAAGAAAAAGTCAGTGTGAGGTATCGCATATCTTTTACGGCACAGCTGTGGGATCCGGTTCTGTCAGAGCTGCCGATCGAACGGGAGTTTTTCCTGAGAATCGAGAAATTTCCGATTTTCTAGTAATTAACGAAATTACTGTCAGAGGTGTTATTTAGGAATGACAAACTATAATTGCGAGTGCTGACCAGCCACGTCTCTGACGATTACACTGGCTGTGGATTAACTGTGGTAAAAGCTGTATGGCAGATCCAGCAGCAGCGCTAGCAATAGTATCGTGCTTGTTATCGTACGTTATCAGCAGAAGTAATTTCAAAGGTGGGACAGAACGGTTGGTTAGCCGTGCCGAGAGCGCGAAAATCTTTCCTGGGTGAATAAAAGCGAAATAAATAAATTGAAAAAACACTCTGCGTGCAATTTTGAAAATTGGTCGCACTGGCATTAGAATTTCGGTGAAACGATCCTCGAAATATATAAAAGTCAGGAACGAGGATCAGGGACGTGTTTTACGAAGGGAGCAGAATAGAGTGAAACGGGGCAGGAGAGACGAAAAGGCGATGGTCGGATGAAGCTGGAGGATTTTTGAAACAACGAGAGCCCCGATCATTCACGATCGTGCAGCATCAGTTAAGGGATGAAAAACCGGGGGGGTCGGTTCTTCGCTGTATCCGAAAGACGAATGCGCGCATTAACGCTTTCAGCCCTTAGCGGGGGCAGTGGTACGCGTTGGTAGTAGCTGGATGGCTGGGTCTTTTATTTAAGAGGACAGGGTCAGCTGGGACATGAACCCCTGCGAAGATCGTTCGGTTGGCCGACTGTCGGTAAAACAGTGCTCTACAGACACGTTACCACCCTAAACGAACTGCTAAACGACAGATTGGAAACTCGCGTCACCCGTGAAACGGATCGACGATTTTCTCGTGTGCTCGGCCACCGTGAACATCCGTGTTTATGAAATGCCAATGAATTATTCATACAAGTTTGTACTGCACGCTGTAATCACCAAGTATAATATCTATTACGTTAATGGATCCGCGATGCGTTGATGGAGACGAGACGAGAGCGTCGCTGTTAATATTCATGATGGTTAATACAGTTACGGGATTATCGAATAAAATATAAGTATCCCTGCGTCTGATTGATCCAAAGTGAATCCAGCTGTCGACAATTACAGTTTTGCGCTGTTTGAAAAAAAAAAATTTGGACACGAAGACAGGAGTCACTTGGATGGTGCATTTGGAACGTCAATCGACGTCGAGTACCCATATTGAGTTTTCGTTTTTTTTTCTTTTCCCCCTCGTTCTCATCTATTTTTCTTCGACTTCTTTCCTCTCGACCAAACGTTCTAGAAACACTTAAATGTCTCGAGGTTTTCATAGCCAAGAAGTTCCCTTTCACGTGCCGTCCCAGACTGTACATTTTTGAGAGTGGAAATACTCGAGTGTAAAAATATCCAAGGGGACACTCGTGGAAAATGAAGGAGCAAAATGTGTGAACGGTGTGGCCCAACTGGGAAATGTCGAGAATAGGAGAAACGGCTGAAAGGTTCAAGAAGGAGGTTACGTCCGCGTGAATCAGTGAGTGCAGTTTTAGGGGTCTGCCTACCCCTTTTCTCTAGTAGGCCATCCGACTGGTCCCGGACCTCGTAGCCTACACGTGCTTCCCATAAAGACACTACGTTATATCGTAACGCGTCCAGCCTGACGACATATTGGATCGACGACAATTTTCGTTTATGCAATTCAGCTCGAAAAAAAAAGGTTCAAAGCTCGTGGGTCCATCTCGTAAATTGTCCTTTGGAAAGTTTAACTGAAACTTTCCCAGGGGACTGGTCAGCCATTTCACGCAGCACGGCGCCCATTATGATTGCTCCCCCTGGTCCCTGCGATACTCAAAAAGGATCCAAAAAGCCAAGAGACAAAAAAAATCAAAACTCCAGCAGACAAATTTATCCGTGTCCATCGAAGAAAGTTTTTTTTTTTCGATCAAGAAGAAAATGCTAGGCAAAAAGGGTCCAATCTTAATATCATTAATTCTTCCTCCTGGAATCGGTGCAAGTCTAACGGGTGGAATGTGCAAATACGATCTGGAAAATCAAATACTTGCTCTCGCACGGCCCAGGTAACCAGACTACGGGGATGGAATTTTATTCCCACCCTTTAGCCGAACTTGCGATCCACTGGAATACGAATGCAGATATAATAATAATAACAACGCCAGGCATCAGCCAACCATCGCGGCAACAACGAATCTGCCCCGGCTGACTAATATTTAACGATCGAACGTTTTTCTTCTTGGATTCACCGGAATGACACTTTATAATGGATACTGACGCGACATCATCGCCCTACGTAGACGTAACATCGATTTTAATCAGTAACACGCTGTTGTTCTGGCGCTTCCTATCGACATCAAAGTCTTTTTTTTTTTTGAAACCTCATTTAAAGCACAAAGCTCCATGTATATCTATAGAATTTTTACGCACACGTTCGATCTGTTTACGCGTACCGTATGAATATTTTGTTAACAGAATGTTACGTTATCAGTTTAACGTATATTGAATTTATAAAATTGGTGTCAAGCGGAAAACAGTTTTCATTTTTATACCTCGAGTCGATGAACCTAATAAAAAAAAAAAAAAAAAAAAAAATTCTGACAATCTCAATACCAACTTGCCGAATGTGTAGCACATTTTACGGAAAATTTATCACGGTGAGATGTATGAGATTTAAGAAAATCCACAAGGAGGTCAAAAATCTTTTTCCACTGAATTCAACTATCGGTCGTGGGAATCAGGTATCCCTCGTAGGAAATGTATTTTTGTGCTAGAAATTTGAAAGGAGAGCTAAGTCTTATTTTGACAGGAGGGGGGGGGGGAGGGCAATGAACGTCGTAGATACGAACAGAAGAAACACTGCACCTCGCGGAGTGGTGCATTTTGGTCTCGATGCCATTGTCGAGAGTTTGCGGCACCCGAGTGCACTTCCGATGCACCCAGTGCATTTTTCTCGAGACAGGCGGTGCTCCATTGTCCGTGTAAAATATTGACGTTCGATATTTTCCCTCGGCCGAACGGGAGAAAAGAATTTAAGCGTTTGAAAAAAAAAAGCAAAAAAAAATGGCACGATCCTATTTATACGTACGAATGCTGTACTTTGTAAACTTCGTTTGTGGGCGGAGGGAAGCAAGGAAAAAAAGAAAAAGAAAGAAATTGAACCAATCATAACCGTGAAAATTTCAGTGAAATTTCATTGTGCCCAAAACCAGAGAGAGCCTTTCGCGCAATTTCGATGTACCCAAACGAAAGGCGAAACTCTAGCAATAACATTTATTATACTCGCCACGATCCTCAGTCGGTAGTCTGAATTAAACATGGCGTCAGCTTGCTCCGTTAGAATTTCATCGTGCCCAACCTGTACGTATCAGCCGAACGAAGCATCGAATTCGCCAGATGCTTCGAGAAGATTTATTCATCCCGAGGAAGATTTCACGTATGTAACCCGTGGTTTTGCAAAACTCTGGAAAAACTCTGTAGCTTTGTTTCTTAGATAAAAATAAATTTTTTTTTCTCTGCACCGAACTTGGCTGAACGATCACCGCTGACGTAACACAGAAATACAGTCATTACTTTCTCGAGGAAAAATTACCGAGACGATTCGTTTCTGGATAATATCGTTCCCCCCCCCCCCTCCCGTATCCTGGTAAATAACAATGAAGGGATACGGTAAGTGGTCCAATTAATTTGTGATTTTGCCTTGGTCCTGCTCTCGGAAACTGGGCTAATTGTGAGGTAGAAGGTAATACGACACTCTGGCGTCTGCAGTAACGTGCCGCGACCCAAGAGCCACTAGGGACAATGGGGCGACTTCTTACTTTCAACCGCCCCCCTGCCCCCCCCCCCCACCTCCTCGTCCACCACAGTGAAAGGAATAAATGTTTTTAGTCATGGATAAAATACTCACTGTCTTGTTTCCCAAGTTCTTAACGCGACAAGTCAGGTAGGTCGTCTTTCCCAGAAGTGCCGTCACGTTCTTCGATGCCCACTTGTCGAAATACGGACCCGATCTCGTCCCGTCGTCCAGCCCATTTTGAAAGCTCTCCCCGTTCTTCGCGCTGCTTCCGCCGTGCACCAGACCGCAGACGCCTGAAACGGCAAACAAAGTTACATTACACGCGATGAGCTCTTTCAGGCGGAGGGAGAAAAAGAGCGTCGCTACATGGAAACCGAGAACAATATCGAATCAGTTTTTAATGAAGAACCTAGGAGAATTACTGCACCGCGTTGCATCGCGGCATATTAATTCTGCCGGTACAACCAATTGCATGCTGATTGTGAGGCGTTACAGAAAATTTCAGTAAAATAATTTAATTATCGTATACAGCAATTAGCTTAATATCCTTTCCAGAGCCAACGTTGAAATTCGTTCGAACCGATTATTGTTACCGTACAGCATTTCCTTGGTTATTTTACGCTAGAAATTGGAGAAATTTTCTCGTCTCGTGAGTTTCCACTTTGAACGTCATCCGCTCTTCTTCCTTTTCCGCTTTGGTTTCGACTTCCGGTCGGGTTCGCGTTTTCTAATCTCATCGCTGCCAGGACTAGCGGCGTCTAACGTGCCCTGGACGTCTTAGGCCATAAGGGGTATCAGAGAGGAGGGTCTGGTCGTCTTATCGATTAGGAGTGTCTTCTCTTAAATCCAAGGGAAGGTGGTTAAAGCCTCCGTCAGCTCAGCCGTAGCCGGCCTGCCAGAGGTAACCGGTACACATTAAAGCGATAACTCAAGAGAACTTATCAGCGACAGCTAACGATCTGTTGGTGGAGCGTAATTGGCGTCAAAGTCGTAAACGGTTTGGGAATGTCTGTCTGGCGTTTTGGCGATATGACATCCGTGAAATGTACAATAGAATCGCGAGGGAACTTAATCAGAGCACTTGCTCAGCGCTATCTGTTTCGTCGGGCCATTAAGCTCGATTTCGGCTAGTATCACGGTATAACGAACGAGCCGTGGATTGCCAGGAGCAGCTATAGATCCTGGAACGTCCATCGAGGGCACAATAAGCCCTGGGACGCCTTCGATTGGTACGAGATAATTTATCGGGTCTGTTCGATTTGACTCGTCAGGAAGCAAGAAGATCGATTCGATCGGTTGAGCCGAGATTCAAGGTGAGTCTCGACGACACGGAGAATCCTCTCTCTTAAATTTTCCGATTTTACGGCTCGCACGTCGAAGATGCTGCCTCATAAAATATCTACGCCAGAGAGTTATCTTTCAATCTACCCTTGTCTGGTGTCCCGGGGTGCGCTCGGTACGCAAAACAGCTCCTATTTTAAAATTCAAATTCGCAACTTTTGCTTAAACGTCGTAGAACAGCGAACATCGGAGGAGGATGGTGGGGAAGAAGGAAAACGAGGAGGCGAAGGTAGGTCGGAAGAGCAGGAGCAACAGGAGTGAAAGGACTGAAGACGGAGAAAGGAGAAAGGTAGGGACTGACGGTGAAAGAGGCAGAAGGATCTCACGGGTAAATCTTGCAGGACGTATGTAAAAATTTTGGATGAAAAGTTGGGTTTCCTCAATCTTCGATAAGTCAATTCTCCAGGCACCTCAGTGGGTCTGATCTTGCATGCAATTTCGATAGTCGTTCCGTGAGGTTGCTTTGGGGCCAAGACAAAGAAAGTCCATCGGTTATCGTTAGCCTCTATCGGCTCCCATTATTTTCAACTAAACTCTGAACATATTGGCTGAGCTTTTCTATCGAGTCCCTAAAAAAATAGTCTGGTTCGTCCCTTCGCGAAGGAACCCAAGGAGGAGCGTCGAGGACCAGGTCCAAGGTCTTTATAAACGAGCGCCTACGGAAAGAATGGAGAAACCTGATGAGCTGACCCTGATGGGTACCGCGGCGCAAACAGGAAGAATGGGATAAGTCCCTTTGATGGAACCAATGTAAAATGGTCGAGGACTCTTCTTTCCCGGAGGGTTGCGTAGGAATAAAAGTTTTTCGAACGCGCTATAGCGAACAGAGGATCCATTCAAGGCACCTTTCCCAATAAATAAGCCGACCGCAGCATCATATTTCTTCGTCGCGGGAGGCTGCGGCTAGCCCACGATCTTACCGATATAACTCATTCTTTGTCGGGATTTATTAGGAAATTGATTTTCCTCCCAAGCAATCGGATTAATTTTCGCTATCTCGCTACAGCTCCTTTTTCCTATTTAACAGAATCCCCAAGATTTATCGGCCCGCAAATGAAAACAATGAATTTCACCAGCAAGCTCTCGTTCTCGGTCGCACCTTGTAAATTTAATTAACTCGATACCGATTCTATCAAATATTCCCAGCAAAAAACACAATTTTTATCTCACTACCCAAAAATACTTTCAAATATCATTCGGTTTTCACACAGACATCCCAGGTTGCGCTGGGTCAGAAGCGACACGATGCTCGGAAAATCGTAGCTCAGGAAAAGGCATCCTGGCACGTGGGCCAAAGCTAAGGTTAAGGGACCTAGGTGGATCCGAGTCACGCAGCTGTTGGACTAACAAGGGAAAAGTAGACCGCGAACTCTTTACGGCGAGTACCTATCCGTTGTACACGTGTGTACGGTGCATGTCAGGTCGATGGATCATGCGAACTGCTCGGAGATCGACCCGTCGAGTGTCAGTTTTGTGAACACGCGACATTAAAACTATTTATAGAAGTACATTTTATTCTCTCTCTCACTCATTAGGTAACATCGACATGACCCACCAATGAAAATCCTTATTCCACTTTCTTATAACAGTTCCTTCCGTTCTCATAGGACACTTCCGGCGAAGGCGCGTATGTTCATTATTTCTCAGGGGGAGGCACGGGGTCCGGGTTCTAGCTCACTGCTACCGAGTTAACGAAACAAAGCTCCCATTTCCGAGGACTCGTTAACCTAACGACAGTTTAACTTTGAGTCTGGGTATTAGTCGCAATTCTTATGCAAAGAGGACTTCTCGCACTTGCTTCCCAGGTGCTCGAGCACCACTTGGACCCGACTAAGCGTCAACAGACGCATAGTTTACGTTTGTAAGCTGCTTCGGAATGTTCACGCTTTGTCTTCGGCATCTCGTTTCTCCGGCCGGTTTTACAGTGCCTGTGCCGCTCGGCATAGTTTTCTCTAGTTAAATTCGAAATTCTTCCTCCTGATTCGGTATATCGACGTACACAGCTATCTGTATTATCTGTATACTCGAGTCACGATAACTCGGGCCTCCGTCAACCCCGTTTGTTTAACGTCAAGTCACATGTAAATTAAGATTATTAAAGTGGGTCTTGACTGACTGACTAGTCATCGTGACTACGTGTGAACCGAGCATTACTCGGAGAAGCACTTTATGACGGGTAAATAGGAACGATAAACACTTTGGAAGCCAGGAAGATGTGAAATGATAATTTTAGATAGAAAACTGATGGTACAAACGATTAAATTTTGTTTATTTTTGAGCAAATTCTCTTTTGTCTCCGTGACATTTGTATTGGGACGATACTAAATAGGTGGGTGCAGCCATAAGTCACTTGGTGGTTTATCTTGTCTTCGTTTTCGAGCAATGACTTAGTCATTAGTACATCACCGCGTGTTTTGATTGATCGCACTCGGTAGAAAATTATTTGCTTTGAGTAAATTTACCTAATGTATGGAGATAAGCGATAATAGATTACGCGTACTTGATGCTGAAATCGCAAACAGGAATGACACTCGTCGCAGTTATCAAAACTTTGTTAGTCCGCGATAAGATTTTTTTTGAAAATATCTTTAATTTTCGTCAAATGTTTATCTACCAATCTGGAAGATTCTGATTATAGTGTCCGTGATCATATAGGATTGGGATTCGTAGGTTTCAATGGTTTGAGCACGAAGAAGCTTAAAATATCGTAGAACGTAAATGTACTATATAATCAATAAGAATTTTAATTGCCTAAAGTCCATGTAATTTATTGGTTAAATATAACTGAGACAATCCAATGTAATGTAAGATCGTTGCGCGTGAAGATTCGAAGCAAATCAGTCGAGAAGCTTTTAGTGTTGCCTTTTTGTAGTGTCAGCAACCATTTCGGATACCCTAAATTTCCTATTTTCACCAGCTTTATTGACTAAGATTTATCGAGCTTTTACAACTTTTCAAAAGTTTCCTCCTTGCTTACTACTCAGTCACTTCGTTCGCTCGTTCACTAGTTCACTAGTGTTTCTACGTTATCGCTCTACTGCTACTATTAACTTTGACCTTTGCCCCCCTCGTCACCCTCTGCCCCTTTTCATCATCGGAGAATCGCAAATTAATCGCTGTTCATGGTTTTAGAAAGACTACTTTATTATGGCAGGAACTGTCGTTTCGCGTTACCAGCTAGATTGGTCCTCTCCGTTTGATTGCTCTGCCCAACTTTCGATAGAGTTCCCGTCTATGATTTATGAATTCGAATAAGAATCATTAGTCTTTCCGACTGTGCCGGACATTTCCAAAACCTGAATCGGAGAATTGCTTTTCATCGTCACGCTTCCCTGGATAACTGTGTACGCGGCGCAAGTTCTTCCAATTCCTGTGCAACTTCAAGCAGACAGCTTTACTAGACAGTCCAGAATTGATTTATTGCATTCTAGCCGTCACTTGTCTTAAAGTAAATATTTATATTGCATAACGCGCGTAGATACGATAAGATATCAGGATTGCTAGTAAATATCTAGCCGGAAAATAAATTTCAAGTTTTACCGCAATAACAGTCATTCGACGTATACACGTCGGCGAAAGGTAAACCAGGTTCCCTAAAGTCGAACAAAGAAACCACGTGGTATAAAGACGTTAATAGGATTCGGCTACTCGGATAAAAAAAGTTCGAGAGGACAAGAGTATCCGGAGGCACTCGCGACGCGCGCGAATTCTTTTTCGTGCTTTACGTTTCGCATGACCCACATTTTCAGCGAGAGAGGTTGTATAAAAGGAAGGCAGCCTGACTTACTAAACAAAACTCGTAGGTTGACCAAAATATGAAAGATTCAAAGTAATTCGAGAACTTTCGAGACCGATGGAGTCTCCTTCAAGTTTTCATGATGTATCTTCGCGAAACGAAAACTCGTAGTGGCCAAGGGCACGATAGTATATAGATGTACTAGCGTCATGATCAATTAGATCAGATCTCCATGAATTCCATAAAGGTTTTTGGCTCGAATTTAAGGAAATAAAAGATAAGTCTTTGTGCACCCAAATACTGTTACCTGTAACTTTGGGTTTAGAGATTTTTCACCGATGTTTTTCATGAGAAATTCGCAGAACGATCGACTTTCGATTCTGATCGAGCTGAACTGGTTCAGGCTTTGGATAGAGTTTCTGGTTCTCGGTTAGATGCTGGTCACAAACAGGGGTCAGAAGGTTTCTATAGTCGCAGGGAATTTTTGGGTTTCTTTATTGGGTCAAAAGAATGACTATCTTAATTATATATATTTATAAGGGCGAACGAAGGGACAAGAGGGATAGATCGGAAGAAGAAGAAATTATGAGAGCTGGAGAGAGAGAGAGAGAGATTCAAAATAAGAAATACAAGATAAAAGATGAGAAATGAATTTATGGAGCCGGAGGCTCCCTGTATTTTCGTCTGTATCCGAAAGGAGTCTGAAGCATCTCTCGGTTTCTCGAGGTACCCTCACCCATTCCCTGTGACGAGAAGGCCACTCGTGCGCAGCCAATTCAGTTAATTTCATCCTTGCGAGCCAAGAAGACGATTTTGCGCCGCTTGCGTTTCTAGATCGTAGACGGCACTCGTGGCTTTTTTTTTTGAATTTCCGCAATCTCCGTAAGTGGACGAGGGATTGTTTTCCAGTGCTCCTACCTAGACAGCCCTACCTCTGCCTCTTTCCATACTCACTGAGCAGGGAAATAATTTCTTTGGAAAAACAAAAATAAACATGAAAAAAGAACATGGAAACGCGCAAGACCCGGTAAAATTGCACGATTGATACTCGAAAGTAACTTTTGGAAAGGTTACAATTTCAATATAAAAAAAAAAAATAAAAAAACCATACCAATAATTATCTCGCAAAAACTTTTGACTATAGAAAAATCAAATGCACGCGGATAATAAAAAAAAAGAATTGTCGTTACCATAAATCAGATATGACGAATGTAAATTGAAATTCAATTCCAGTGAATTGTGACACTGGTATCGTGTGTAATGTTTATTTGTCATCGACAACGAGCAAGAGGAAGAAGCGTAATTCATTTTTTCAAAGTGCTGACGAGCACAATGTCACTGTTGCTTATAAAAAAAAAATCTATCAGCTCGATTCAACGCTGAGTTGTTTCTGTCCGATGTACGTTCGTAGCATCGCTTGCAAAATGCAAAGTCATATCGCCAATTGTCTTTTCCGCGTTACAATTATTGCACAATTCTCCTTCTAATACATATGTATATACAAGATGAATCGCATTTTCCCCGTTTTCCATTTCCAGTACCTGATCGTTGCCTACCACTAGCAGTAATCATAGGCTACATTTGCACGAAGGTCACAAATCGGTTCAGTCAATGCCGATCTAAGAGAATTGACCAATCCCAAATATTCCTCAGGAGTATAAATCTCTATGACTTATCTATTCCTTTAGATCGGCATCAACGAAACCGGTTCAAGATCGCCGTGCAAACGTAACCATATCGAATGACGTGTACTTAACGATATCGAGTAACAGTCAACAGAGGCCTTTCGTAGATATAAGCAAGGCGTATGACGTTTAGTACAGAGATGGTCGTGCAATGAACTAGTCAGTATCTCGATACACTTCGCGGCAGTTCACTGCGATTGCCTGCAATGTTAAAAGCTCATTACGCGAGTGCAATTTAAATTGATCTTCTGGAAAAGTCAAGAAAACCCAAAAGATGCGCGGACGTCCCTGCCACTGAGAAAAGTCGCAAAATAGGAAAAGGAAGATCTACGTCCGATCAAAAATCCAAAAAATCGTTAAAACCCAAATTTCGAAATGAGTGTGGCCAGCGACGAAAGAGCCTTGTGGATCAAAGAGAAAGTACTTCCGAGCCTGGAAAAGGAACTTGACAGATACAACGACGAAAGCACTTCGCACTCCTGGCAATTGTCTTGCCCGAAGGAAGCTTTTTACGCCTCCAGCGTTTATTTCGTTCACGTCGCATTGGGCGACAGGCAAATAGATCTGGTTATCAAGACGCCACCGATCGCAGCTGAATTACGAGAGCTTCTTAACTCTGACAATTTGTTTTACAACGAGATTGTCTTCTACAGGAAATTGGCCAGGTACTACGAGAACATACCGAAGTGCGTATACGTTTCCAACGAGCCTCTGTGCAATGCTGTCATCGCGGTCGAGAATATTGAGAAACGTGGCTTTAGGATTGTGCCAGGATCGCGATTAAATTTTGAGTACGTCTTGGCTGCGATTAAAGAGTTGGGAAGATTTCATGCTCGCGGATACATCTTGAGAGAGAGTCAACCTGAAAAATATTTTGAAATTCTCAAAACACTCCGACAAGGTGGTTCCGATGAGAATTATGACGAGTTCAGTGAATTCTCGAAAATCTGGATCAAAAGAATTATCGGTACGTACGGCTTGAGGGTTAAGAACGATCCTGCTTATTGGAGGAAAATGGAAAGTGACCTCGATCGGATAATAAAATGGGTCACTGATACCAGCACTGTCTATAACGACTCTATAGCAGTCTTGTGCCACGGCGATTTTACCAAAAACAACGTTCTCTTCAGGAAGATCGACGATCAGATAGAAGCGACCTTTATAGATTTTGCTCAAGTAAAACACACGTCACCGGCAATCGACCTTTCCACTTTGCTGTACGTCTCCACATTTAAGAAAGATCGTACTGAACGATTTGACGATATTTTCAAAGCCTACCACGATTCTCTGATGGGCTGCCTGCGCGATGAACGTAATTTCGCTGCTGATTTGGGGAAATATTCAATCGAAATTTTTAAAAAGGATTACAAGAAGAACGTGACCCACGGGATCTTCATTGCCAGCTACTTTCTACCGGCCATGTGCTCCAAGCGAAAAATCAATGTAATGGATTTTTTTTTGAACGGCCGAGAACTATACTGCGACATGTTGATTGAATCCAATGAAGACAGTTTATTCGAGGAAATAATTGAACTGCTTATTGAAATCAATGAAAATTATAATCTTAACCTCTTGACCTACGATCGAAGCTGTAACCGTGGGTATCATAATCGGAAAGAAAAGTCACTCGCGTCATGAACATAACCACAAGTCCGAGTCGTTACTCCTACGTTCGGTTCCGAATTCCTTACCAGGAGTCTCACTCGGTATCATAGGTCAAGGGGTCAGCAATGCCCAAACGAGCTACGGCTGGTCCTGCATAAAGCCATCAGGTGATAATGCCGTAGGTAAATGGTTCGAATTAAAGAACACGTTGATCGGACCTTATCACGAAGACAATGAACTGCGACAGTTTCTATTTTCGAAATATTATTAATCTCATTGTAGTTCCTAAGTGTTTATAAAACCAAAATCCATGTGGACAAAATTTCTTAGTCCCATTTACGGATACGTGTGCGGTCTAGATATTAATTAGTGATAATTGAATTAGAGTGGATGACCCCGATCATCGGTCATGTCCCAGTAACCGTCAGCGCGGGCTTGGGCCATTTCACTGATGGGCGACGGCTGGGCCGTCCCACCTTGGCCAATTTTTTCGTCGAATAAACTTCATCGTAGACATTAAAGATCCGTTCTCGGCACTGATGCCATTTGTGGACCTTGTAACCCGAACGTCTCTCGCCAGTTCGTCTCTGATGTGAAAATAAAGTAAATCTGTTGACCCAAAGGCGTGGGTGTATCTGGTATTCAGCCTTGAGCCTTGACTATTCTGTCTCCTGTCTGTCGTCTCCTTTGCCCTTATCTCGAGCCAGCCTCGAATTTCGCCAGAGGATTAACGTAAACTTTCATCCTTTTCAGCTGAATTACGAGTGCCCGTGAATACAGACACGAGGGGACACCGGTGTTGGTGCGAACGGCAGTGATAGTAGACAGTGGAAACTACCTCACGTTATGACGTAACTCATCAAGACAATAACATAGTGGACCATCAAGAGAAGTACCAATGTGTACATATAGCAGAGCGTCTTATCAAAGAATAAATATAACAATTATAGTTGTTTGCAGTAGGCGATGCTCTATGGAATTGACCCGCATGAGCGGGAATCGCGCGCTCGACGGGAGCGTAAATATGCTTTTCTTGTTTCCATAACTGCAGGGCAGATACCTTCCGGATAAAAGTATTGCACTGTGCTTTTACAGAAGCGAAAACTTTGTCGTTTTCTTCTGTTCCGTACGGCGGAAAGAATGGAGTTCCCGTGAAATTTGACTTATCGGGTTTCACAGCACAATTCTGCATCACAAGCATTTTCCGCTCGAGGATTCTCGCCTTTCGCGTTACCCAGTCAATTTCTAGATATAATTTTGCAACCGTTTCTGCTCCGCAGCCGGTTGCCTCTGACATTTGGAAACAATCTACTTGTAAAACTTTAAGAGAATCAGGTAATGTGTCTTATTGATGATCAGGATATTCGCCAAATGGAAAGGCTGATCCGTTTAGTGGCGCGAAGTCTTCAAAGTTCTGACTAATGTGGTTTCCCTAGGACAACAGGACTCCTGATTGTGAGAGTCGAAAACCCTTCTACATTTTTTACCTCGTGCAACCTCATTATTGCACTGTACTGTTATGCGTATCGTATTAATTGCTTAATAGGTAGTAAGGTTTTAACATGGTTTTGCTAATCGATCTGAACGTTCGATCAGAGTCTTAATATCTCCTCGTGAATAAAAATGCAGTTCTGTAGGGACGATAAAGCCCTAACGCAAAAAACAGATGAAATTCAGAAATAGCCAGCCTCAAGAGGGGCTTCGTAGCCATACCAGAAGAAAGTAATGTATCGCGCATGGACAGCCGATTGTCAGCAGGATATCGCAGTGAAAGGTAAACAACTTCTGCTGAATAAATATATAAATAAAATGAACGGCAGTATAATTTCTAAGTCCGGAACTAGCCGAGGCTCTTAACAGCGCCATCTAGCGGATTTGGCAGGAACTAATCGAAAATGCTCCCCGCAAAAATGCATTTTTGGAGGTAAATTGGTTTCCACGCCCCCTAGCGGAATTGTCCGGAACTAGGCGAGGCTCTTAACAGCGCCATCTAGCGGATTTGGCAGGAACTAATCGAAAATGCTCCCCGCAAAAATGCATTTTTTGGAGGTAAATTGGTTTCCACGCCCCCTAGCGGAATTGTCCGGAACTAGGCGAGGCTCTTAACAGCGCCATCT
>JASANN010000120.1:0-86967 GCA_031762395.1 Calameuta pygmaea | reverse complement strand
AATTGTCCGGAACTAGGCGAGGCTCTTAACAGCGCCATCTAGCGGATTTGGCAGGAACTAATCGAAAATGCTCCCCGTAAAAATGCATTTTTTGGAGGTAAATTGGTTTCCACGCCCCCTAGCGGAATTGTCTGGAACTAGGCGAGGCTCTTAACAGCGCCATCTAGCGGATTTGGCAGGAACTAATCGAAAATCTGACTAATGAAACTACCGGAATTATCTGGATTTAGACAAGGATTTTAGCAGCACCACCTGGCAGACTTTGCTGGAATAAGTGAAAAATGTTCACGTGAATAAATAGGATTCAGATGCAATATTTTATTCTTAATTTTTAAATCAGGAACCTAACATAATTTGGCTGTCCAGGAAGAATAGGATGTCTGGATAATCCATAAACACTAATTTCATCTTACCGACGAACAGAGACATAGTCCTCGTCCATTGAGCGATGGCAAAACGAATATCTTGCTAAATATTATTTACATTTATTAATAATAATACAACTTACTATTTTACCTCTGTTAGGTAGCACAATTTCGATACGGGTCAGCTACTCATGTGTAAGGGTCAAGACTCTAAATACATTCACAGAATCCTTGTTTCGTATTAACCTCACGTAGATGCCGATTCTTTCACTTTTTTCCATCCTCATCACATGATGAATGTCGCATGGAATCGTATGGGTGGAGAAAAGTATTTTTCCTTTCGCTTTCTTCTTTTTCTTCATCACATTTTTTATTTCCAGGAAAGACGCCAGGCGCAGCAGCAAGACACACAGCCACGGTTTCGTTGCTTTTTTGTCTTATAATCCCCATATTTATCATGTATTTGTTAAATATATTTTACGTATACATGTATGGGTTACCCATACGGGAAGGGTGAAATTGGGGTGGTTTCAGGCATCAGGGCGAGAGGTAAGTATGCAAATGCAAGAGTACATTTATCTCGGCACCACGCCCATGTATTTCCTGGGAGCTTCCGGACGCATTGTCGGAGCGAATCGAATCCCCACACCCTGAGGCCCACCAGTGCCACCCAGCCCCGATACTCCGGAGATTTACGAGCAAACTAGCCTGGTCCCCAGGGCTAATAGACCGGCAAGTTATGGGGCAATTCAATTTAATTTCAGAAAATAAACAACCACTCCCCCCGCCAGCGATCAATGTATTCAGAATTGGCAACATCTCCGAGATGGCAGGAATTCATCAAAAAAGTTTCAGATCCTTCTGCCCAAGAACAGTGTTCTTTCAGTCCAAAAAATCGCGATACAGTCTCGATATTTGACGTATTCAGGACAGAATGGCGCAATTACCTATAGCTACAATATTTACAGACGCCGCAGTCTCGACACTGCAGATTTGAATTGCGGGCAGATTTGAAAGAAACGCGACGGCGAATTAGAGCGGTCGTTACGATCTAATTGTTAAACGGCTCGCGACGCCGCACAAGCTGCGTTTCCACTAACGACGGGCAGCTTGGCGTAATGGTCGCACCGACCAATGAGAATGAAGTCGAGCTTTAGATTATATCGTTTCTCGAGCATTCTCGGCACTTTGTGTATTTCCGTCCAATACTCAAACTCAAATCGTCGCAACAGCCTTAAAGAGCATCGCGCTTCCCGTGATGTCTCGCGCAATCAGTTCACCCTTTTGCATTAACAAAAAAGCTATACCACATAATTTGTACGATTTTCGAGTCCCATTCCATAAATTCTATTTCGAGTATTAATTGTAGAGACAATCGCATTAGCCTTTCATGGGATTTCACAGAGCACAGAAAGAGCAGTCGTGTACATGATTGTGCCTCGTGACTCTATTTGGTTGCATCGCTGGGCAGAGCTATTGCTGTTTGTATTTCAATACGAATTTGCATTTCTATCGGTTTGACTGTGACTATTCCAGATAGGAGCAGGAAACTATCCGACTTATATGACTTGTTAATCGAGAATATTTCATGAGGCGTGAGAATTTGCGGTTTTTTCTTTCCACGATTCGGAACAGATAGAATCGTACGTCGTAGCCCACTCCGGAAGAGTGTAACGACTTTGGAAGGTTCAAAGGGTAAAAACGGTCGGGGGTCGTTCGAGCCGTCGGCGTTCCGCTGTCGATTAGCAGTGCAGCCGTCGCCCATTAAGAAGGAAGCCACCTAGGGAAGATGCCAGGAACTACGTGTAAAAGGGGATGAAAAGGGGATGAAGACGAGGATTTATAAAGGCCATTAACCCCTGCGGAACTGGGGATTCGGGTGATGAGGATGAAGGTGAATTCGAAAAGAAAGGAGGCTTTACCGGTGAGATAAAGAGTAGCGATCGGCCAGACTGAAATACAGGAACTGCCTGGAACTATCTTGGAAAATGAAAAATGGGCCAATACAGAAGACGGACTAGGGGGGCTCGTATCGACTGATCGGATATCGCCTGGATGCGTTTCTTCCAGGATTCCTTCGTACTCGAAGAAACGAGACCAGGCCGATTCCATTTAGCCATCAGGACTTTGATCGATTTACAGAATTTCTCGGACCAGCAAAGAGTGCGGCAGAGAGCTTTGGCCAAATCGCTCGCTACAGGGAGAAAGTTTGCCTGGAAAAGTGTGCACCGCTGAAGCCTGATCCATCAAGCTTTATATCAAGCGTTAAAGTAAAAGTCGAAGGCAATGAATACTTTGTCCAATTCGCTTTTTATATCGATCAGCCGTGAAACACACGCATGAACATATGTGTACGTATATATGAAAGCTACTTACCTACAGTAGCACTGCAAAAGTGTGGAAAACCAGTAGATCTAGCCCCCGGGGGGGGGGGGGGGGGGCGAAGAACCTCGAAGACTGCGAAGGTACCTTTTCGAAGGAATTGTTTGAAACTCGAATGAGAACTTGTTGTCGAAAGCTACCCTGGTCGGGATAGAGAGAGAGAGAGAGAGAGAGGGCGGAAGAAAGTCCGAGTGAAATTGTAGAAGAAATGAACCCTAGCGAAAGATCGGTAAGGACCCTGAAGACAGGAACGAAAGTATTAATTCTGGCGAGCGTAGCGGCACGATTAAGGATACTTGTGTTCAGGTTCGGTAGAATCAACATCGAGCCGTGTATTTATAGGGGAGCGCGTAATTGTGCAATTTCCGGTCCTCGAATATCGAACGATGAAACCGACTTCTCCGACTCTTTATTCTCAATCGCAAAGACCCCCGCCGTCGCGTCGCCAACAGTCTCAGACTCTCGAGCTCTGCCAATCCCAGCCTCTCGTTTTCCTCCGTTCACGGGTTCACCTGGTGGCCATTATCGCTATCTCTGCCATCTTCGCTTAATCGAGCCATTCTTATTCTTCGTAAGCAAGACGATATTCAGCAGGGACGAGCGTGCTCCAGGTAGCCCATCTTGTGAAAGATTGTGACTCCAGGAGAAAGGGTATGCAAAGGAGGAGGAAGCCCAGTCGGGCCCGGATTAGCCTATATCCAGTTACACCCCTTTCGACACAGATAGCAGCGATGCTCAGTCTGACTATATGGCTTCGTATTGTTGTCTGTTATTGCTCGAAGGGAGGACTTTGGATTTCCTTAAGGAAATTTCAGGAGGGACGAGTAACGAAATACGCTAGGAAATTTCCAGCTCTTCAATTTCGTTCATCCCTGGAAATGTTTGCTGACGTCGATCAGGCGAATCTCGCTGAGCTCGGACTACGCGTCGCGACGCTTTAGCTACGTCGCACGCTAACCGAATATTCTGTGCTTCACCGGTACGAAAGTCCTCGAATCAAGGACGGGTGCTACACTGACCGAAATATCCTGGATAATAAATTCCACTAACGTCAAGTTCACAAAGGTTCGAACCTTAACGGGACTCTTGTGCCTCGAAAAAAAAGTTTCACTCGAAATTGAGATATTTCACGTTCGCGACAGTGTTACGTGATGATCGAGATCCATAGAAAAAGAGCTCGTACCTGTCAGCTAAATCGAAGGATTACACAATGTGGATACGAGTGAACACGCGAGAGAATCTCATTAAGGGCTCACGCGCAAAACCGATACACATTACGGACCCGGCCCTGCCCCAAGTGCTCGCTTCCTTCAGCTGATCTCTCTGCGCCTGGGTCCATCTGCACGTTCGCAAATAACGACGTGTAATAACCTCCTAACCCGTAGTCCTCCGCCGCCATAATACTACGAGACTGGCACTGCAAGTGACAATGCACTTACATCGGAGACCCATGCGCCCTCGTGGGCTCAATTTTCGTGAGGTTGCACCGCTGGATATTTACGCGGCACTTATTTTCACCTTGATAGAGGTTGGCATTACTAGATCTACGTAACACGAAATTTTGACTGGTACGATTGCGCTAAAGGCACTTACGGTATTACCACGTGGAAGCAAGCTTATTTTCTTGATTCTATTATTTATCTTTTTCCCCTATTCAATTCGCACAATAAAGAAAAAATCCTCTGGATTTATTCGGATATATCGCCCGATCGAATGAATAGCGTGGCGGGAAAAAATACGTGAACCTAAGGAAAAAAAAGATTTTCGCGAATTGACGACAAGACGTAACCTTGGCTCAAGGCGAACCCGCATCAGTGCTTCGGGACGAAATGGGAAATAATTATTGGCGTCGTTCGTCCTCTCGATAAGAGTTAAGGAAGCCTCGTGTAAACTCTTGTTTCTAGGTTATATAGGGGAACGCGTTCAAAGAAGTATGAGAGCATAAGTTTTCGTAAACAAAGGAGTGATCGGAGGTCAGGATATCGATCGATTGGGGATTTACATGAAAATCGCTTTAGGAATTTCTAGATCGGTCAAACTAATCAAGTCGCCTTTAACGACTTCTCGTTTGGCTGCCCTACTAAAGTGTAACACGGCAGAACGTATTTATCATCGGCCTATTTTCCTCGGACCTTCTCTTTTTCTCGTCAATAGACAACAGTCGATCCTGAACATTAATGAGGCTAATGGGATTGGAATTTCAATTGGTTTTCGTCATAAGTTAATGAGAGCTCTGCTCGTAGGGTCTTTCGAAAGGGTTAACGTTTCCAAAGTGCCGCGTGTCACAGAGTTTCGCGTGTTTCCACAGTACGGCTTACATTTCACATTTTTAAACGTTCCTCGCGTGTACATCCAACACGTGCTCGTGGAATGGAAGCCGGCTTGGGTCTTCAAGTCCCTGGACACGATATCGCTAGTGGTAGCTGTGTCGGTATAGTAGATCTCACGCGATCATCTTGGCCAAGGACGCGTGCTGGAAGGAACCTTCGATCGATACGTAAGAATCAAGTGAAATTTTAGGTCGATAAGAGAAACAAAACGCGTTTAGATAATTTAGGTCAAATTATTCTTAAAACAACGTTTAATCTTATTCTATCGTAAGTGCGATTATGTTAACGTTTAAAAATGTATTAATAAAAATAATTAAATATCGTTCGCTTCCTTTGACAATTTCAAAGTGGCCATTAGTGATCGGATGGAATCCGATAAATTGACAAGACACCACGGAATTCACAGAAACAAAATTCGATTCGTCCGATAGAAACGCGAGAATGCAGTTGAGGATTCTCACCCAGTAAATTTAATTTCGACGCTCAATCGGAACGATGCAGTTCTGTTTCATCCGTTGCACCCAGGTCCGTCTGCTCCCGGCATCTGCTCCAACGTCCCTCAATGGCAACTTTGGTGGAAATGAAAATTTTTTTGAATCTCGATGTTAGACTACAGCTTGCAGTTTGTTCCCATCGACGTCAGTGTAACGGGTGAGTAAGATACGAAACGCATGGAATGCATTTCTCCGCAGGAGCTTTGGATCCAATTACTATATCACTGATGTGGAATGCATGTCGCAGTGCGTGCAGTATAATAAATCAATTTGAATTTCAAATGGAAATGGATTATGCGTGCGGTAATCATAGCTCGAGCATTAAATCAATTAGAAATTTTTTTTATGCGCAAATCGATATATAATCGAGCTCAAAATTGTCACTTGATTCTTGGACGCGGTTTCTGCTCAAATGCAGCGATTAAATTTTTTTTCTTTAAGTGAATCAGTGTAATGCATCCGGTCGCGGATTACGACGGATTCGCTGTTGCGATAAAACTGGAGCGAAAACTGGTTAAATCAAACACGATCACGTCGACTGTAACAAGTCAGGTAAAACCGAGAGAAGTTTTTCGGAGAAACTTATCTAGTTGAATATACGCTCGTTTGTTAATTCGCTTCTCCCACTGCGTTCTGGATGCTCTGAGATAGCGGGGAGATAGATGGCTCCTACACGTGAGATCATGTTGGCGATATCAGCTCACCGCATGGTTTCCGGTTTACAAGGATCATTATTTTCGCGTTAGCCTCGCCCAGTCACTAGCTCTGGGTGGCCCGAGGTCAACCTGGTCCCGCTTTGAATAACCAATCATTCGTTAGGGCTACTTCAGAACCATGGTTACTTAACCAAACTACACGAAGGGAGTCGTTTTTCCTCATTTCGATAGTTTCCCATTTCAATTTCTCATTGCTGTTTCCTCTCTACGTACACAGTATACTCTATGCTAATATCGAAACCTCGAATTATCTCGGATGTCATTCAGGAGATTGAGAACACATTTTTTTTTTTTTTTTCTTTGAAAATCGAACCCTAATATACTTCGATGTGGAAAAGAAGGAGAGAGAGGTAAAGGAGAAGGACGATAGGCCGTCAGAGAAAAGAAGCTAAAAACTCGATGCTTGAGACGCCGAGCGTGCAGAAGAACAATTGAATAAGCGAAATCAAGCGCTGCCAGTGGAACGTAGCACGGAGCAATCAGGACCCGTTTTGAATTTAAATGTCATGAGCCAAGTCCTTGTACCGGTAAAATTACTCTATCGCGAGTCATTGAGAAAAGGTTCGCTCCCCGTATGGTACATACGGTAGATGTCGTGTTCCTTCTTCGTTTTGGGTCTACAGAAGGCTGTGGAAATTTATGGTGGTCCCTTGCGCGAGTCACAGACGAGCAGTTCGACGGGAAAGAGGCAAAGCATCTGCTCGGGGAATAACTGGAAATTAGCTAAACAGTCACGACGACGCGCACTCTTGCTTGCATTTTAAAAATCTTTTTACTTCTTTATTTCCCATTCGTTTTTAGTTGCACTTTGGTCGGTTCTCGTTAGACCGCAGTATGGATACACCACTCCCCCTGTGGCGCGTATGGGTCTTTCACTCGGAATTTCAACGTTTGAAGCCGAGTGCAACGCGAGCTAGAATAAACGTCAGCTCGCTGAGGTAAAAAGGACGGAAGGTAAAAAAATAAAAGAAAGTCGAGTGAAAGGAGGCTGAATGGAGCCAGAAAACTTTTACATCGTGAAAAGATCGACAGCAAATATACGAGACTGCATACATAATTAATCGTTAGACATGTTCATGGAGAACCTATCTGTCAGCGCTTTTCCCGATGGCACACAGTTAATTGGTACTCAACCTTTATCTTCGTACCTCGACATCAAGGTGCATCCACACCGTGCAGAAAGGGGATATCCGAGCAACCCATGAAATTTTTTTGGATCAAAATTCCTACGTGGATGAACTAGCTCATGCGGCCAAAGAGGCTCTTCGTACGCGTATATCGTACCTTATCCTTACAAATCCTGAAGTCGATATGAAAATCCTTGCCACGCGTCTCCAGCTATCAACAGTCCGCAGGATCTTGGCGCGGCACAAAGGGACGAAGGAGCAGAAAGACACGAAATACAAGGCTACCCCGGAAGACCGGTGCTCGAAGCGAAAAGCAATGTCAGATCCTTTTATTGTCTTAACGGGAATCAAAGTTTGTAGACGCTGTAATGGAACAAGTGTTCGGAGTTAGTTTTGTATCAGTTATAAAACAAGAGCTAGGTGGAACTTACTCGTTTCCAGACCGGTCCCTCCTGGTTTCCTTTCCTCGTCCTGTTCCGCTCCTCTGGGAATGACCAGTCAACGTGTCACGGAAATACGAACCATTTTCCGGATAAGACTGCAGGGTTTTGGCTCCGCGCAGCATTGCCAACATTTCGGTCAGCTGCGAGTAGCGTGCAAATGGTCTGCAATTACCTCGCTTTCTAATTTCGTTCTGGCTGGCCTCCGGCTGATCTAACGATCAAATCTCGTGACCCCAGGAGACGTGTAAGAGGAAGGCCTAGCCTCAAGTTAATCGAACCTCCCTACGCGAAGGACTCTGCCAGCTGCTTTTCAACTTGGCTTCGCCTTCTGTTATCCAATTTAACGAGGTCTTTACTTCGCCGCCTACCCGCTGCCCCGACAAACGAGGGTCCCGGTCTTTGAGCCCAATCCTGATCCTGACCATATCTATACAGGATATCCAGCAATTTCGTATACTCATAATCGCACCGTGACAGGACTGTGCATTCTTCTTGGATTCCTTTCAGAAACGGAGTCAGCTTCCTAGGAAAAATCGGCTTTCATTTCTCTTTGACTGTCGCTGCTGTTGGTATCTATGCTGTGTATGTATATACGGCCGAGCGGGGGCCCGAAAGCTGCGGCATAAATTGCATGTCTAATGGTATTCTCACGAAGTGCTGCCAACAAACGGCACTGGCTAACGAGGTACTTCTGGAAAATTAAAAATGATTCTTCGCCACGAGAAGCGAGAAGAGACGCGCTGCTATCTTTACAATTGACGGAGTGCAGCGCGGCCATGGGACGTGAAAGACGGGCGCTGTTTTGTGTCGACGGGCCATTCAGGACTCGCGGCCGTCTTTGGACTCGTGTATACGAATTTACTCTTTGCCCGGGACCATGTCGCTCTCGTGCTCGTCAAGTACGCGTATTTCAATTTAATTGATTCGCCAACAAACAGCGTATCGCATATTCGATTTCGTTCGCGATTACTTCATTACTTTTATAATATATACTTGGCGCACGAAGGATTTTTGAAAAATTTACGAATCCGCGGTTAATCCGACGTCGTTGTATTTTCAATTAGCTCTTTATCGTATCGCACCGGAATTGCGTTTTGTGCTTAAATAATGTTGTTTATATGAGTTCCCGCAACTCCACTGTATCTTCCGGAATACAGTCAAGGAAAGATCGTTTCAAACGTATATACGTATAATATTAAATTAAGATACTGGGGGGGTCTTCCTTGCACAAGTTACAATTACTAGAACAAACTTATGATTTAACGAGATCCTCCAGAGAGCAAAGTGTCTTAGGAATAAACATTGTAGAATCCGTGGTAGAACCTTTTGGGTGACGTCTATGAGACTTCTTGGTCTCGCGACTGTCGCCGATAGTTGATTTCGAAGGTTTCTATGAACCTTGAAAAATGAATCGCGGCCACCGCAAGCCACAATTTGGCAAACGCACCCGTCGTTTGGCATACAGACTGAAATTCCAGTGGGAAATTTAATTTCACCGGAATCGCGCGAGGCTCGTGTGACAGCAGCCCAGCCGCATCACAAAAGGCCGCTGGCTGAAATGACAGGAGGACAACGATTCAGGCCAGCGTCAGTCGCTCGAGAAAAAAAAAGACGTAAATAAAAAAAAAGAAGGAATAAACCATTGAGTCGCTTGGGGTTTTAAAAAATAAGCATTCCGGTTTCGCCGTCACGAGGGTGTGTGTAATCGATAACCGGATGAAATTTGATTATTGATGAATTGTCGGGAGTGCCGATCGGTTCGGTTACGTCGACCTGGGCTCCGCTGTGTATAACCTGTACTTTCCACCTCCAACCTCCAGCTGGCCCCCTTCGCGTAGCAGAGCGTGCCGAATCAAAGGTGATGATGTCGTCAGGCTGTCAGGACGCAGGAGCGCCTTAGCTTTGCGATTCAAATTCTAATGGATTCGATTCGAAGTCGAATCAGCCCCTTTCATACTATCGAGTAACTCTGTATAATCGGCCGGATTTTCTCGGCTTTCGCCTACAAATTGTGATGAATTTATTATGATTGACGAGCACCTGGCCATGAATCGTGAATTTCTTCGAACATATAGTCGCTACTGAAGAAAGGGGAAAGAAAAGACGGTGACAGCCATTCCTCGATTATTTCCTAAATAATTTTTCGTTCGATTTCGAAAAATCGTACTTGGCTATTTTAATAACGGCGCGATTATCAGATATATTGATCGAACTCGTAGCAGAAGTCATGAAGGATTTCGGTCGATTTTTTTTGAACTGACAAATTACTGATTCACTGACGGAACGAAGCTTGATATTCCGTGCGATTTGAATAACGCTCAATACTTTCACGAATCCCTTGTACGAATCGGTACGAGTCAGCTTCTATATAAAAAAGCAGTATCGGATCAAAATTCGAGGTCGACGTTTGAGTCTTATCGATGCCAACCTTCTTCATTGTTTCTATCAATCGAATGATAACGTCGGCGATTCGCCTCCTTTAAATCCCGATGTCGCGCCGATCTCAAGCAACGAAATCGATCGGTGGATTTTGCACTGATCCGATTTTACGAATTTTCATAAAGTCTGAAAAAAATCTGAACGAGAATTACATTCCAGGATTGATTGGTACAAGGGAAATCTTATTACATGAAATTAAATCCCCGTTTCAATATAACGTCGATAGTAAAACTGGGATTCATGCGGTTTTCAATTACAGCGCAGCAGAACGGAAAAAGAAAATTCGTATGAAGGTAAAAATGTACGAAAAACAAAAAATACAATAATAAAAAAAAAAGTAACGACTTCGAGTAACTTGGTTAATAGCGATGAAGTTCCACGATAATGTAATCGGATCCTCCAGGCGAATGTAGAATTTTCGTCTAATGCGTAGCTCCAAATAATTTCGGATGACACGCACAAGAGAGAGAGAGAGAGAGAGAGAGAAAGAGAGAGAACTAGAGAACAAAGAACCAGAATCAAGAGCAAGAAAAAAAAGTTGGTGCTTCAGCTTGGTAATCGTAGCTCGTCGGTTTTACTAAAGGTCGCGTGTGCTTAATAATAATACCCTCCTCCCTAGACACTGGGTAGTTTGCTACCAGCTCGGGCTGCATCTGACGCAGCGGAACAAACTGAATACTAATCGTATCCGTTTCGGCAGAGATCATTCCCCGTGTAGCTATGAATTTTCCTCGAAATTTCAGAAACTTCTCGCGAAAAGTGCGGTAGCGCGTGGTTACCGAAAATTCAAGATAAACGCTCAAAGAAGTTACTCTTGCGTAGCATAAACGAGTTCAACTTCATAAACCGTTAAAGGACGGATAGTAAATTCAGGAGGAGCAATGCGAAATGAGATTTTGTCTATGGCTACTCGAGATCGGCTCTCCGGGAAACTAGGAAATCTCATCGCGGCCTCCGGTATAACGCGTTGGCCGTTCGTGGTCTCCAGGTTAACTGCATCTGCCACCAGCAAACAAACTGAATACTAATCACGTCCGGCATAGCAGCTCTGCGATATTAGGACATTGAGTGCCAACTGTGCACGTCGTGCATTGGTGCGACTTGCATCGAGGATGAGGAGCTCAGAATTAAGGGATCCCGATGATCAACTAGGTCGAGCACACGAGGAGCACGGAGAGTCGAACCCGAATAAAGGATCCTGGATCAGTAGTCTCGGTGCTGACCGGTTAGCTCCTCAATCTCCGAAGGATCATCCGAGTCTCTATGATCTTGCTCGCACAATGTGTCTCCAATTTATGGTTTCGATCACTGACTCGTTTTCAGTTTCGCCACTGGCTGGCACGAAGATAGCATATGTTCAGTTAGCAAATAAAGAGCAAGTATTAGCAGGGGTTCCTCTAGGCTGTTTCGTGGCAGAGAATGAAGAAGCAGGATTCGCTAAGGAATTCCGAGTCTAATTTATTTTCCTAGACGGAAACCAGCCGCTCCGAGATGCCGATGATTAATTACATCTGGGCCTTTATTTCATCATGGATGGATATACTGATAAACGGGATTGATAGATAGACCCCGTCCGAGCGATGAATGAACACCGATTCCGGGTTCCTTAATCGAAGAAACCAGAACATCAGCTTGTAGCTATTGGAGAAGAACAAAACCGTCAGGAGGTCTGAAAACTGACGCATGCATTTTGATTAGGGATTTTTACGTTGCAGTTTTTTCCACTTTGCATCGCACTTGCAGTTTCTTTTATGCAACATTCGCAATTTACTGAGGTAATTGCCTACGGGGGACCCTCGCGAACGACGATCATGGATCACGCTATACATATAGGGGTGTTAATTTATATTTGAAAAAAAAAACCAAGAAACGGAAACAGCTGAAGAATAGCTGTGTCGATTCCTGAACACACAGAGTAATAAACACATAATAAAACGTTCGCCAGCAACGTTTATTTTAATTTGCCCAACACGAACACGCAAAGACAATTTAGTACGACAGTCCGGGCTTTTGAACGACTCTCTCGAGCGACACCGATTATCAATCGTAGTCAAGTCGCTTAACGATTAATCGGCACATGACCGCTAATTCAATCGACGATACGGGTTCGGTCGTCAAAGGCAGGCAATGCATATAGGCAGGTACGCAATGAACGCGAATCAATGAATCCTGCAGCCAACCACGCTCGTTTCATTCGATCTGTTGAAAACTCTGACCCGCTCGGCTGTGGGTTCAGAATTCGTTGACGATCCAACCGCGAAGCTATAATGGTAATTAGTAATTACAGTAAAAGGCTGCTTAATAATTGATTGTCGAAAATCATGAAAAATTCATGAACGCTGCACGTGAGCCATGCTCAAATTTAATGGCGGTGCGGTTTGCTCGGCGAGACTTTTCAAGTACGGTTCCACTCGAACGTGGACAGAACTTTAGCAGGGACATTTTCCAGGCTGGTTATGGGTTTTACACGCGAGGTCTTGCAGGTCAAAGTGCATCGCAAGAATATGCAACTCGTGAACTGGCGACGCCCCACGGTTACGTTATTCTCGAACCTCCCTTTGACAAAGATGACCTTTAACTCGAGTCCCACATAAATATTTTTCCATAAGGTCCTTACGACGATTCTTTTGAGTCTGGCTTTGTCCTATTTTCTTTCCAGGCGCTCGTTACTCAATCAAAATTAAAGCACTGCGCTTCGAATGCTCCTCCGTAGCTCCTCCGTAGCTCCTCCGTGCTCCTCCGTAGCTCCTCCGTGCTCCTCCGTGCTCCTCCAGTGACAAACCGGGACACGGAGGATGGATCCTTTACCCAATGGCCATACGTGACGTCACTTGACACATCTGCACATTGGAAACGCATTATCGGAATCTCCGATCGACAGGATCTATTTGCAACATCCAACTCGAAAATGAATAATTGAACGGATTTTAAAATGTTGATCCTCTACGTGTTTTTGTAAAGGGATGCATGAGAAGAGGACTGGCACCGGCGACCCGGAAAATCTACGTACCCAGTGACCGATGAGTTTCTATGGCTCTACCTCTCTTCCTCTGACGTATTTTCTTTTTTATTCCATTTTCGCATAGCCTACCGTGAAAAAGGCGCTTCGATCCATCAGGCCCAGTGGCAATTAACGTGCTCAAAAAATATTTCCATTCAGATTGGGTAGAGCATGACAGGGATTCAGCGTGGATTTACGAGAGCGCATACTTCCCCTGTTCAGTTCATCAAGATATACATATATGTATGCACACATGCTATCTTGCTACGATACCATGTGTACCTAACTGTTTTCAATATATATCTATACTGCGGCACATACTCCATGCACAGACCCCAGATACTTTACGTTACCGCGTAAACGTAACCGATAGTCACGGGTCAGTGGTTAAGCCATATGCGCTTGCGTTCGGAAATCCGGCGTCAAGGCGCGAGGCGTTGCTGCCACGGCGCATCGGTCTTTTTCCCAAAATTATAATATCTTAAAAACGTAAATGTGTTAATTAACTCATACAGATGACGATAAAGAAATCCACAAAATTTAAAGAAAAAAACAAAGATTTGTATAGGGCAGACAAGCTGCTTCATCACGATAGGAGGTCCGGGCCTGATTTAAAGCGCAGAAATGCTCTGCGAGTATAAGCCGATTTAGGTACTTTGAGTGTGACGTAATTAATTTTCTACATTAATTTCCGGACCCGGTCTAGAATCTCAGGTAAGCCTTCTCTCTCTCTCGCTCTCTTCTTCTCTGCCTACTCCCTCTCTCCTTCGACGTCCTCAGCTATTTTCTTCAGCCTCTTGATGCTTTAGAATAACGACGTAATGCTGGTTTCGGTGACGCGAGATACCCTCGCGCACCTAGACTCACTTAGCTTCCGCGGTACCGGCGCGCTATCCAATTCACAATTAAGATATCCAGGAAGATAGCAGAAATCCCAATTTGTGTACAATCAATACCGAGGCGAAATTAGCGAGATAATTTAGATGAGCAATCTAGATAGATAGGCAGCGCCAGGATAGCGGAGAAGCTCGCTCAGCCTGCCCGGCTGTCTGCTTCGCTCTTTAACTAAGGATTTGGGTTTTAATGGTTAACGTCGTCGGATACTCGGCTGCGCTAATACTGAAAATCTTCAGGGCAGAGATGCTTTAACGTCCTTTCGTTTTACGACCGATTTTTTTTTCTCCTTTTCTCGAGTCTTCCCCACCACCCCTGTACTTTAAAGCACGAAGACCAGAGCGAGTGCTCTCGTAAATCTTCTAAACAGTCCTCTAGCTTGAACATATATTAAATTCTTTCTGGCCAAGTATAATATACGTAATTAAGAACGTCGCTTCCCTCTAGTGCAAACCGTACGGATAAAACAATCTTGGAAAACTGATTTCAGCCAGCAGCGTCTGCAAGCCAATGAGCTTTCCTAACGGTCGAAAAGGTCTTCCCTGAGCTTGCAACTTCAACAGAACGCAACGTGACACACATTTAAGAAAGATCTTACTTCGTCCGAGAAGATGCATCACGGTAACAATATCTCGTGCACTTTTGTACGATCAGTAGTGACGTTTGTTCTTCAGTGTCAAGAGTCCATTCCACCTGGTACCGTTTCAGCTGTCATTCAGCTATGAGACTCTTTTGTGACAGAGCGCTGGAAAATTCGACAATGCATCCGTAAATCTTTTGTTCCGGAAGTGACGGCCGACGGACACCGTATGCTTATTGCAAGAGGAAACGTCGTTGGCGAACGAAAAGAAAGAAATTGCTAGTAATAAATGCAAATAATATTTTCCGACATCAGAGAGCCGGTCTTAGGGTGGTTTACGGATTTAGTTTACAGGTTGGGTAAGTCATATGGGCGACACTGTAGAGTCTGTAGTCGCAGCGGTGTCGTCTGGTCTCTCCAGAGAAAACGTCGACTAGATGGAGCGAGAGATGCACTCGGGAAGGTGCATTCTCTGCACAGAGAGACGATGCTAATGATATGCGCTCGCGATGCTCCCTCCCCCCCCCCCCGCCCTCCCTAGTGCAGTACAGTGCAGTCAGCACAGGAACAAGAGAAACAGTATTTTCCACCGCGAACAAGTTTCCACCATAGGCGTCCGACCGAGCGTGTTCATTCTACTTGCATCTAGAGGCGTCGCTTCTGCCTTGTGTTTCACTTCCTAAGAGCATCCGCAGCTGCATCTGCATTGCCTTTTCCTACATCTGCATCTGCGAGCCGACCGCATTTACACTGGCACGTTCAACCTACGGCTCTCGTTTTACTTCCTTATGTACTTTTTTTTTTTAAATGAGATCTTTCTCTGGTACGACCGTCGTTCCTTCATCAGCTTTGTTATGTTCTCAAGGTTTCGGCCAAGAACTGCGAAAATTATTTTATCGAACGTTCCAGCGTCTAATTTTTATTTCAAAGGCTAATCGCGGTAGGAGGAAACGACGCGCGTCTCTGCTCTGTGAAACCGCCTTAATGGTGGTATAATCGATGCTTTGTTAATTAGAAATGGAGAATTATCGGATGCTGAAAAAGTTTTTCTTCTGCCAAGGTATCGAGATGGTTCTTATCGAATGGATTCCGGTGATAGCAAGGAGAGAGAGAGGGGGGAGGAAGGGGGGGGGTAGAGAGCGTAAAGCAAGTCGGAGGAGTTGGAAACGTGGCGAGAACACTTTGTTCCTCGTGGCCGAGATAAAAATGAAACCGAACCGGTGTAATTGAGCCAGGAGAGAATTATCTGACGTTCGTGATAGATTGGAACGAGGAATCGATCCAGTGACGTGCATAATGAAACGCTACCCGAATGGACCAAGCTGGGATGGTGACAGGTCGCTTCGGATAACATGAGAAAAGCATCGCCAATATGTCTGGCGCTATGCAAACGAAGCTACACTTAAACCTGATCTCTCGAGTGAAGATGCTGGAAGATGGTCCATGTGTCAGCGGGGGGGGGGGGGGGGAAACTCCTGCGCTTATATATGAGACGGGTTAAATTTCCAGGGATATTAACTAGCAATAAATCGGAGGGGCTGCGATAAATTCGTAGCGGCGAGTCCTGATCTTGAGTACACGTCGGCGTTGTAAATCTTGGAAGATGCTGCTCGCACCTAGCGCTACTATTACTATGAAAAAAAAGGAGAGAGAAAAAGAAAAAGATCTCGAGGAAAGAGCAGAAAGCATGAAAGGTCGACGAAGGGATCGAAAGAACGCTGGAGCAAAAAATAGCCGTGGATATTACGTAGGGATGATTAAAATAAGATTTAAGATTTTTAAGTAATTCGATAATTTCAGTGACCTCTAACCCTTGCGTTACCATGCACAATATGTTCGGGGTTCAAAGTCTGATATTCCCTGCTTCCCTCCTGGGGCACTGATGGTATTTGGCTGACATTAAATTAACCTTAATAAGAATTTCATGTTCTATGGAAATCTCTTCATCCGTGATTAAGCCGATATTCTTATGGAATTATAAATGACTAATAAAAATTCGTAGAAAACGTTATCAAATATTTACGAAGATATTTCGAAGCTCTTATCGTCGTCGTCAATTCCTTGTATCTTCGTTGATTGGAATTTCCTCGCATTATTCGCTCTTTATACTATATTATAGTCCATTCAATTTCTATCGCGTGTTATCGCCAATAATCGAAAGGCGTCACGTCGTTCCGAAGAAAAAGGCGAAAGTCGTCCGTTGTCCATTGTCGATGACAGCGACATGAAAATTCAATGTCGTCAACGCTGTCGTTACTCAGGTATGAAAATAAAGCAGCACAATTGAGTGAAGTCAAAAACGAAGGATGACATCATTATACGAAAAAAAAAAACTCAAATTAAGATAAACTTGATAACGCATGATGATCAATAATTGGAAAACGGCAAGGACGTACACGGAATTTCGTACGTTTAATACGTGGCTGATTTTGTGAGAAAAAATAGACAAAGTGGAGACGCCGAATCTATCCGGGTTAGAAAAATCGATCGACGCTGCGAGTATCTTTTACATTATTAATAGGAAGACACGAACTCTCCAAGTTAAATAAATTCCCGCAGACACAGGAAAACTCTTACAGACGAAAAAATTCCTTTTTGGAATCTCACGATTTAGCGGAGCTCATTGAGAACACGAGCTGTGCTCAGGATATTATCAGAGCCTAAACGGAAGATCGTTTGGAAAATTAGTACAGACACTTTGAGATTCGAACTAGAGGATGGACTGAGGAATTACGGATTAAAAATAAATTAAAAATTGTGCAGTTACCGTCGATCGCGTCGCGTGCGACATCGATTTGCAATCGGTTTGACAAATCGAGTCCTCGTGGAAAAGTGCATTTTAATTGCAACGCGATGCACTCTCGCCTGCACGTTCAGACCGCACAGGGATAAGATAGCCGCACTGGATCAGCGAACTGCTAATCTGGATATGCATGCGCGGTGATTATTCTTGAAAAAAAAAAGAAAAAAAAGTGTGCTAAGCATACGACCAGTAGATAAAGCCCGACGAAGCCAGACAGAGGGATAGGTTATCCGTGCTCTCTAATAAATTAAGCAATTAATACGTACCCACTGTGTCATTTGTTCAGCCGGAGGCATAGACAATGGACAACCCCTGGTGGCTCATATTATTCTCTAGGAAGGGTGAAGAGCCAGTGGCGCGGAAGCGCGGAAAACACAAGGGCTAAACAAAACACTAGGCAGCCTGGCAAACTGGTTCCCTGGCGAAATAACTATGGCGCAAGGGGTTCGGCCTTGTTTTCCTCAAAGGAAACTCATCCCCACCCAATCCCCCGCAACCCGCCTATATATGTATATACATATTGTATAAAGGCAAAAGGGCTGAATTAACGTGGGTTCTCCCTTCGAAAATCATATTTTCGCAGCGTAAAACATGAATTTCACGCACGTCACGAGACGCCGAGGATAAATCGCAAAAAAAAAGCGGAGCTACAGCAGTTTCAAAATAACCAGTAGAAAATAAGTCCTTATCTCTGGCCCTAGCGTCCTCCCCGCAGGGGACATCGGAGGGAGAATATTAAAGAGCAGCAGATCCAAAGCCGCGAAGAAGTCAATAGTGGGTCTAGCGTAACCCACGAGGATACGTGACGTGAGGAACGTAGGGAAATCGGAATGCGATAACGTTAAGTAATGATGAGGCATAAGCGGGCCTCCGCGATTTGGCAGGAGGATCGGGCAAAACATTTAATTTGGCAAATGTACGGCACGGCGGAACGGCTGGATCCAATTAAATCAAATGGGGTGAACTACGTTACCACGAATATACGTATACGTATGTATATACATATATATATATATTCATGTAGCCAACCATCCCTTTTCAGCCTCCCGATCCGCACAGGACTTTGCTCCTACGGTGGACCTAGAGCCGCTAATCCTACAAAGTTTTAATGCCCAAATTTCTACGCAAGTTTAATAGCCATCCGAGCAGTCGCACGTACAAAATCTGCGGCGAAGTTATCGGACGTAACGCGTTCGCCATTCGCCTCGCCGCGACGGACAGACCGACGTCGCACGTTGCTCTCGAGCAGTCGAGCAGAATGGAGGATCGCGACGGGTCCGTCAGACCAATTTAAAGGATCGCACGTGCAAGCAAACCTCTGCCGGCTGCTCCTTTAGACAGGGAGGATCCAGGGACAACAGCAGGAAACCGCAGGATCATCAATTTGCCAGATTTCCCGCTTTCACGATAAGTTCATTCGGTCTCCATCCTGCGGCAGGCACGAGGTCAGATTCGGAGAATCCTAATCAAAGGGACCTGGTTTATCAGGGAGTAGAGAGTTGAGACGCTAGACAAAGTGGAAAATCGTTTTGGAGAATCGAAATGAGAACTGACTCGTTAACAATAGCGGCTTATGGTATCCGAACGTTCGTTATCCGGTCCAGGCCCAATTCCTTATCGCGTCGAGTCCCGTGTCGCGATCTGAAAAACTACCAGAGGCTAATTCGCCGTTATGGTCAGACGCGTCGGATGCTAATTTTAAAGGAAAAATCGGAGCCGCGCACGTGTCGGCAGTATAACTGGTCAGATTCTATACTTTGCATGCACGTTGCGAGGCAGCACTTGGAAGTTCGTCAGAGCCGTCACGTGGGACGTTTAATGTCCGACTGAAATTTCGCCAGGCCCCAGCCAGTCCTGTCGCTGCTGTTCCGTGATCCTTAAACGGGCGTTACGGTTCAACGTATCTACGGCTGATTTACGGGTCACAGTGGATGCATAAAAGCTGGAAACTCTTAGACTTTCAAGAATATCATCGGCGAACCTTATCGTTGCCTATGAGACGGTTCCAGTTTGCAATAAGGGACGAGCGAGAATACTCGACGACCGGATGGTGATATACGAGCTTAATGGTCCGGACGTACTTTATGAGAATTTTAATGCACGATTCACAGGACATCGGAGTGCAGGATGGCCAAGTTATTCGATCGTAAAAATCGGGCGATCTAATTATATTTCCTTCCACCCCTCGGGGCACTTTCAGACCCCCCCCAATTTTGCTTTTACTTCCGAGACTGATCGTCCCATAGCGCTTGCGAGCCAACCGCGTGCCAATTCCCCTGTCAAATGACATTCGCCTGTTTGGCTTTCGGGAAAAACACCATTGAGCCTTGAAGCAAGCACACAGAACTTTCTTGGGCTATGAAATTCCGTCCATACTGGAACCCTAGTGCCATTTCTTAAGTGTTTTTCAAGCACGCTCTAAAGTTTCGGCTACTTCGGCCGGAACTTTAGTCAGACTCGCGGTCCCTCAAGAACCAACGAATATCCAGTTCAGTTTGCGTCGAACGCTCTAGAGAATAATCTATGTCGTCCGATGACTCCAGCCATACAACCAGTGCATCTTAATTATAAGCACCGAGTTTGCTTATGATGATTACTGTGCTTAGTTTACGAGCTACTAACACCATTGCCTTGGCTCGTTCTAGTCGTAAAGAGAGCGAGTGAGCGAGAGAGAGAGATAGAGGGGGGGGGGGGAGAGAGAGCACTGCACGATGCAACACTGCCAGCCCGTTCCAAGGTGAACACAATTATCCTCCGAGGTAGCAAGCTCAGCCCAGAGCAAATGCCATAGCCCGGGCCTTCTGTGCACATAGAGATTCGGCAGTTAAGTCCTTTATGTACGAAAACGTATTTTCTTAATCAGTCTCATAATTCCTGCGAGTCCGTAACCGCGCGCGCGTCCTGGACTTCAAAGGCTTACCCAGAGTCCTCAGTTCGCTTTTTTCCCGTTCGTTTAAATTTCAATGATCATCGACACGAGAGGAGACCCAAGTCCCAGTGGACATTACAGCCGCGTCCCTTGGGTGACAGAGACAGTCAGCGCGACGCGAAAACGAAACCCCAAAAGGTCCCTGCAGTCATCCCCCCGTTTAGCCTCGGCTTAATGAATAATTATCAATAACGTAACAATGCAGGTCGCATTCGCATCAGCGCAGTTTTGCCGCACTGCTGCGGTTTCATTGCTGTTCCCAGTCCACCCTGCTCACCCCAGTTACATACAGTTATATCGGGCACACGTGACACAAAGCCAACATATATTGCCCGTACACGTATTCGCGCTCCATGTGCACATTTCAGTATGCGCGTAATGAACTACGGGAAACACCTGAACGCCTCCCGTAGGTAGGAGACGGTAAGGGGTCGTGTCTGCACGTACATCTCGAGGAGATGGGATTCTTAGGATGCAGTCGACCTGGTCCATGGTACCAAGAATTCGGATGATGGGAGCAAAAGGGATGAGTGGGAAAAAGGGAGAAGGCGTTTGCCAAGTGCCTTCTGAACTCTTGTCCTGCCGATTGATAATGCTCCCACGTACTGGCGGGAGGTTCCAATTCTATTGTACGTCACGTGTGCGATACACGTGGCCCGGTAGCCGCGTTTACGTTTGAGAGAGCAAAGTAAGCGTATGGGAAAACGATTAGGACTCAGCGCGAGGTTTATCGCGTTCAGCGATTCAGTAGGAGGACGTCTCGAGATAGGAGAAGTCTGAGACCTAGGGAAGACCTCGGCTGTTCAGGAAGCTTTCGTGGGAACGATCGAAGCCCCGGTAGTGTCGCTAACCCGACATCCCTTGGCTCAAACTTGGAAAATTAGGGTGAAGATAAGAGAACGGTATATATGTGTATGTATAAGTAGTATATATAGCGAGAGAGAGAGAGAGAGAGAACGACTGCAAAAGGAAAAGCCAGAACACCGGGTAGCCAGGATTTAGGACGGAGGTTACGTGCGTTAATTCCACAAACTATTAGCAGCTATTGCGCCACGCTAATGGCCTCCTGGGCTCGGAATATCGAACGTGCGTACCTAATGCTAAACACGCATGTTCAGTTTCGAGAGGTTGCACGAGGTTGTCAGGTATCGAGTTTCCGATTCTTATCGTGGCTCGATTACAGCGTGCATCGTCGAACACTCATGAAATTGCGGGTTAGCAAACCACTCCGCGGAGAATCACACGCTAACTACTGGTACCCACAGGAAAACGTGGGAGCAACAATTCTCTAAAGTGTTTGGGCCTTTACGTCATACTGTAAACCTATAAAAATAATATTATTCATTCGCTGTGCGATAACGACACTCTCGAGAGACGATTGATATGAAATAACGTCTCGCGTATGTGTCACGTGCGTCTCCTGTAAGGCGATACCCATAGAAGTGGAAATTCCCTGTACTCGCTAGACGTCGCCTACCTTTCAACGTAATTGTCAGTCACAACGACGAGTCGGATCGATCCCTCGAGGATGCGTTCTCGATCGTACCGATCGAGCGTCTCACGCAATTCCTTAGACAAGGGGATCTCCTTAGAACGTTGCTACATGATAACGAGGAGTCACGAATGAGTTTTTTTTAAATCGCCAAATTATACCCAAGCTTGTCTTTGCCTCTCGGCGATACGTGCATTATCGATCCTTCGACGTGAGAGACAAAAGTACATCTTGCGAGAGGATGGAATTCCGTTTCATCCTAATCCCAAGGAGCCATCGCAAGGACACTTTGAAGAATCCAATTTTCCAGGGTCTCACCTTCGACGCAGAGCATAGGAGTCTCTACTCCGCGTAAGTTCTCGCTGCTCCTCGCTTCTGGGTTTAGCCAGGCGAACGTAAGATGCGCCATAAATACACATTTCGCGTACACGAACGTACCACGTGTGCTGGGTTACCAGTGTGCGAGGAGACTCCATGCACGGTTTATTACGCTGACCCCGACTCCACTGCGCTTCCTAGGCCAGACGGACTCTATAAAATATCGCTGTAAACCGACCCGAAGCTAACATAAATGCACCGCATCGGCTTTATTTCTATCACGGCTGCCCGTTACTTGCCGAGGAACGTTAAGTTTAACGAATTAGAAGCGGCCGGGAACTGCGGCGCTGCTGCTACCAGCCAAGGAGCAGAGAGAACGAACAAGAGGAGGTCAAACGGGCTGGAGGGAGTGAACGAACGGAGAAAGAAAGTTCGATGTGCGAGTAAGGAGAAAATGAGAAACGAGTGGTAAAGATAAGATGGGAAAAGAAAGTCGATAGACAATGGATGATATCGATGCTGCATCGATAATGGCTCGACTTAACACGGTTCTGTGAACTAGCGTTTACGGGCTTAGTTTCCAAGTTATTACGCTCCTGTTTGATCAAAAGCTCTAATACTTGCTCCTTCCCTTCGATCTTCATCCCTGAGCGCTACCTTACCTAGACCACTCCTCGTATACGTACAGTCTGCCTGAGCTGGTTTCACTACCAGTGCTACTACCACTAGTAGTACCTAATACTTAATACCGGTGCTGCTGCTAATACTACTGATGATACTACTAGGTACCAGGCACTAGGCACTAGGTACTAGGATCATCAACTGCCTTCAGCGGCACCTTTCGCATTTCCAAGTGCAACTTTGCTCAGTGGTAGAGCAGCGCGTCAAGTTCTTACTGGGTCTTTGGATTCTCTTGCGACAGACTTTGCCTCGTTATACATATATGTGTGTATGGATCTTCGGAGGAAGCTTCCTTTTCTTCCTTCCTCGTCTTCCACTACCGATTTTCATCACATTTAGGAACGCGCCTACGTGGCGGATGCTATACGGCATCCAGGAGTGTTGCTTTATCCAGGCAAATACGAGTATAATTTCAAATTAGAGGGTAGCAGAGTTATACGGGTCTATAACTTGGTAGAGTAATCGCTCGCCGAAACCAATACTCGTTCGTTCAAATAAATACTTGGAAACGCACCTTGCCGTAACTCTGCAATCGCACTTTATTTATTTCGTCCGGTGGCGCCTCTCGTGCTAAGCGAACGAGGCTTAAGGAATTTCTCATTCGACATGTCACATACTACTTGCTGTAAACGTTTTTCACTTTTTTTTTTTTCTCGTAACTTTAAACAGTTTCCAAGCCTGAAGCCTTTGTCTACGGTATACATTTCGTCCTTTCCCGATCTCCCTCGCCCTTTCGCGGATTCAATTTCGCGGATGAAATTTGCCAAGCAAGCAAGTTCAACAGGCAAAATTGAATTTTGACGTGTTCTCGAAAAAAGGGATATATTTATTAAAGCGGATTCGCGAGTAGAGGCGTTCTAACGTTGAATTATACGCGAGCCTGAAAATAATTCGCCTAGTATAAAAATTTCCTTCTTTTCTTTTCCATCGATTTCCTTTTCTCGCTCTATCAGACTTCGTTATCACTCCGACGATTTTTCGATCGTTAGTTCTTACAAGTCACCCATGAGCCTCGGGCAGATGCATTGTTCAGGAAGTCCATTTAATACGGACTGCAGGACAGCGTCGTGCATATGTCTGACTCGGAGTACCAGAAGAACAGTAACGTCATCCACAGCATCCACAGCATCCCGGTACCCCAGGACATCCTTCCTTCAAAGCAAAACGCCAGTTAATGGCGTTCACGTAAGAGAATCCTACGAGCAGTCAGGCTGGCGAGTGCAAAGGTCAACCGAGACAACTTTGAGCTACCCTGGGGGGGTAAAGCTTGATATTCACGAGAGCTGCGATTAATCAGTAACAATGAAGATCGACTAAAAATCTAGTAACACATGTGCAAATCCAAGTGTCTTGTTATCGCGCATTTCATTACGTCAAAATAACAGAAAAAAAAAATTACTACAATACAAGACACGTTCGAATTTCGAGTGACAGATTAATCCAAGTAATTTTGGAATTTTACCTAAAAGTAAAATCTGCTCGAAGCACACGTGATTAGGTGTGCGAATAAACGAGATGACGCAAAGAGGAAGATTGAATTAAAAGATAGAGCGGAGTAGGTTAATGCGATTTCGAGGATATCGCAAAGCATTTTCAGCCAATGCACAAGCGGGAAGATTGAATTAGCGATGACTACGTTAAAGTCTTGTTAATGTGGCGCAAGAAAATGTATCGTAGTAACCTATGATCCCCAGTAACTGGAAATTTGACCTTCTTGGTTCTTATCGTACGCCTATTGAATACGGAAGAAAAGAAAAAAAACATGACGTTTACACGCTCGCCCTGCGACGTCGTCAACGTAAAGGACCACCCACAGGTTAACGATAATTTTCAAAGTGTCCGAACAAGTGTTGCTGCCTCCTGGTTGACGTGCAGCACGAGGGGAAAATCCACTGAGCTACACCGGCAGGTAACAATAAACGCGAACCAGAGCTGCGTTGGCTGTTGCGCCGAGAGCGAGCGATTTCAAGTGGGGGCAAACGTAATCATGGCTGGGCCAGGCGGTCGCAAACAGACCTTTTGTTGCAGGAGTTTATGGCTGATTGATGAGCGAGCAACATCAGACAACCGGAACATCGTTAAAAGCTCAGCGACCAACCTATAAAACATTCTGGGCTTCAATTACTCTGCAGTTTTCATACCGAGTTTGTTATCCACGCAGCCTCCAACTTCTCTTAAGACCGCACTTCGAGGATCGATCAGAATTTATGAGGTCTTAAAAGTCCAGAACAAAATTTCGGATTTTGCTTCCGACGGATCCCGAATCCGCGATGTCGCAGCAAGGACGAACGAGGGTGGCCGGAATTCGCGATGGATGAAAATTTGTCGAGTAAACGGATTCAATAATCTTCGGTGGGACAGCCGTAAATTCGTGGTGTTAACATTTATCCGGGAGATTAGCCTCCGGGAAACCAACATCGATTACAGGACTAAGTGAGTGGAAGATGAAAATTAAAATTGGCCGTCCGAGGTCCTTTGGGACTGCAAAGTCCTTGCACGCGTAGACGATGAGAAGGCAAATGGGGGGAGGTGGCTAAAAAAATATCAGGCACAGCTGGGTCGATTAGGCACCAACCCTGTAGAACTTTCGACTTGCCAAACGTAACGGACAGATTCTTATCTATGAATCGAGATAATTTCGAGTCTTTCGAAGATCCAGCGCAATTAGCTGCGTTCGTCGTATCCGACCAACGAGTAAACTTCAGGTCCACGTGCGGTTTGTAGGAAATTAAAGTAAAATGCGTAGCTGAAACTAAGGGAAACGAGTCCCGTTGTTTCGCAGTGCAGGCGAAACAAGCGTCACGGTTTCGCAATTCTATCAGGCGTCGCTCCGTTTTTTTTTTCCTCCATTATGCGACGCGTTCGCAACGCACCGCCAATTTCTAAAGCTCGGAGAGACCAGAGAGAATGAAGCGGCAGAGCACGCGGACGGGATTTGCGATCGCATGCAAAGTGCTGCCGCGTCGCGACGCCAAAGCGTCCCCGTAGATCGTTCCATTCTATTGTCACGTTCGTTACACGGCAAATGGTTATATCAACGTCATTTAGCTCGATTTAAAAGAGCAACCTGCATCCTTTAAGTCTTTGTCATTTTTCTTTGGTTTCCAATGCTGCGGAAATCGCCCAACGAGCTGCACTCGACTTTACGACGATTCGCGGTGAATTTATCTTCGAGCCAGCCAAAGGGTTAATTCGCGCGTTACCGAGCCCGTTGATCGACTTAGCGGTATTCGGTGGAAAAAAAAAGAAATATATAAAGGAAACACAGGAATTGTCATCTGGAATAGTCTCGTGTCTGATTTACAGTAAGGAATTCCTCAGTAACCTCGTTCGTCGTCTCCTTCTCTATCGCCGAGACACCTCCGATAAAATTGCCACGGGTAAAACGATGTCTTAGAAAGACGAAAGACAGGACGCCGATAGCTCGGCTTGTATCAGAGATAAGAATATCCTCCGAGGCATAAAGGGATGGACGACGGGGGACTGTTCGATCCGAATATTTTTTTTTACCGCAATCCTTCACTTTTATCCCATTTGCTGCGATGCTTTTGAAATTTCGCTAAATCCTTAACGTGGATCGACTGTCGACGCGAATCTATTGCAGTGTCTTAAATAAAAATTTTTTTTTATTGCCTCGGCAACGTTGCTCAACGATTCGGAATAAAATCGTCTGCGCGTAAAGCTCCAAAAACACTGATACCAACCGAAGTAAAGTTTTGAGCCAAAAGAAGTTTTCACCTCGGTCGAGTGAAAATTTTTGAAAAAGTTTATCTGATAGTCGTGACTACTACTTTCGAGTATCGATTTCCCGACAAGATTCGAAGATCGTCAGGTGAACTCAAAGTCGCAAATAAAATTTTTTTTTTTTGCCACGTGTGTTCAGCACGTCCGGATGACGGTGAACTTGCGAACTGGTCTGCCCTTCCCTAGAGCCATTGAATCCCTACTGTGCTGAACCTCGTAAATTATGTAGAATAAGAAAACAAGTAGTCTGTGAAAGAGACTAGAATTGTGCGACGTATTACGTCCCGTTCTGTTGCTCGAATCGATGCCCGAATAACAAAGACAGAAAATACTAAGGACTGCCTGACAATAATAAATGACAATATCGACGTGTATTACGTACCATTCGTTCCTTCCACTTATTCATTGAAGAAATAAAGAATTTCTTCGAGGATTCACCAAGAACGAATGTGCAATCAATATATCGCGTGTCATTGTACAATATATACATAGTTCGCCGAGCCGAGGCTCTTAAGGCTCAGTTCACACCGAACGAGCTGCCATTACTTTTACATACTAAAAAGGAAAGTAGTGCCGAGCATTGAGAATTTACAACAAAGAAAATAAAACCAACCAGCCAAAGATAAATAGATTAGGCATCTTACTGGGTCGGGTGTCACGCGATATCGAATATCGCGAAACCCGCGAATCGATCTAATCAATGAATCGTTATCTTTACGAACACACCGAAAGGTCCAGCGATGCCAATGAAAATACGATTATTTATTTAGTACCGAAAATTATCTGAGTGACGCGTGTTAGTTTGGGGATAAAAGGAAAGTGATTTAGTAATGACCCGTCCGATAAGTCGAGGCGACCTAACTATTTCCGTTATCAGGAAAAATTATAGATAAGACGGCAGGAATCGATTTTACTTTCTTTCCCGAGAGATACGTAACGTCGGTGAAATACGAAAATTTAAATAGAGAAACAGCCGCGGGAGCATTCCTCGGGCGTTCCGGGCGTTCCGGACGTTCCGGCATTCGGACGCCAGTGGCAAAGCAATTTTTTGATAGGATCAGTATTCCCCAAAAACCATTGTCTCTACAGTCTGCTCTCGGAAGTTTAGAGATACCGTCTTATTCAGGGTGCACTATCAAAATTTTGTCAGTCCCGATCTACAAACCCTTTTGGAACGCCTCTCTCTTTCCTTGATGTATTAAAAAGTTTATTCTGCCTGCCGCCGCGACACCGATTGCATACTCGCCCTGAGGTTAGCTTCGCTCGCGCACTCGTACAAGTAAAAGTTTTTCATATTGAAAAATTCTATTCCTAACCCAACCCAACTACTGATCTCATCCTGAGAACCAGGCGCGTTCTCATAAATTAAATTAGCATGCGACCCGCCTGCACACTTATCCCGTTTCTTTTTTCAGGCTATTATCGCGAATCTCCATCAAGCGACTGTCGCATTCCTAAACCGCGTTCCCTGTCTGGCAATAGCGGCCACGATTTCGTTAGGCACAACAATGGTCCAGAATCCACTCTGAGCACCTCAGTCCTGTAACTCAAACGTCATTTTACACCGAACGGATAGCTGCAGAGGTACCAGCAGTTTTCACAGGGTCGAAAGCGCTCGGACGAAATTGTCCGAGTGCCGATGAAATTGGTTGAAGAAATTCAGGAGAAAGTAGATAAGAAAAAAAAATTTCATGAACCGGACCAACCATCAGAGAAAACCTTGAGCCGAAAGTAGAAGCGGACGGTACGGATGCTGCGAATGGAATTTAACCCATGTAAAATCATGGACCAATACTGCTATTAGAAACAGCTTCGATCCCTTTGAACTTGCCGCTGCAGAGAAACTGAAAACGATCATGAAAATCCGTGTGAATTTATGTAGAGAGCATCGACCAAGTTTTCTCGAAGCACAATAAATCATAGGATATTGCAAGGTTTCCCTGTGCTTGAAATAAAGCTTTCTCCTCCGCTCTGCCACTGACTACGGTTCCCCAAGTTTTTCAAGTGTTACTGGTTCTGCCCGGGGAGGAACCGTTCCACGGTTCCTGGGTTCCTTAGATCCTCCAAGATTCTCAGGTTCCACTGCCGGGCTCCCTCCATCCCCCAATAACAGTTCATCCCTCGTATACTCGAAAACCCCAGTCTACGCCTTAACTTGCGCCATATCAGGCGCCCTGTTACTTTATATTCAGCGCTTTGTTTCTCCCGGATACGCGTTCCCTTTGCTTCGCATTTTGCCAGAATGTTTTTTCGAAGCTTTCGCGTCAACAACCGTCGGCGACGTCAGCTTACGCTCGCGGGAATATTGGACGTTTGATATTTTTATTGGATAGAATATGACGCCGAGGCACAACTTCGGGAAAGGGGGGGGGGGGGGGGCGAGGCCTAACCAAGCAAAACTTAAAAGGATGGGAAGAGGCAGTTACGTCACCAAAAATCGCGTTTCTTACTGGTTCTCCGAAAAAAAAAGTGTCAAAACGAGTCCCGAACTTGTACGTAAGTAAAAATGTTTTTTTTTTTCCCGTCAAATTCAACGAAATTTCTACGAGTGCGCGAAGACGCATCGCGGTCAAATTTTGAGTCGTGTTTCGCCCGATGTCTCCTGCATCTCGAAAATCTCTGCCAATTGTCTTTGGCAATTAAACCCGAACGTAGTCAAGGCCGAGTGACACGACGTCGGTAACGTCGTCTCGTCATGGCTAATTGCTAATTAGAAGCGAAGTCCTCGAGCATCCCTCTTCGCACTGTGGACTCATTGTCACTTATGGAATAGTGTAAAAAAAAAAAATAACCGGTTCTCGTCGGCTGTATAATTTCAGCAGGTTTCGTTAACGAGCGCGACACACGTTACCGAAGAAGGTAGCCGAAGAGCATTTGGGCCACCGTCGACATTAAATTTGAGTAGCTGATGTTATCAGTGCGCGACCTTCGCTCTTATAGACGCAACGTTAGACCCGGCACAGATGGAACTTTAATATTGCGTCCAGAGATCGTTTCGCCGCGTTTTCGATTCACCGAAAAATATTTCCTATACAGTGGCGAATGCAACCTCAAGGCGACCCGAGTAACATGCATGAACCTTAAGCGCGAGCCATAGCAGTTTTTCCAATTTCGAAAATTAGACCGGCGAAGCATTTAACCGATCTTCATTATCGGCTTGTAGATTTCAATGAAATTACGCGCGCAAGTGGAATACTAATTCCGGCGCTATTAAAGATTTGCATAATTCATCGGATGCCGTTTACGGGAACGGGAGGAGAAACAAAAGGATGTCCTTCGGGTAAAGAAGAAGAGACCAGGCAAAGAAAAACAGGAAGTAAAGTCGACTACTTGTGTTCCTCTTGGTAATGCGCCGAAGTAAGAACTGCAGAGCCAGGGCAAACTTGTGAGTTAGATATTTTCCGCTCAATCTGCTAGCCAATAGCTCGCAAGTCGTGGAACTTGGAAGTTCTACGTTCGGAATGAAGGACCGAAGTAGGACGAAGAGAAAGGAAGAGAGGAAGAAAGAGGAAGACGGAAGGTCAGAACAGCAAAAAAAAAGAGGGTCATCCCTAGTTTTCCCAGGGATTTTTCAGCCCGGTCGCCTTCGTCCTGGGTCCCGCTGCGCGGAACGTGAGCTTGCAGCGGCAACCGCTATGCATCCCAGTGACGAGGATGCCAATGAAAAGAATAATGACCCTAGACTGCTGCAGTTCCAGTCGTCGTGCCAGAACGGAACAATCGTCCTGAATTCTGCCGAGCCGAACAATGGAGAGGAGTGAGAGATTTATCGATCGATTACTCTTCTTGTTTCTGTCTTGTCAGGAGGAGTCAGTCGGCGGAGCCGCAGCTTGGGCAAAAACGAACCGAACTCTCGAAAAGGATCCTTTCGATCCTCGGTATGACCCTTTTTTTTTATTCTTCTTCTCGATCCCTCGAGACCCTCCACTAGGCGGACTAATGTGGATCTAAAAAATTAACTCTCGAACCGGTTCCAAAAATAAGATGACTGATCTCTCTCCTCCAGAGTCCCAATTCGCTGGCGTCATCCCCGCGACTCTATTTCCAATATCGGTGATCCGAACAAAGGGATTGAATCTATGGCGAAACGGGAAAGCAGGTCGAAGGTCAAGGAGTCGAAAGGGTCAGTGGAAATTTTTATGGAATACGTTTCATTGCCGTTTAGTCACCGGAAATTAAAAAGTTTTCACCTCCGATAGAGTGTCTACTGTGGACTATCCGAACCTGTCGGTGAGTCAGTTAAAATAAGCTTTGCTGCGGGAATTGCGTTTACTCAATAATCGAGGACTCGTTACACGTCAGAATTTCGCACGACATTTCAGTCCTCGATTTATTTCATTGGAAAAGAGCTGGAAATTGAGTCATAGAAGCTGAGGAACGATAACTGGTAGATGAAAAAAAAAAGAGAATAAGGGTAAATAAAGCGGCAGAGAATATTTCACGGCGATATTCCGTACTTTAAATTATCGATCCAGCTAATTGGGTAATAGCTGTGGCGACCGATAAATCGAATTATATCGAACGTATCGGAAGGAACGTTCTATCGGCTCTCCTTGTTCCTGTCTTTACGTTGCCGAGTCGAGAATTATCATTTTGAACTTTACCGCCGTTTATTCGAGCCGGATATCGAAAGACGTCCCGAAAGCTTCAAGCGGAAGAACGTTAAGGCACGTTCGAAAGGACGAAACGTAGAAACTTGACCGAGTGCCAATCTTTCGTTATATACTAATGAAATTAATAACGAAGGATTACGAAAGTCTTCGAAATTTAGCCAAGGCTTAATATCAACTCTATTAAAATACAACCCAAAAGTTACGAAGACGAAGAAGAAACTTTGAATTTACTTAGCGGTCCTGGTCCAGCGTATTCCGCAAAATTTATTTAATTCAAGCTTTATTCCACAATTCCATCACGTCCTCCCGGTTCTAAATTTAACAAGACTCGATCCTCCTCGAGACCAGCAGCGCACGACGGTGTTAAAGTTTTCGAGAAGCTCTTGTATTCCAAAAAAAAAAAAAAGAAACATTTTATTCCGTCAGACTCGACGAATCTCTGATTAGCGCCGGTGGGCAGCACCGACCATCAATTTCGATCTAGCAGTGTCATTAATTTTTTAGAAAAAAAAAGAAGACAACTCTGTCACAAGAGCGAGATAAGAAGATGAGGCAAAATTTAAAAAAATTTTAAAAACTTTTTAAAACGACCGCTACCAAACGATTAGCCCCAAATTAAAATGATCCTCGAACATTTGGGGTCCTAACATCCGCGCGCTATTTCAGGAACGACGTTATAATTAGGACGATAAAGGAAAATGAAAAATGAGAGACGAATCCAAAGTAAAACGATTTGAAGCAGAGAGTGCGTAACGAGGAGCGATAAGAAGACTGGGAGGACAGATCGATATCTTGAATATCATTTAAAATTCGGGGGGGGCGGGGGGGAGGGGGGGAGGGATGCGTTTTCAATAAATTTTCTTTGGCGCCATCTATTGGTGAAAACGCGCAGATCACTGAATATAACTAGTTTCAAGACGGATAGCTCGCGTCACTATCTTTGGTAATACTTGGATGCAATTTCGATAGTGCATCGCAATGCAGAAATGTATTGCAGCGCGATGCTATGCAACGGAATGGAATCCTAATAGTAAGGCGCTGTCTGTGGTGTGTCCGTCAAATGGTTCTCGTCGTCCCGAACTGCTGCCACGGAACAGCTGTCTTATTTAATTAAACTAACAATGAAAATACCGTTGCCTGCCTCCCATCGAGGATTTCTCCCTTTCTCAACTTTGACCTGATATCTCGAATTAAATGTTCCGCAAACCGCTTGCACTCTGTCCGTCGAGTTTCCTCGCTTACTCTCATAATTAATTAATATTTTCCCTGGCACGGTCCGTAACCTACCACCTATAACTCTATACACACGTAACTACCTGGTACTTCGGATTCGCGGATACTTTGACCTTTCCATGTAAGCGGGTCAATTACACATGCACCGAGAAATATGTTATGTACGTTTTCGATCTCAGGACCGGCGAGATTTCACGCCGTTTTGCCCGTATGCGCCACTAGTTATTTATCGCCCTAACTGGATTTGTTTTTAAAGAAGGTCAAAGTTCGAGGTTAGATAATTAAGGTAGCAGTCTTGGGTGCGGAAACGCTGCCGGGGTTATCGGAAATTTTGAAAAAGCAAGATCCGTGTAAATTGAAAAATACTTTCTCCGTGACCTCTGTGCCCTCGAAATCACCAGACGGATGACGCCAGTCTGCATAGGAGATGCGAAAGGTCTGATCGTCGAGCGTTCTTCTGAGGTTCAAGAGAGAGAAAAGATAAAAAAAAATGAAAAAAAGTCGAAGGAAAAGAAAGCAAAAAAAAGGAGCAAAGCACGAAGAACGGCGGAGGGCGATTCCGTTGAAGGACCAAGGAGTAAAGTAGAAGCGTGAACAAAAAAAAAAAAGTATTATCCGCTAACAAAGCTTTGCGACTAGTGAGGCACAACGGAGTCCGCAGAAGCTGCTAGCAAGTAGGAAAAGGATCCTCGGTTTTGTTACGCTTTTCCTCTTTCACTTTAATAAAGTACGCCGTTTGACCTGAACTACCGGATGGTTTGTTATCCTCGTTAGGAAGGCTGGAAGGAAAGAGAATGAAAGAAAGAAAGAAAGAAAAAAAAAATTACTGTAATTTGGCATAGCGATATCGCCAGCACCGTAAACACGAACCGTGCAACACTTGTTCCCCCCTCCCCCCCCCCCCCCCCATTTCTCTACTCCATTCCCAGAGAAGAAGAATTAACTCACCGAAATTAATCTTCCGTAGGCGGACACCGACGTCATGATATTTCCGAAAAACTGCTATTCGTCCCAGAAGACCTCGCACCTTTTCTAAAAGAAACAATATCACTGGTCTCTACCAGCACCAGGATCAGAATCAGCGCCAGCATCGCCTCCCTAGTCCCGGCGGTCCCAACAGTCGCACCGCTAACATTCCCGGTGCTAAACTCACCGAGACGATTGTCGAAACCAAAAGTACAATAGCATTCGAGGAGAAAGGTAATATCCTATTAGAGACCCAGGATACGAATGGTTCCAACCGCTCTCAAAGGAGTATCTCGGTATCGTCGTAGAAAAGGAGAGGATCCCCTTTTCTGAAATCTCGCCTAGTAAAGGATATCCGAGTTCGCTCTAGCACCTCGAGGTATTCCCATCGATCTCGTCGCACCGTGCCCACGGGGCTTCGTTCAATTTGCGATCCCTTTTATTTATTTTTTTTTTCGACATCCCCCCCCCCCCCCTTCACCTTCTCCACGTCCTGCTTTGCCACCTACTCTTATTACTCCGCTTCTCATTCGCCGTGCTCCTTTTTATTCCTCATTTTTCTCTCTTTTTCTCTTCGGCTAGCCTCCTCGACCCCCTTTTTCCCTGGTTCCCATCTTTAACGAGCACCGGTTAATGCTTCGAGCAGTTTCCGTCGAGATATTCAACCGCGACAGAATGTTCAGCTCGTCGTCTCCTAAGACCCACTTCTATGCTAACTGCGAGAAAACTTTCCTGCTGAATTTCAATCCTTATATCGTACCCCTTATACTCGTAATGCCTTACACGCTCTAACGTTCCGGTTGTTGGTATCCTGGCATTCGGTGCAGGGCTTACGGGCAATCATTACGTAGCTATCGTAATCGCGAAAGTTTTTCCTTCGACTGGGAAAGGACAAAATGGGCTGCACCATTTGGGTATCAGCTTCTTCGGTGCTACCAGAATAAACGATTTCTCAGATTGAACGCAAATTAAAATATTGGTCACCCGATACCCTCGCCCCATCAAAGACGACTTTAAGGATCCACGATACGTTTTCCTTGTTACGTGGGAATGAGCAAAAAAAAAGACTTTGACTTATTCGTCAAAGTCGTATGAATAAAAAAAAAAGTACCTATCATTAAAGCGATTCGGACAAAGGACAAGTCACTCACTCGAAAAGCGTCCAAACGTCCGAGCGAATGGATGGCGATGAAAAACGCCAAAGTCCGAAAACCCAATGAAGACCAGATCGAAAACTCACCTGAAATCAAAAAAGAAATTTTTCTCGTTAGTACATCAAGAATAAAAGACCCAACGACCGTCGATACCCTAAGCACGCAAAACCACGAAAGTTCGAAGTTACGGTTGAGACGGGCGGGGTCCGACGGACAATAAATCTCCAATCATCAAGGAGGAACCGAGTGAACGAAAGCCTAGACCTAGTCTAGGCGGTCTTCCGTTTCCCAGGTGTAATTCAAAGTGGAAACTTTGTCAATATAAAACAATTAATAGAGTGAAGTGAATGGGGAAGCCGCGGATAAAGGGACCGAATGGAACGGAACCCGGGAACCATTATTATGAGGAAACTTGGAGCTTTGCGAACTTAAACACACTTGACATTCTTGGGCTTAGCTGACTGCAGTACTTGCCGGAAGTCGAGAGGCCCAGAATATTATAGGCCAAGAGGCTGCACGCTCGGAAACTTAACAAAATACAGCTTCTCGCGCAAAACAAGTCAACCTTCCTCGCAATCTATGACCCAGAAACAATGAGTCTGCCCCGCCAAAGCGAATCCACGATCGCGACCACGTTATACGTGCATATATATATGCGTTATATATCGCGTGAAGCCGAACCAGCACATCGTGTCTCCATTCTCCGGGTCTCCATTCTCAACCGCATCCTCTATAGATATATCTATGTATTTTCAATACCAACGCCAACCCAGTGCCGTATCCTGAACTTGCACCACGCCTCGACTCGCAACGATAAATTCCGGCACCTTCCATTGCAGCTGCATTTATTCGCAGCTCTCGGAATCTCTGTTTGCGGTACTTCGGTTGCGCTTCGATTATCCCATATCTCCGAGACAACTGTTATCTCTTATAGCGACACAGCTGACCTATGAAAAGCATCGACTACGACCCGGAAAATATGTCCGATTTCAATGAAATTTTTTGAAATAGAAAATTGCCCCAAAAAATAATTGGTCGAAGCGTCGTTACCCGCGGGACCTCGCGAAGACATTTTTGTCGGAGAACAAGTCGTTGGCGCCAGGCAGGATCGTCCAATAAATTTTATTTTTCGATCAGCCGATAGTCTTGGAACTTTTACTATTGAAATTAGGGGATGAAATCGCAGTGTAAGTGAAAAACGTGCATATTGATATCCCTAAAAATAAATAATCCTCGACTGATCTTCATTCGCCAAATGAATAATGTATAGGGTGGGGGGCGGCCTCCTCTCTTCTGCGTGAGTAGTTCGAGCTAACTTTGAGCTTGCGATTTTTCTCGAGTTTCGACGTTCGATCGTGATCAAGCTCCTTTCTAATACGTTCGATTAACTTGATCTCTATTACTTCATTTAAGCGGCTATAACACATCCTTCGGGAGACCGGATAAAAATAAGTTCCCTTATCCGATCGTCGGACAGAAAATTTTCTTTTTTTCTGCTGTCTGCGCGATTTATTCCATTAATAAAAGAGAGAAGTCGTTCTTGCCAACTATTTTTTTTTTCTTTTTCTTTTCTTTCTACGACTTCATTTTGACGACTGAATACTCTGACTTTTCATCGTAACGAATACGACTGCGTAAATTAAACGATTCCTATCTCTGCCAGTCGGGAATAATCATGCGAAGGCTCAGGCTGATATCAGTCGTTGACGAATAGTAGAAGATAAAGGAAAATAAAGGCTGAGCTGTGAGAATGGACTGTACCTGCTTCTTGGCCGAGATTTTGATAACAAGGAGACTGTTTATACGTACAGTTCTTGGTGGTGAAAAATACTAGTGTTTCTCCAGCCGATCAGATATCAGAATCGGGCTCGAATTTTCTACAAAACTATGTTATGGATCTGAAGAAATGATTTGCAAATGTTATTAGGCAAAATATAGTTTTTGGGTCGCGACCAGTTGATTGGCGCCGTATGGAAATATTTAAGCGCGAGGGAGGGAGGGAGGGAGGGAGGGTAGTTGTTTGGCAAACGAACGAGCGAGCAAGTGAGATTTGAGAAAACGAGCGCTGCCACAATGGCGGACGTTTTAAGCCGCAAGGAGATTACGGGGCTTTTTACCCCTTTTTTGGTAATCTGTCTGCGGCTGACTGCGTCTGGCTTCGCAAGCACAAAGCGCGCGCAGCAAAGCTTGAAATATACTCTGTGGCGAGAAAAAAGTACAAAAAGCTTAACGATTCCTGCTAACGCCCTGCTTGGTAGACGCTGCGATCATGTAAAATATGCTGAACACATGTTATCTCACGGCAGCCTATGGGTTGCGCGGACGGAGGATGCGCGCGCATTGGGAAATTAACAGGATCAAATTGCACGTGATTATTGCTCGGAAAATTGTACAATTTCGATAAAATTCTTGAGTTCACATTATCCGCTCGCAAAATCCTCCCACCGTACGAGTTTTATTCAAGCTGTGCAAATTTAGCGCATAATACAAATGATTATCCGTACGCAGAACGGAGCAATTCGTTGAGGAATTTCAGAAAATTAATTCAAAAATCCTCTCTCTCTCTCTCTCGGTTGCTGGATATGTTTGGATCATCGTCGACCAAGATTAAAGAGTTTCACGGCCCGACGAACGAAACAAACTCGAAATTGGATCGACTCGATCGTGGAACTCGCGGGACGAGTACTTCGATAATCTCCGGTCAGCTGAAAAGTCGTTCCACGGCGACACAAGGGACTTCCGGGGCACCGCATGGTCCTATTACTTCTCAGCATCGCCACTTCTCCTGGGATCAAAAGAGACCAGCTGGTCTTGGTCTTTCACGTGCTCAAAATTAAACAGGAAGCAAATAAGACGATTCCACTAGGACCGGTTGCTCGTTTGTTCTTATCGTTTCCAGTACCTTTGCTTCAGCAGAAGAAGATGAATGGGAGACAGCGAGAGAGGCAGGAGAGAATGAGAGGAAGACCAGTTCCGATGGAGCCTCGCCCGTACGACTCATCGTCACTCCCAATTTCACGCGCTCTTCTACCATTTTAAGTAATTTCAGTCTGAGCTCTCGTATTTCAAAATTGTGATATTCATTACTAAAAGCTATCGCACTGATCTTGATTGATACTTTCGACTTCCATTAAGACTCTCCTACGAGGAACGATACGGATTTGTGAAATTCTACAATGTCCCAGTCCAATGTACTTCTGGTGGGAATGCTGGCGCGAATTAATTGCTCGATTAAATAAATGTCTTTGAACGCTCGAGCTGTCTGCTGCTCGCGCGAATGTCTGTTTCGAAACACACGCTCCGCCTGGAATTACACTCGGTGCTGGAATCCAAGTTTTATCCTACGTGACATCATGGAGGATGCATATCCGGCTGCCAGTGGTCGAGAACCGGAAAGGAAAAAAGGAAAAGTCTACCCGCGGATATACATTATACGTTTGCCAGGACGCAGCAGCTTCCTGCTGGATGGTTACAGACTCGAATCCCGGTGTATAGGTGAATAGCGGTTGAATGCCTTGGAAAAGCCGAGGAGAGCGTTTCTCGCGGATTCCTCAACGATCCGTGGGGGCGCGACACATTTATAAATCTCAGGATTCCCTTTCAGGGGAGCCAGGAGGAAGACCGTGAGAGGAGGAAGCCCATTTTGCGTGGAGCTCGTGCGAAAGAACAGGACGAAGGTCTTGTGAGGGAACAAATAAAGAAATACGTGAAAAGAAGAAAATGGAGTTCGAAATCCGAAAAGGTTTTTCGGAAAACTCAAAAACATCGTCAAAGAAAGATGAGAATTTTTCATCCTCGTCTCGAGTGGTTAAAGATCAAAGTAAATGTCGGATGACCTCTGGAGACGCGGCGTCGCGATGCCCGCAAACAACGTTGACCGATCGCTCTATTAACATGATCATCCAAGGAGTTATAGTCATTTTTCTGCGGCCAACCCACGGCGAACACCTTTGTCGACCCTTGCCCGACGACCTCGATCCATTATCCTCCGGTTGACAGGGCAAACAGCAACGTCGTCCGCGTGACGGCCAATGCATTTCAAATAGAGGCGTCTCCTCCATCCACAGGGTTCCAGTCTGTCCTCTTGAAAAGATGGAAGTGGACGTGCAAGTGGAACTCGAGGATTGGATGAGAGAACGTGGAGATTCGAGCGAAGCAAACAAAGGACCATCTCGTCCGGTTCGCGTCGCGACGCCTTCCGCCCCCTCCCCCACCCCCCTCTCTCTCTCTCTCTCTCCTCTTAGACTTTTCCAACTTCCTTCGTCATCCTTCCTACTTGACCGTCTCCTTCGCACTCTTGGGAATTCATTAGTCCAACTTCCTGGACTTGGGTGCTTTGTTGGCCTCGTCCAAAGAGTCTCACGTGGGACCATCGGTCAGCTAAAGAAACCCATAGTAAAATACGCGACCCCCCCCCCCCCCCCCCTAAAGAGATTTGGGTCCGATCGAAAGATCATAGATAATCGGACCAGGGTACACGGAGCCATCATCTGTCTTAAAGGCAGCGCGATCCCAGGTAAAGAAGCAGCGGAGCCTGAAAATCTCTTGCGGGTCTAGAAAAGACGTTGACCAAGATGCGCCTTCGGCCAGGCCTCGTAACCCCACTTGACATTGCGTGAGTTCATCACGTGAACTCATCCTGCTTACAGTGCCAAGTGCGTGTCATTAGTTACTCTCAATAAGTTTCTTCATGATCGTATAATTTTAATAAGGTGATAACGTATCGCCGACATTAAACTCATGCAATTAACATCAGACCTAGATTGGTCTCTTCAGCATGCGTGTCTACATATATGGGTTTTCGTACCTCGAAATTAAAATTCTCTTCTCTAGCTCGGAGCGGCCTGTCGGTTGCGAAAGAGTTAACGCGTCAGCCTCTTCGCCGGCTATATATAAAAAAGAGAATCGATTTTACAGAAACGCCCTTGGAGACGTCCTGGATCTCGAGAGTTCGCCCTCCAATCCGGATAAGGCGAAGTCGCTCGAGTCTCTAAAGGCGAAGGTGCCGATGTGAGTGACGAAGGGCTGACAGAGTATTAGCTACTCTCGCCGCTGTGGCTGCTACCTCCTTTTTATCTTTTTTTTTTCTTTATTCCTTAACCAACCACAGGACTTCCCACTTCGCCGCGACGACGTCGACCCTCAGCAGGAAAGGATCCGCAAGACCTTTGGCATGCGTGACCCGAATGCGGTTTGCAGCACACGCACTTCTTCGGAGGGCCGGCCGTCCCCCTTCTGACTTATATTGTCGGCATTTGATTCTTCCTCGACCATCCGACGAAACGATACGTTCCCAAGCTGGCGCAACCGGAAATACATTCTTCGGCTGGTCTGTGACCAGGATTTTGTGTCGTTGGTCCTCGGACGCTACTCCTTCCTTTTTTCACATTCTTCTCGAACTCTACGGTACCACAGACCTTCAGAATCTGCACGTGAAAATAATTAATATTTCTTTCCTGCCTACCCACGTGCGACGAATGATCCTTCCGGCTTAATCGTTGGATTTCAAACGGTCATTAACAGGAATACAATATTACGATCAACGATGAAGGGAAATTACATAGTAGGCTGTATATATGTATATATATTCCTGGGCTACGTTTAACGTGGTTAGCTAGTTAGTACCCTCGAGAACATTAACCTAATGTCTAGAGATTAGAGCATAGACCAGGAAACAGGAGCCATCGAAGAAGACCACAAGCTTTCGCATCGCACCCAACAGATTTCCCCTTAAATTCGACAAGACGACAAGATGCTTTAAGAATTATGAGAATTTCAGTCTAGCGATTTTCTCTTACGAGATCCCACCTACGACATTGGGTCTTCGTTGCGCTTTAAACGTAAATTCAATAAAACCCCGTTTACCCATCCCGATAAAGCCTGGTGTATTTTCGAGCTGACATTCACTTTGAAAAAAATAGGCTTTTCTTCGTAATTCATAAAAGATTATTTTAACCTCGTTCGCCGTAAAGCCGAGCTTATAAGTTCGTCTTTTTCTTCCAACGACCACGTCGCACCCCAGAATAATAAGAGAAATATCAGCGATTGGCGTGCAACGATGTGCTCTCTAATCGAGTTCCCGAGTGGTCAGCGTCAGCTAGATTGTTTATAGAATTCTCATAATAGCCAAAGGGGGCTGTGCTTGGGAATAAAAGAAAAGCACAGCGAGGTAAGCGGAGAAGCTGGCGTGCGCGAAGTTGTAATTTAATGACGTAAATTCTGCAAGGGAAAAAGAAAAACTAGAGAAAGGACGTTGCGTGTGCCGAGGCTCGAAAGCTCCGCGTCCAATGGGGGAAAATCCAAGAGCTTTAAAGCACGTCCGTGCCTCGCGTCCCCTGCTAATGACGCAACGTAATATGCCGTCTTAGCTCTGTTAGCGAAGCGCTGTTTGAGTTTGAGTCGCGGGCTGTTTGAGGTCGGATAACGCGCCTAATCGGCCTGCAGCTGATACCGCAGGCTCGATTAGCTAGGCTCCAGCATCGCTACAGCCTTGTGGCTCCGTCGTCTATTTACTGAGCTATCGCGACAGGAAGGTTACCGTTCGGAGACGAGGACGGGTCTCGTCAATCCCGCGTGCATCGACACCATCCATTATCACAGTGCGCGCTAAGACAATGGTGATACGTACATCCGAATACCATTGTTATCACGAATTAGCTAATGAATCCGCATCGGCAAGTCGTTCGGAGCCATCGAGTTTCCCCTTAAATGTTTTGTCAGACTTTTCTATACGTAAAGTCGAAAATTTGTCGTTTCTCCAAATCTCAGAATTTAACGATCCAGCTGCTTCCTTCAGTCTCTGCCTTGATTCACCTTCTTCTTCTACCTCTGGTCTTAGAAGTTTGTACAATAATTCATAATACGTGGCCCCCGTGCTAGTCGCTAGGGCCGATTATTACAAGACGTTAGGCGACGTCAGTCCTGAGACGCTAAAAGCCCATTATAATTTTTGAAGACCGAAAGTTTCGCCCGTCGGAAAAGAAACTTCCTTCGCAGAGCGCGCTGCTGCGGCTTCCGGAAGGGAAGAGGATCGATTGAAATTTTTTTTTTAAATTAAAAAGTCGTATGGGAACAACGATCGAGCGAAAGATTAGCCAGGATAGCTCATCACTGATATCGGTAAAATTGAGATCATAGCGCGTCAATCCTGCCAATCTGAAAATAATGGAGATTCAAACGAGAGAAACGAGAATGTGGAATGAAAAGGGAAAAAAAAAATCATAGCACCGAAATACTCATTTCGCTAATCAACAGAGACAATACAAACTGCGAAAAGAGTTTTTTTTTTACCTTTAAACGCATGTAAATCGGCAACGAACTATTCAAGAGTAACGCGAACGGTATTACTGTACCGAGTCAATAGTACGCGGATGGGCCGGTCCAGCCGTTCATAGCTATATGCAATTTGATTACTCATAACCGTATCCAATCATCTCACTGCATACGTATGCACGTGCGTCTGCACATGCATCTACCAATCGATCCATATATGCATTTCTATCAGTGAGGATATTCTGCGTTTCATCGATTCCATCCGAGTCCTCCTACCACGGCTACACAGAGTCCATAGCCGAAGTTCGTACCCGTAGCGTAATATGTTGTCAGAAGCCTTTAGGGATTTCATCATTCTCCCAAATACTCCAAAATATCCCCCCTCCCCCCCCACCTCCTCCCCCCAAGGACGTTAATCTAATATTAAAAATTCAACAGTTTCAAAAACCACCGACCCACCGTAGAGCAGCAACCCACTGCCTACGTTAGAGTCGATTGATCAAGTTCCCGCAGTACGTCGACTCCTACGCGTTTATTAACATTTAGCGACGTCCGAAGGAACGACAAAAAAGAAACCACAATATGGACTGTAATAAATGCAAAACGCGACGCGCGCTCGTTGCACGAATCACATAACGATTAGGAGCACTTCAGTGGACGGAGTGTGTATTTAGCGGTGGATGTCGTGTGGGTAAAGGCAGTTTCCATAGATCGCCTGACTTTCAGGTGGAAATAAGGCGCTTTAACGTTGGTCGGCACCGACGTCGCGTTGGGCCTTCAAAGACACAGTCGTTCCAGTTACAGGTTAGAATTACTGAAGTTCTCGAGGTACGTCGATTGGACGCGGAGCCACTGGACGAAGAGATCACGTGGGATTCGATACGAAAATAAAAGCTCAAGAGAGTCAAGTAAGAATTCCTTGGCGCAAGTCAGACGCAACCAAGCTGCAGACTAAGGTGACCAAGTACTGAGCTTGCGCAGAGTCGATCGGTGCCAGCCGAAGATCTTGATCACTTCGAGGGTCTCGGTAGCCTGAATCGCATGCGGCCTGCCAAAGCTGGCTCTTGCGATTCGGGTAAATGGCTCGTGCAAGCAACTCCTCGACACGTAGAGGTCCCCCCCTCCCCCCCACCTAGTCGATGGTGTACAGGCACTTATCTTTAATGGCTAGCTCAGGATCCTCATACCGATAAGGTTCTAACTGGAAAGAAGGAAGCACTTAGAGATAAGTTCAGGTCGAAGGGACGTAGACGGAGGCACAGGACCAAGAGTAACCCTAGTCCAGGTCGTCGATGGAGCAATGATCACCTGGCGAAGGAACGCAGCGTGGGTGGGCAAACTCGGTCAAACTAAAATTGGCCTGCTTGTCGTTCAGACATTTAGCGAATTGCCTGTGGTCGGTACTACCGAGCCGCTTATCCAGCGCATTAAAACTTTAAGGTCGTCAGCCACGAAGCTCCGGTCTGCACGTAACGCGATTCTCCCTTCGCTTTGCTCCCTTCTTTTAATAATCTCGAGCCGTATACCATTTCTCCTTCGGACTTATTTACATTTCGCTCGGGAGTTTTATCGCGCGACAGACCGTTCGGTCGTCGGACGCAAAAACGAAACGAATTTCTTGATCAATCGATCGATCGATGAACGTCAATAAATTTATGTTCTGACCCCAGATTTAGGTCGTCGAACAGATGATTATAGATCAGTGAAATTAATTGAAATCGAATTTAATCATTTTCTTTTTCAGATCCTCCAGCCCGATCCAGATACAGTTCCTGAAAGGATGACGCCTGGTATCGATTGATTCCTTCCGATATCGTAAGAATGGAGTGAACGCTTTGGTCCTTTCAAACAAATGACCGTCCGTTCGAGGCTGTCATTGGAAAAGCCCCGATTCTTCGATTTCAGAGAGAGGTTATTCGACGTGATCGATCATTATAGCAGTTCTCACCTTTCTCGGGCCACGTCCTGGCTACCTTGACCTGCTGGCCAACGTTATGTAATCATGGCCCGTGTCTCTCCCTCTCTTATATGTATTTTCTAGAACCGGGACTCCGGAGATTCTTGGGGGGGGGGGGGGGGGGGAATGGTAAAACTTTTTCTTCGAAAATTTTATCGACGCTAGGTTAATGCGTCTCTTATTATGGTATTTCAGGAAATATTTCTGGCAGTGTCGACGTTTCCGCTGGTGTCTATTACGGTGTTACCTCCCAAGGAGAGATAACATCAGCAATTAGCAAAACCCTAGAACAATACCACATTGTGTACCAAGACTTCTTATGCGCGTTCTTGCTTCGCAAGATCAGATTATTGTTGTCGAGGGGCTGCACTGGTTCTTAGGAATTTACATGATATCGGAATCCCTACCTACTATGTACAGTCTAGATGGGTAAAGGTAAGACAAGATATCGCGTAAAGAGAGAGAGAGAGAGAGAGAGAGAGAGACGATCCTAGAGATATTAGCGATTTTGCCAAGCACTGATAATTTCGTCTTAATATAAGGGTCCGTTCACAACGGAGCAATTCGATCTTACCCCGTGCGGCCTTGGCCTTAACTTTCCTAATTGGATTTTGATTCGGGGCCAGTCCTGGAACTAGCTAAAACGTTCGACCAAATCCCTCTAACCTTACTTAGGAGCATCTATAATAATTTATTAGACCCTCGAGAGTGACTAGGAGAGAAGAGAGAGAGAGAAAGTAGAGTAAAGGCTATGACAGTTTGAAACTGACGGAGCAAATAATTATGTCAGGAAAAAAAAAGACAGCCGAGGATGAATAGAAACGGGGCTTGATAAAATGCGTGAGGAGACAAGGAGAATGTGCCGGCTCTGGGTCAGCCGGTGCTGCGCCAACACTTGGAACGCGACCCCGTAAATTTTTCATCGGCGCACTCAGCCAATCGTAAAGCAATATAACCGAAGATTCCAGGACGTATTTATACCAAATTCCAGGGCAACCCCTATCCCTGTTATTGGCGAATGCCTCAGAGCCTAAGTACGGAAGTTCCACGGACTTCCTCGTCAACCGTGTATAACTTCCCGAGATATATATGTGCAAGGGTTATACATATGTACGTCTCAAATGCCGTAGCTGAACTTGACGTCTGTTATGGGATCGCTGTTTTTGGATATCCATTAACGATTGATAACGCGGATCAGTCAAAAATGGATCAAGTTTTAGAAGTTTTGCCATCACCCTGAGGTACGGTGTGATAAAAAATTCTTTTAACTCTGAATTTCAAAGCTACTCGAACGAACAGATATTGTTTCGTGCTGTGAAATAATTCAAAGGACGATCCTCCTGGGTGCTCGCGAAAAGTGCCAGAGTTTCTCTGGACGTCTTGATATGCAGGACTGTCACGCGCCACGGAGGTGTAATTATAGCAGGTTCGAAACTATAAAACTTATGTTCTCGAACTTAACTTTCGAAGATTCAAGGCACTAAGTTACGTTTAAAAAAAAAAAGAAAAAAACTTAGCGACCTGGTAAATTTGAGTTTGCTTCTCTGGCTTTTTCTCTTTTTACAGGACGAACAGGAGAATCTGGATAATTAAAAAGTTCAGTTTGATCGGCGTCCCTGGCAATTTTATTACTGACTGATCGGAAGAGGGTTGTAGACCAAACGAATGGGATTACTGAGAAACCGTCAGGACTACAATTATATAATCTAAATTTGGAACGATGCGATCATAGGGATCATAGACGAGACTGGGATTACGATTAAGCAGTAACGATAATGATGGTTCGCGCGCAGAAAACGGTGCCTGATTTTCTATAATAAATGCTATCAGTATCACTGATTGCGGCAGCAGACAATTCGGCGAACACGTGGGCAGGATCAATTTTCAGGGAATTCGAATTTGAGAGGTTAGGTCTGAAAATAGCGCCAAGTCGATATTCACGTCGATCAAAGTGACTCCGATATTTCCGGCGCATCCAGGACGTACAGAATCTACATGCTGACGTTTATTCACGTTAACGAAAGGCACGACGTCCTCTATTTCTGTGAACTCAGCACATCCCACGAATCCAGATCTTCCAAGGCTTCGGTCCCATATCAACCTTTTCACCTTTTCACCCTTCCACCTTGATGCCTTCCCTGCCCTCTTTTTTCTCCCTTCTGCCACAGCCACCGATACCGGCTCTTTCTCTCTGTCTCCCTCGCTCCAAAGAATCCAGAGCCCAGGTCAACGGATGGGGCTGGATGATGATCCTGTGCGAGTTGCGCAATTCCAAAAATTGACTGCGTGTCTCCAGTGCATTCCACAAAGTACCCCGATACGTCGTAACTTGGTCCATTCGAGCGAACGATATAGCGCGAACGTCGTGCGCGACTTCCGTAAAATCGATTTAGCCTCGATTCGGTTTTGAGTATTTCCGTCTACGTCGACCACGTAAGCGTTTCTCCCGGGCCATTGCCTTTAAAAGAGAATGGCTCCTGTTCGATGGAAGAAAGGTTTCCTATTAACAAGGCGTCGAGAGGCGAGAAGGGCTCGACTCATCCATGCTGGTTTCCGGCTGGAAGAGCAAACTGCTAAGCCTACACCGTACCGACTATTCACGATAAGGACGCGTCGTGCGACCTGGCCCGTTGATGTCAGCCGTCGAGAGGCGCTTGGATGACTTGGGGAAAGATCATCTGAGAAAGGGTGGAAGGTTAGAGAGGCTGCCGATGTAATCCTGTCTTGCGATGGACATGATTTCCCAGTGTAACAGCGGCTTTGCCTACTTTAGGAAGGTGTCGTTTTACTTCGGACTGCTCGAGGACAGCGCAGAGCATGTTTGCTCTGGCGGCTTCCTCAGACACAGGAGGCAGTTACCGGTGGTCTATGGGATCAGACCGGGACGCAAACCTTACGCCTTCTAATTAACAAGACCCACCGGTTAAAGTTATGTCGGGTCTCCTGCCTACCGCTAAGTACTCCCGCGAGCGCCTTAGCATAACTCAGTTGGCTGGGTTCACTCGAGATACTAACACGCTGTAATTGCACGCCCTCGGCACCAAAGGTAATGGCGTCAAAATTACGGATGATCTTGCTCTCCGATGAAAATCCGAGCCGTCGGATCTTTTTCTCATTTTCTAATCCTTCGCGTGTTCTCTTCCTTTTTTCATTATCTTCATCCGTATCCGTAGTTCAGCCATTCTCCTTGGACTCTCGTTAAACTCTCTCTCTCTATCCGGACTAAGCTTTTACGACTCTCGCTCACAATTCAGTACAGATGGAATTGCTGCCCCTTCACCATCTTTACTCGATCTGCTCCTCCTTCTACGAGTTCCTCCTCGCCATTCTCCTACCTACTCCGTTTCCATTGGTCCGACCCACGTGTTTCTACGACTCCCGGGAGTCGTCTTCTTCTAATCTCGATTGGCCAAGATGAAGTAGCCTTCCCGTCCCAACCGCCGATTAAACTTCAACTAGCCGACTCTAAAATGCAGCAGGTCCACCCGAGTGCAAACTGTCCTCCTTTCCACGAGCAAGTATCTCTCAGGCGTTTTGTGAGCAGGAGATGCGTCGAGTGAGGAAAAGTGATGTCCTCGAATTTCTAGGCACTAGTCAGGAAATGTGAAACGAGTAGCTGATAAGGTTCTTCGTTGTCAATCGTATACAGCGCAGAATGTAAAATGAAATTGGAAATTCTTTCACATAATTTAATTCCGTAATTCCGCATCCGTACGTCTGTGTACCATTTCGAATCCCACTTGACGCCGTCGAATATGCGAAACGAGCTCCTCGTTATTTTCACTCTTCTCAATTTCTCTCTCTCTACCCGTTTCGACTCACTTCTCTCTCTCTCTCTCTCACTCTCTCTCACGCTAATACTGAAATTTCTCTCTGTCCTTGGCGGCTGTTGAAGCTTCCAGAGGCAAACGTAATAACCAGGCTAGACTATACTTCACTATTCGTACCGCCGCATATTCATAAATCTGCCCGAGCGCCGACCAAGGTGCTTCTGCTGCTACCTGGGAATTAATGGGACGTCGTGCTCGCGTTTTCCGAAACAATGAGGTTCGGTGTGTAACACCGTTGGATCGCATTGACGTGGGGAAGTGATAAACTTCCGTCTGAATGAAGGCCTCGGGATATCGTGATTAATTCAATTAATAAGCAAATTATCGGGAATATACAATTTTTTAATTGCTACCTATTGTTCGCTAAATTTCGGGGAATTTATACGGCAGCTTCGAGGTGCCTATAAAATAGCTCGAAAAATTGGACTTCGATGTACCTCAGAGAGCTTTCGCGAAGCTCAGAAAAAACTTTTCATTAACCGTCACAGAGACTTCGATATCGTGAGCTTGCAAGGATCATCGATTCGTTTTCTAAGACGAGACATCTTTTCTATTGTTCGGGCACAGAACGATCATTCGGTTCTATTGTTCACGCAAAGAGACACCCAATTGTACGAACGAGAGTAAACAACGAGAATGTAGAATAACATAAAGGAACAAAAGAAACGGAGTCAAGTGAAATTCGATTTTTTTTTTTTTTTTCATGCAAATAGCATTCATTTTCACCTCGACGCTCGGTACGTCCATCATCAAAGTCGAGCCAGAGGAAAATTTAATTTTGTAAAAACAATGTTTTGAAATTTACTTTTCGAAGGGCTGCCACCATTTTTCCGGCGTTTTCGTGTTATGTTTCCATACATATGCATGATACACGCACTGAGTGCCTGAACTCGACGCGAAAAGGGGACACCGAGTAAGCCTCAGGGTTGTAGTGGTGAAAGGGAACCGAAACGCCAGAATGGGAAACCAGAGCGAACTACATTATCTTTATTTTAATTGTCTACAGTTATATGGGAACTCTGCCAAAAAAAAAAGAAAAACTGTCGCTCAAATGGGAAACGACTTTTTCGAACAAATTTTTAGCCCAAATATCAGAGACCCTTATCGCGACCGAAATTTCAAATTTGGTTCCCGTCGAATCGAACGTTCTACCAATCGAGGGATCCAATTCGGTAGTTTTGGCAACCGGAAAAGTTTCAGGATAAGGAACCTGGTAAGAGACCCATCAACTGGAATTCATTGTAGTTCATACAACTTGGCGACATTCGCCTGCTCGGTTCACCAGCCGTCAGCCATACATAATTCAGTGGGGACGCTGACAACTCAGACTGAGAAAACAGGCATTTCCTCTTGTCGGTACGAAATGAATATAAGGCTTTGCATTCGGTGCATATGGCGACTCGTACCACGTTGACGGTAACCATTAACTATACCCAAATTTCTAGGGTTAATAGAGTCCTGGAAAAAAATAATAATCGCAGTACGAAGACCGGAAGAGCGATAACAGAGATAAGAGATCACTGTGATTTTTAGCCGATCTGAAGCACTTTATGGTTTTCGTGGATCTAAAGATCATTACGTAAGCGGAAAATTCTTAAACGAGAACATAAACCGAACGTCGAGTCAATGCGAGCATAAAAAACACGGTCGACGCTTGTAAAACCGAAACCCAAAATTCCGAAATTTGAGCTCGCAGCTTCACTGAAGACCACCGAGCGAGATTTTCTGGTAGGAATCGAGAAAGAAATTCGAAAATCGTCGTCACTGATATTTTACACAGTGTCGTAAATCTTCTAGCCGAATCAGAGAGCCAAAGGCACAGGGAAAAAAAAGTCCAGGAATTATTCAGCAGGATGCGACGGAAGTGACAACTTCATAAACTCCTTTGAACTCAAAGTTTGGCTTCGTCCTACGATCGACTCACTTGCAGACGCTTCGGCATTCGGCAGGAGCCTCCTTGAGCGACTCTAGCTGAACTAACCCGTTCTGAACCAAGAATTACTTGAGGATTCGTTCAAACACCATAAAACTCTTGTATCAAAATGAGCCCCGGCTGGCTCGAAGTTACGGTGACTGAAAAGGAAAGTCAGCGCTTTGCCGAAAACTATCGCGTAAAGATCGCGGGGCCTTTCTTACTACCGCTGAAGAGACTCGCTATTAGTAAAGGAGCAACAGGTTCGTATTCTTACTGTGCAGTTCATTCTGACAGCTAAAAGTACTTTCTTTAATAGCTTTTATTCTAGATCGTCAATAGGGCCAAACTGGCGCTATCACTCTTACTGGTTTTAAGTCAGTAACGAAGAATCGCGAAACCAACCTGCAACCCGTTACTCGCTACACATTAGGTATAAAAATTAACTCTAGGTGCGTTAACGAGCCTTTGCCAACGGAGTCCAAAGATTTGCAAATTGCACCCGGCAGATGCACGTGGCTGCTAAGCTAAGGTTTCCGTAAATGTGAAACGACTCGCCCTGAGATTATGCATTATTGAGTCGAGTGGGTCAAAGTGCACCAGGGTTCGTCTCACGTCTTCCAGATTTATCCCGGTCGCTCAGATGGAATAAAAAAGAGAGGAGCAGATACGCTATAGGGTGCGAGGATAGTCAGACTACGGCTCGACCAGGGTAAGCCTGACCGGCTTACCCTGGACTCCTTTCTCGACTCTTTTCACTTTTCATTGCCTTTAAGCTCAATTTTACGCTCCCCGTTCGACGGCTCAATGCACTTCTTTTCAGAACATATGTAAGCGCCAATCCCTGACCTCGTCCCTCCCCTCCCCCCCTGTTTCCTTCTCTCTCGGACCTGCGATCCATACCTCATGACGCTATAGTTCGCTGTGAAAGAGAGAAAGAAAGAAAGCAAAGAAGGAAGGAAGGAAGGAAGGAAGGGAGCTTCCGTCTGCAAGCTCTTCTATTCGCCTACAGGAAACCTCACGTCCTTTCATCGATCTCGAAGCCCTTTTCCTCCGACGTCCATCCAAACCCATTGCTATTCCTCAGTCCATAGAGAAGACACTTTCCTGTCACGCTGTCACGTAACCTGCAGTGCTCTCTGTCGGAATTGTTTCGATTTAATCCTGTCGCCAGCGTCGCCTAAGAGACTCCGAAAAATACGAAAATTAAAGCTGCCTCGGGAATTTCGTTATCTCTCGGACACATCGTTTGGCAACCGATGAGCTTAGATACGGGGACTTGTAGCAATCCTATATTGGCTGACATAGATTTTTATTTTTCATGGATACAAGGTATGTTTTTATTAAAAAAAAATTTTTTTATTTAGTCAAAAGTGACAAAAGTAATTTAATTCTCGGGTCACCGCTATCCACGATGCCCTGTCAAAACGTTACGTGTTCGAGGCTGTACAGTTAATTAAAAAGCCAAGTCGTAGAAATATTTTGCCCTTTCAACAGGACTCTTTTAAATCGACTGGTTAAACGATCCTGCTAATTTGTTCCCAGGAATACGCAGCGCATGCTGCTGCTATTGTACGACTGGGCCAGTAATTTCAGCTTGCGAGGTCAAAGTTCGTATTTTCCAAGATTTCAGGCGATTTTGCATCGCCTCGTATACACAGTTCGCCAAACTCCGATCTATCGCACAGCAGGTGCACCGTGTAGCGAATACTTGCCCGCCGGATTAGATTAACAAGGCTCGAACGTGCGCGCTCGCGCCCTCTCAAGCCAATATTCGCGATTAATTTTCAGCGAGGAATATATTCGGATAACAATTACAGCGAGAATCGCGCGAGGACTCTCAGACTGAAACCACTGAGAATTATCCCTCGAGCAGAATTGCATTCGAATACACCGAGGCAAAGTCCGAGAATCCGCAGATCTTGATCTTCCTTGAAAGCAAATGCGCCGAGACGGAACTACGTGAGAAAACCGGAACGGAATGAAACGGACGTGGGGAAACGAGGAATAAGGAACGCCAGGAGACGCCTTCGCTTTCATTCCCGTGAATTTCCTCAGAGGGACCGTTCACCAGGTGAGAGGTCAAGATAACAGTAAATGGAAAGAATCTTGGCAATCTAGGAGAAATGAAATCTTTGAGTAACGCTGCTCCGGGGAATGGGGCGAGCACGGCAAGCAGTCTGACCAGCGTAAGACCGAATCTACTTCCGCGAGCGAGGCGACCCTACGCGGCTGTCTAATCACACAAATATACAGTCTATGGGATTCTTATCTTATGTACTTTGATTCAGCCGATTTGACTCTTTCGAGATATAGAGATGCTCTTACGTTATTCTTTTTTTTTTGCTTTTTTCATGGACGAACCTCCGACTCCCTACTGGATGGAAATCGATTAGTACTGAAGTACCAGTGGCACAGGGTGGTGGTGGTGGTGGTGATGCTGGTATTGTTACTGCTGTACCAGTGATGCTTGCCAATGGCAGTGTTGGTATTGCTGGTGGTGGTGCTGGTGGTGCTGTTAGCGCGAGGGCTTGGTTCATTCTGTTTATTGACTGGATAATGGGAACGTAGGAAAAGGCTCTGAACGAATCTCGGCCAAGCTGAAGTCGAGGGGTCGAGATCTGCAGTGTGACAGTGATTCTACGTAAAAGGGGGGGGGAATCGATGTATATTTTCTGGTAGAATCATTTCCGTCCTTTATTTTTTTGTTCCTCTGTATTCTCATTCCCTTGTAATTCGCTGGATAAAATTCGCACCTGTACGTTTGCTCTTCACACAAAGTTACGTTGCTTGGCTGAAAATTGTGGAAAATAATCAAAGCTCCGACGGGAGTCATCGACCATGGAATCTAAAGGTGGACAAACGGTGGGGGGGGGGGGGGCTAAGAGGACTGACAGTGCAGCTCCTGGTCATTTATTCCCAACGAAAAGCATTTATCCGCAGGGCGAATAGATGACGAACAACTGGAAGCTCTGCTGCTCTGGCTGACTATTGATTATTGAAATTATAGACGATTGGCGAGCAGTGACGTGAAAGGCGGCCATTCGTGGTCATCGGATTGTTGTAATCTGATAAATAATATATCGAGCTGTATTCTCATGAACGCAATATTTAATGTATTCTTTCAATGTTAAAGTTTGCTCTTCATTCGAATGACATTGTTTCCCAAAGTTACAAAGAGGCAATTACGCAATTCGGATCACGGAAGAAACGATAGTCACATAGATTCAATGAACGTTCCTCTTGTGTTTTGCGGGATTTGGCAACGTGACGAATCGACGCAGTAAGTTAAATCGAGAGTGCAGCTGACAGTGGATGGTCGAGACTCTGGGAAAAGATGAGAGAAGCTTAACTGATTTGGCGACGCTGCGGTGGACGTTAAATGTGAAAGGATAAGGTGATAATTTCTTTTTTTCAAAAAAAAAAAACTGACGAATCGACTAATGGACTTTTTGTTATCTAGAATTTTTCATTTGTCACGGCTGCTTCGCGCAGGTGCACCAAACTCCCTGACGAGTGTCAAAGGGCAACCGACCTCTTTTTCTTCCGGAGATTAAATTGTTGGACAGAAAGTATGAATTCGCTCGCAGAGTTTCTCTGGTTCTTAAGAAATCGCGTTAGCGAATACGGATCTTTCTGGTGAGGTAGATTTTAGCAAGAAATCATTTCGGTGCAAGACGTTCAAGCAGCTGCGTATTCAGGGAGCTGAATTGGGTACCGATAATCCCGCGAAGCCAAGGGGAGCGTCGAAGAGGGCCAAGGGGTGGAGCAAGAGGTGCAAAATGAGGAACAAAAATTGAAAGATGAAGAAGAAGAAGAGTCAATCCGCGAATCAGCCATTCACAGTGCCAAGTCAGGTTCAAAAGGAAAATTAAATAACCTCTCTGTAGGTTCTCGTCCTCTCGGTCACGTAGTTCCGCATCATCCGAGCATGGAAAGAGGAACAGAGAAGGAGGAACCGGTCGCCGATGGATTCCACCGCGATGAAATTAGGTTTGCGTTTCAGAGATTGCAAACACAAGACCCGGGGCGACGCTCCAGCGCGAATATTCGACCAACAGCATCGCAAAGTCGCTTAACCATCTTCCTGGATTCGCGACCTTTACTTCCGGCGTCTCGAATGCTCAACCATTTTCCGACGAAGACTCTTTCCTCTTATCCGACTTGACTATTGAGGTCAGACCGATTCGCGCGTTCCCTCGTCCAAAACATCGGTAAGGTCCTACAGCAACAAGAGGATGGACCCAAGAAATCGGTTAGACCCAAAACTTTCACAGAGTGCCGCTCGGAGCAAATTGCATCTTCAGAAAAAAAAAAGGTCCAGGTAAAGTGAACCTGCGGCGGAGCCGCTAGAGCTGATTCTGCCAAGTTTCGCTTCTCGATTTCACTGCGTTCACTCCTGATGGCCACAAGCGCCTATACGGTTCCACCAGGCAGGCCACGCACTGCGTCCATCTGCAACAGAGGACTGTCCCCGTACACACAGCAGCTGTGCACACATGCAGGATCATACCTAATGCTATTCAGGCATGTCCTGCCTGTCTCTCTCTCTAGCCCGCAAGCACACACGCCCTGCGCGCTGACAGTTTGAACGGCTGGACACACGCCAAGACCTCTACTATTACATTCCGTCTAAACTCCAGTCTGGGACTGGACTGAGCTATATCAACGACAGACGCTTGAATTTACTTCCAGCACGTATCTTGCTTGGTCGTTACAGTTAACAGCTTTACGATTGAAAGCCTCTGCGGATGTAGCAGCCATCATTGTACCGGGTAAATGAATTTGCTTTCTCTCTCTTTCTCTACCTGATTGACTTACTGGAAGACAACCTGGGTACTAGCTGGCGCGAGGAAACTCGGCAAAGATTACTCTAACGACGTTGTACGACTGCATGAGGTTGCTCGAAACAGTCGGACAAAAAAAGGCCGATCGATCGATGCACCAAGCCGAGTTTGCGTAAACGTATATTTGTCGCTGGAAAGATTTGATGCTCAAAACGTTGCCAAACTACGACCTCAGTCAGATCTCGTCACTGTGGGCGTCCTTTTATTTTCTCATTAGGTTCTGCACATTTTTCAATGCAGCCAAGCATCCGCTTGTAATAGTTGCGGTTGGACGGGAATTAACCAAAAAATACGCTAAAGTAATCCGAATTGAATAAACAAAAGCAATTTTCATTTTTTTTTTTACTAAATTTCAGTTTTTAAAATTCTCCACTACCAACTGACTGCTACATCGACGCTCTGTCCGAGACTTGAACGTAGCTGCGACATAATTTAGTCGAAAAATCGATCTTCGAAACGGAGCCGATCAAATTTCGCGAATTCGACGTCGACTCGTTCCTCGCGAGCTAATTGATTTTCAATTAGAAAGTTCCAAGCGAAAAGTGATGTCGGCTGAATTTCGAGTAGCACTCACTAGCGTGTGTACCAAAGCTCGAAAGAAGGGCTGCCCGAATTGCTGCTCAAATTTCAAGGAGGAATCCTTTGAATATTAACGGTTGATATTTCTGCTCCTTGGCACGTTTTGACGCACCCTGCCTGCCAGGCGCGCGAGCTCGTCGCCGTTCACAGGGAATCGTTAATCGCGTTAAACAGAGGAATATTAAAAAAATTCTTTCTTCCCGAAAATTTAATAATGTCCCTGGCGGATATTAAAATCGATCGGATTTTTTTTTTTAACCTCCCACGAAGTATCCTTCCTTGTGCATCAGGTGGAAGGAAAGTTTTCGAAATTGGCAAAATTTTCGGCCGATGCCAAATTAATGATTATTACTCTGCTACCCGAGAGTTACTCTCACGGGGATGAGATCCAAGCACATAATTGGTAACCGCTATCGAATTCGGCTCATTAGCAATGGGGCTCATATAATGCGCTCTATTTGTACTAACGAGGGCCGTTTAGCCAATTTCGATAGTTTACCACGCAGGTATAGTTTCAATGGCACAGTTCAGCAGCATCCGACCTCTCGAACCCACTAAGAGGGATGTGGCTGAGCATGGAAGCTCCGCTCTGGTCTGCTCTGCTCCTGTCCCGCTGGTCCATTTGCGCACGAGATTTAACCTGGCATACGATACTGGGCTTAACCTTAGCTAACTATATCATAAATTCTAGTAACGTACGAGCATCGGCATCCTGGTTCGAGTTACCTTAACAAAAAAAAAGGAGCCTAGCTACAGCTTCTGGACCCAGCATTCTCCCTTCTTACTGGACGGTGAGAGATGCTGGAGCATCGGGAGGAAAGAAGAGAAAAAACCACGAGAAGTATACAGGATCAAAGGGAGAGACGAGGAAAAAAGTTATTGCGAAGACACTCTGGGAAATTATGGCAAATGAAGAAGCAAACGACAAGGGAGGCAACCAGGAGGAACGTGATGGTATAGAATTTTAATTCAATGTCGTTTTTACCCAAACGAATCGATTGACAGATGAAGGACAATAATTAAAATTTAACTCACGAACTACGAGACTGATTAAGGATAGCTGGTTTTAGTATTTGGTCATCCTTAGGCGTTATCGATCTGTTTCGAAGTTCTGCGTTCGGGAAGGAAAAATTCTATTTTAAGCGATAAATTACGCTAATGGATACCTCTGCTCGCAGATATAGATATTGAAGACCGTAGAGGCAAGGAGGTAACGTATAAACTTACGCACGAATAGTATAGTATGACAGAGGACGTTAATATTTCATTTGTCAAAAATCCAGCAAAGAACTTTACCGTCTCCAACGTGTTATCGATATCGAGAACGATCAAATTTAGGTCTTAGGTATTCGGGCTGATGATTGATTATATTGATAAATCGTTTGGTGTAAAGTCGAAACGATCTGACTTATCGAATATTGATACGGCTGTCGGGATTGACTTGCTGCTAAAACTTGAATCGCACAGGTACGTCAAACTTTTTTTTTTATTTATACGAAGCAAATCACGATTTCTTCCGATTTTTCATCAAGTTCTCGACGTTGACGGTTCTCGCGTCAGCGTCAACGTCAACCGCGGTTAAACTCGAAGCGCTTTTTGAAGAGCAAAAAAGACTTTCGACTTTTCATTCTTGATCCATCGTAATGCTTCGTAGCGGACAGTTCGAATTTACATTGCCGGAAACCCCGTCAGATTGGCAAAATTTCTTTCGCTCGATGACGTCTACGACGACTGCGAGGATCAAGGCGTTTTGGCTTTATAATGAAAAAAGTTTGTGAATTCTCAAAAGCGGCAATAATTAAAGACCCGACAAAGAGAACGTGTTTCCCTGCGTTTCATTTGTCGCGAGTCAATTGTTCGACGTCAAAGACCAAATTCGGCTGGGTCTATGGAACCTGGATATGATGAAGCACGACCTCTGGCAATCGTTGCGGAAAGACTGGAGCCTTTGGCAAGGCGACAGCTCAGGGCCTCAGAGTCTACGCAGCAAGATCAAAATGAACCAGGAGAATCTAAATCGCTGGTTGTAAACCCGCCAGAGATTGAGTTTCCCTGGATTCTTAGAAATGCATCTGGAGGCTGGTCTTATCGAGTGCTCATAATATAGTCATAGTCGCTCTTAGGGCTTTTTCATATTTAAAACGACCGCGCACCTCGCCTGGGACTCGTCTCTCCTGGGTGATCCTGTAGACTCACCAAGACTTCACGAAATAACCCAAGTAAATCTTATACCGAGACAGCTGATTATTCCTGATGTATTCAGGAGACACGATCCAAAACTTAAGGGTCGACGTTGGCAGGCGATGCTAATGCTTTTCATAGAAACAGCCCTAATGCTCGCCGCAAAAGACGACGCCCCAGGTCCTTCGTTCCAGTATCTCGGGATACAATCGTCAGGAAATCGAGTGGCCGCACGTAGCGCCGTAATAATAAACTTGGCTGTCCTGTATTTCTGATGCTAGACTCTTATAAAAACATCGTACACGTTCGATAATGCCGAGGGAGACTAGAGCTTAATGGACGTCAATTTATGGATATAATATCCAGCCCAGACTGTATCAAGGTTCGAGTAGGAGTCCTTGCTTGCCTGGGGGGGGGGGGGGGGGGTAAAATAAAAAAGTGAAAAGACCAAAAAAAAGTGGAGAAAGGAAGGTGGAAGATTGAGGACGACACGCCCGTTTCGTTATCCATCCCGCGATATTGACCGTAGCTAGTTCATAAAGAGAGAAAAGAGAGGAGCGTTGTTCGGGCAAAAAGAGTTGAGCATGACGAGCAGAGAGGAGACCTGGAGGAGGCTGGAGGAGACCTGGAGGAGGCTGGAGGAGACCAGGCGGAGGCTGGAGGAGACCTACTGCTGTGCAAAGAGAACATGGGAGGGGAGGGCTATAAGTAAAATGAGTTATTCTTTGCGAAACACCGCGGCCAAGATGAGAGAGAACGAACGTTAAGAAATAGAGTACAAGGAGAGATAAGGAAGCAAAGAGGACGAGACGATACCGCTGGACCAAATATAATAATCATCAAATCGGAAGATAGAAGCGAACGAAAAGTTGTCTCGGCTCTTTGTGGAATTAACGGTGTAAAAAAAAAAACTTTCGCAGCACTGACTTCCGCACTGCGTTCAATTAGAGAGCACAGGAGCCAGGAGTCTTGACCTCTCGGAACAATCGAGGATCCGCAGCCTTGAATAAAAGACTCTCTAATAAGCAACAGAGCCTATCGGAACACGAACCAAACGGGATACGGCGGTGATGATCGGTCGATAATCTGTATATGAAAATTTGCAAGGTTTGCCAATTAGTGAGAAAAAAGGTTTTCGCAAACATCGAGAATTCGGACGGATTTTACATGAATACGGAATGGGAGCTCTGGCATGTTAAAAAAAAAATACCTCGCGATTTGATCCTTCCGTAGGCAGCCTGGCTTAGCACCCTTATAATCTTGGTAGAAAAAGCGTGAACTACGCGAGATGGGATAGAAGGTCCTTTCTTTGGCGCGGAGGAGCTTCCGAAAAAGGGGTCGACGATTCGAAGATAAGGCAGGGAACCATCCGGAAAAGTTTTGCCTGGAAGAAAGTAAAAACGAAAGAACGGAAGCCAGTGTGGATGAGATACCGTATTGAATTACACCCCCTTCTGACAAATGTACTTTCAATTGGCACCGATAACATATGGAAAATTGATTCCCAGATAGGAGGAGGAGGAGGAGGAGGAGGAGGTCGCCACCGCTGTCTAGGTTAGCCCCGATTCAACCCAAGATATAGATACAAAGCGTTTCCCACCGTCCGAGGGGCTGCAGATCGTAGCTCATATCTTTAACCCAACTGCTGTTCCGCGGATTTTTCTCTTTGCAAAGTGAAATCCAGGAAACTAGCCGCCGCGTTTCGGATCTGTTTGAATTTCGTGGTTTTCGCGGTCGTTCGGGTCCAGCAGCATCGTTACTTGCGCGCCGCGGAAAACTATCAGCTAAAAAACGTAAAACTTCAAAGAAAGCACAGAAAGGGAAAGAAATACTTTCTCTCACGCCTGGTCCCTTCCTTCCTTCGTCATAAAGCACAGTCCTGATCGCTCATATTCACACCAGCATGATCTCAGGCACGAGTGCGGCTGCAGCCTGAAGCAAGATGAGTGACCAGCTGCCTCCTAGACTTCCGAATGTCGTAAAAGCAACCGCCGCCCCTCGTGCCAGAATGCCGAGAGTGACGAAGGGAACAAAGAGAGAAAAAGATCTTCAGGAAGCTCAACTCGAACCCGACACAGATTGCACAACCCGAGAATCAATAGGCCTATTTACAAGCAAATAGGTCGATCGGCTGAAAGCCCATCGATCCCAGAGGCCGATAGGAAGGAGCAAAGTAAAAATCGAACGAACGAAAGAAAAATCACGTTCCTGCTACGCGCTGTGCTGATCAAAGGCGGAATCTGCCAGTCTTCTGTACCGATGCTCAAGATCCAAGCTCAGGCTGGAAGATCCGGCGGGGGTCCCACTGCCACGTGTTCTCTACCAACGATACACCAACTTGGCCCATTGAGCTTGTATATCAGGAAAGTGAACAGGGGCAAACGTAATTTTCACAGCCAGATTCGATTATCGATTGTTTTGCTTGGACAATCGGTTTCCTAACTCAATAAAGCTACCTTCGACCATTAGCGCGGCTGGGCTCTTGTCTTCTCGACCTGATATCACAGTGGCTCCTTCGTGGGTTTCGATCGACCCCTAAAGTCCCCACGGAAAATTCTCCTCTCTCTTTCTCCTCGCGTTACCACAATCCGGACCAACTTATTATCAAACATTCGACCGCCTCCATCTTTGATGTTTTACTTCTCTTTCGCATCGAAACCATGTGCTGAGACAGTATCACGTCGTGCGAAAAAAAAACGATGTCAAGGTAAGCAAGCTATATTCTTGAAAAAAAAAAAAAAAAAAAAGAAACATATTTATGACACCCTGATAAGAGTCAACGGCAATCGTCCAGTCAATCTACTATATAGGACAATCGTGTCCTAAGGACAGCCGATTAGGAAAATCACATAAATCTGCCATACCGACTGGACAAAGTAATGGATCATGGGACACAAAGCCTCAATGACCACGTTAACTCGATTTCTTGGAGTATATGTCTACCAAGATTGGGTCTACCTAGGCTAGATCATTAATCGCAAAGAGCACCTTTAACCTCGGCAATAATACCTATATATCGAAGGTTAGCCGTGATACTTGGAATCTGTCATTGGATATCGATGTGCTTACGTAACGCAACAATAACATCGTTGTTCGCTGTTCGATCAAGAGCCGCGTGCTTCTGACATTTCATCGCGCTCTCTCCGACGAACTTTAAGTCTCTGTCTTCTTCGTACCCGTTTCGCCGTTCTCTCTTCTCAAGAGATGCTGCTGTCTACTCGTAAAATAGAATACACCCCCTCCCGATTCAAGCCTCCCCCCCTACGTGTTCTCGTTCCTCTTTGTGTTTCCGTTCGTTTGACGCTTCCTCGAAGCGCGTTCTCGTAATGGCATTCTCTCCCTCCGAAGCGTCGACGTCGACGTCGACATCAACATGGATGCAGTATTTTCAAAGAAGTCGGCCACGAGTGAGAGCGCAACTTTGCGATAGGGACGATGGGAGAGATAAGGGGGGCGGATACGTGAAAGAGTGAAAAGGGAAGCGGAAAGGAGAAGCCGCTCGATCCCTTCCGAAAGCCTCAAACCGATCATCGAGAATCGAGATCGAAACTATTGAAAGCTTCGATGTGTGTTGTAAATACGCGAACCGTCTGCAGACCTCAATTATTTATGGTTATGTTTGTTTTTTTTATGTAGCGACTGCAGAATCGTCGCTGAGAGCAAATATAAAATAGTTCAACACGCTGATCTTGCTCCAAAGTCCAATTGCCAGTGCGCGAACGATGGGTCGATAAGGAGGAGAAAAGATTTTTGAAATTATTTCTAGTAACTCCAGGAGATGCGATGAGACTCCAAAGTCTTGGGATAGACATGTATCTTCTGTCAAGATGTTAAGGGTGGCAACCCCTCTGATATTTGTCTCCGACGGGATGACTCTATCGTGCAAATATCGCGGCAGCTAATACAGCCCAATTTCCTTAAGCGTATTAATTCTTCCGGACTCGACTCCCCTTGCGAGTTATGAAAATATTATGCTAATGCCTTCCTGTTATAATTAACTGCGATTAAATAAAAATCATTGAAAAATCGATTTAACGCTCCCGTTAACCTCTTTGCTCGCGTTCCTTCTTTCTCGACGTCTACTTCGCGAAACGGGAGCTGATAGAGCGAGAGAGAGAGAGAGAGAGAGAGAGAGAGAGAGAGAGAGAGAAAAAGGGAGAAAGGACGAACGTGGATGAGGTCCAAGGACCGAGATGGAGGCAGCACAGAGAGGCTCTTATTGGAATGCAAATTCATTGAAATGAATTCCGACGCAGTGTAAGACTGTCGTAATGCCCCGGGTGTCTGTAAAGGTAGCTGAAGCGACGAGAAGGAGAAGAGCAAGAGCAGGACCTTCCTACTTTATTTTCACCCACTGACGTCTCTGTTCGTCGTGTGGCCGTGACGAAGAAATTTTTCAAAGTTAATTTTCCCGCGAGGCTGAGTGATTCTCTCGAACGTAAATTTACATTTTCGGCGGTCTCTTGGCTTCCGCGGGGAAAAAGACTGGTCTCTCTAGCGTGGAGCCATCTAGACACAGCCGCACGAACAAACTGTTTTCGTAATTTCGTCATTATCCCCGAGCCAACGCTCGGCGGGCTCCGACCCCGGACTCGATCGTCGTGTCATCATACTTTGCGCCGAGTGTCGTTTGGATTACGAAAACGTTCCGTGGGAAAGTGACGACGCGGCTTGTTTGCCAGAGAGCCCACTGGAAATGTCCAGTATTACCAGGAAATGTCACGCGCTACGCCAACCTGCTACCAGTATCATCAGAATTCTCTCTTGGGCAAAGAGCTTCCGTCCTGCCCTCGTGCCCTCCTTGGTCCCCCCTGCCTCCCTCGTCGAACTTCTTGGCAGGCAATTTTTCTCAAGGAGAATTCTCTTCCATTAGACATCCCCCCCCCCCTTTCTTTAACCGGAAGCGGGACCGGGTCTCCCGAAACTCTTTCCTTCTGACCCTTAGCGGGGCATTCGATTCCCTCGAGTCCTTAAAAACTCCCGTGGAACCCGAAAGGATCTCCAAAGTGAATGGGGTACGTATGATGCATCGTTCGTTCGGAGTGAGGAGATTTCGAGAGGATTTCAAAAATTACTCCGACTGGTACCGAGGGATGAGTCAAAGTGGTCTCGAAGAAGATCCAATATCAATTGGCATGAGCAGTCGGTGTCGTGTGACATATTGCGCGATGATCTAGTACCCAGTGACCCACTAAATATATATCTTTTATGGTTCACTAGATCCTGGAGAAAGTTAAATCCTCTCGTGGACCATGTACCAAAGCTCGCTATGCAAATAATATTTGAGGGACCATGAGCGAAAGACATCTGGTACCGGTGGGACAAAATCCTTTATTTAATAGTGGTATCTCTCGTTTCAGCTCGCAGAAGCGGGAGGAGCAGCGAACCTCGTCTAATCGCATCAGAGCAGCGTTAAAACAATTTATATCCTCGACGGAGGGAGGATTTTCGCGTGGGCGCAGTGGGGGCTGCTGCTCCTTAATTCATGGATTACATCTCTACGGTGCGACGGAGTCGTGGCTCGATTTGTATTTTAATTTCATCGCCGTGCAAATGAATAATTATTTAAATTTACATCTAGCAGTAGTCCGTGCGCCGGTAACACCGAGTCTTGGGAGAATCTTCGAGGCGATTAAAAATTTGACAAATTTCAAAATAAGCCACCGGATAATGAGAGACCGAAAATAGGTGTGCCAAGGATTCGGGAGTGTAAAAAAGATTTCGAAAATACCTATCCATCGTGAGTACAGACTCGAATGAGTTACAGCGAACGCTAAGTCGGAGTATGCTAAGAGACCATTAGAGAGATTACAAGGGAATCGACGCGTTCGCAAAATCTACGAAGCTCGACCAGGTGGTCTGAAAGATGAGTGGATGTCTGTTTACAGTCTGCGGAAAATGTTCGACACAGACTTGGAAAAATCTCACGTTCACGAGGATCTCTAAAAAGGCTCGAAGAGACAGCTTGATGAGGATACTGGCTAACGTCCTTTTTATACGAACCGAAGACATAAACTTTGTTTACCCTAGGATCCTGAACCCTTGCTACGACGGGTATGATGAACGCTAATCTCATTGAGTGGGATCTCTATCGGTCGATGTTTTATCTCTCATATCGGAAGAGGCGAAATATCGAACCAGAAAAATCAGTGCCATTCCATCGATAACGGTATGGAAATTTTAACCTAAAATTGATCTTGCAAGATCATTGGTGGATGCACGCGTCGTTGAGGCGCATTGAGAAACTGCCACTGCATTCTTAATTGGTACCAATCAAATGTACCAAAGACTCTTCAAGACACCGCAAAGTATCATATACGCAAAGGAAACTCCCTTCGAACGGTTTCCGATCCCCATTTGCTCGCTTCCATGTCGAGCGAAGAGTCGAAATTCTGTCAAATCTCCCGGGAACAGAGCAAGATGTATCCAAGTCCTACGCGAAGATTTTCCGAAGAGAAGTGATAAAGATATGCATACCGCTACCTAGTTTAACAAATAATATCGAAGTTCGATCGACCCTCCGTACCCAGACTGTGGACCCAGTGACGAGGGGTGAAAAGCGCGTGTAACAATGAACTTGTGGTTTTGGGATTCGTGAGCGCGGCCCGACATCCTCGGGGAGCCAACAAAGAGGTTCGCATGTCGTCGAAGCTTTCGCGGCTGTACTTATAGTCTAAAGCTCGCTATGTAAAATTGATGGAGCGACTGTGCCCGACGTGTAGCCCTGTCACGTAGCAACGTGTGTTCAGCGCTACACATCAAGTATTCAAGAACTCCGATAGGCGCACAACGGGGCTAAGAGTGGGTAACGACGTATCCTAAGAGCTTCTACGATGAAACGTGGAGCGAGAAGAATCTATACTACAAAGAGAGAGAGGGAGGGAAAGAGAGAGAGAGAGAGACTGGGTCGAAAAGCACGTTGATCGAGCAGCATCAACATCTAGTCCATGCTGAGGTACCAGGTGCAGATGTTCAGGCACATATAAGGAAAGCTTCCAATGACATCATAATAAGTACTCCGGACTCCTCATAAAGTGAACCGAGGAATTATCGACGGACGTTCCTTAAGAATATCCTACCGAGAGGATGTAGATCCGGCTGCGTACTATATCGATCCGAAGAGGTTGGATCATCCCGGCTCTTCGCTGCCGACGCGTTTCACATCGCGAAAGCTTCTCAAAGCTCATCATCGTCGCAACCCCGGAGCAAAGCACGGAGTAATAAAGTTGGCCTCGCGCGAAGGTAGGTCAGACGTTCACTGGCACGAATCCTCCTAGGATGTAGTAGATGGGTCCTAACGTCGACTGCAAGCACAGAGATTCTACACACCCGCGATGGCCTATCTCTACCGGCATGAACTTTTCAACAGCGGCCAACTATCTAATGGGCTGGCGGAGTGTCGTTTAAAAAATTACGAGAGCACAGGAAAAAAAAAACATAATTGTCAGGAAGTTCAGCCGCACCTCGGAGTCAGTTGAGATTACCTTAAAAATATTAATGCCAGGAGACGGGACAGAGTGTGAAATCGAGAAAGATCGTCGACGTTTAATTTTCAAAAAATCTAATGAACGGAATCGTTCTTCAGCTGCCTCCTTCATACGTACTTTTCCCCCTGCACTTTCCCTGCAACTGAAGATTCGGGCAGGACCCTCTGGGTCGAAGCAAGCGACGCATCATCTTCCGTTGGAAGGAAATCGTCCTACAGTTTCTACCAGCCTGTACTTTGAGAGTCCCCGAGCACCATTTCTCTCGGAGGCAAAACCCACTAGGGTAGAGCAACGCCGTCCCCAAGAACCAGTCGGTCCAGGCCTCTTCGAGGCTCTTCAAGGCACCCCTGCTCGTCGCGCCTCATTTCCACCCTTACCGACGAGTGGCAAGGAAGAATAAGAAAAATACGGATTGCAAGGCCGCAGGAGTGCGGAGGACTTTGGCTGGAGGGTGAGAGAAAGCGAGTGGAGCGTCGACTGGAAGAGAGTAATGACGACAAGAGAAATAATGAAATATCTCGTTTTAACGAAGGCCCACGTAACATGGATATCGGTCATTCTGCATTCACATTTTTTCACCAGATTCCAAGACCTTCCTCCATACTGAGCTTTTCTGGCTCTTTTTCTGCTTCCAGAAAGAAATTTTACCATTCGTCTCGTCGTCATTTCGTCTCTCTACGTCGCGTCCCACTCGACTCTAACGCTAGAGGTTGCGCCCTAGGAATTTCTCGAAGAAGGGAAAAGGAAAGTGAAAAAAAGGGAGGCGAACCGAGGGACAAGAAAAGGCTTGGTGCTAAATCAACCGGCACGATGACCCCCACGAATATCGATCTCTTCCTGGTCGGAGGAAGCGTTGTAATTTCAATGTAAAATGTTCTTTATTCTTGGCCAGGACGCCCGAATTCCTGAGTCTCCAATTTTTACCTTCCGAGCAGGCATTTTCATGAATTACAATTAAGGCGTCCGCACTGCCCGGGAAACCAGCCCCGCACGCCACGAAGACCTCTGGATACTCCTTGTACTCCTTATCGCGTAAGATTCTGCTAGACCGGGAGAATGAGAGGACGGAGCCAGGCCAAGACCTTATAGTTATACAATGTGTGGAGGGCAGCTGCATTTTACAATTTCACGCTAGTTTATCGAATAATGCGGTGACGGAGAAACGTTATTACGAGGACGTTAATTTGCATGAAAGGCGCTGCAGTCGCATCGGATACGATTATGAGCACAGAGCTGTACGTCGTGGCTCGTGGTAACAACGGACTCTGCTACATCGGCCTGTGTAATTGTATCTCGTCTGGGGCCACAGTCAAATAGAAACTGAGGAATCGGCAAGATCGGACGTCGGTATGTATTGGACGGCACACCACGTGCGCACAATAATTTTTAACTTTTTGTTCGAGGGAGTCAGCAATAAATAGCTTCTTTTTTTTTTCTCTTATCTCTCGCAGCTTCTCGGCTAACTTTCAAAGCGCTCCCCCGCAAACGCACTTTCTGATAGATAAGTGTGATATACCGGAGCCTCCAAGGAAATATTACAAAACTGGTAAAGATAAAAAGTTAAATATATTACAGACGTGCGCCAACCCTCGCAATCGTCAATTGGAAGCTACGTTTTCGATTTCATCCCTTGTTCCGCTTTTGAAATCGTCTTTGGCTCTCCTAGCCTGAACTTTCCTCGAGCACGGTCAGTTTCGCGTCTGTGAAGTTGGGACCCTCGTTATGGAAATTTTAAAAAATAATTAGAGTTCTGCTTGCCCACGGGAGTTCCAAAGTTCCTGATGATTTTCAGAAATAGTTAATGCAAAAAATTGCCATATTCGGAAAAGCGCCCCTTATTTTTGAAAAAAATTCTTTTTTTTAATTTGCATAATGAAAGGCCAACATCGCGAAGGTGTCAGTTTTGCCTTAAACGATTCCCAAATCTTTGTCTAGCCTTTGGATTTTTCAACCTTGCCAAACGACAAAAGAATCTCAAAATTCGATAGGCTCCATTCGATCGAAGCGCACAGGTACGCGTCGCTGTGAATAAATGCACAAAAAAAAGGACAATTTTCTGCAGGAGATGATCCGAATATAATATAAACGAATCAATCCGGAGATACGGCCGTATTCCAATTCCTATTGCTGAATCCACATTCTGATAGTAAATTGACCAATTTACAAATTATACTAAAAATATCGATGACTTCATAGAAACATGGAAATCTGTTGATCATATCGCTTGAGATCGGTAGATGTTCAAAAAACGCTTGGGTTTACTGAAAGGCAATGGGGGTTGGACGATGGGAACTGCTCGAACGGGCAAACTAAGTAAAAAGAAAAGAAAAGATGAAGAAAGGAAAAGGAAGGAAGGAATTCAAAGAGGAAACAAAAGAGCTCGAGGGTTCGAGAGCTGCCTCTGCTCCTCACTCCGATTCTGTGACAACGACCAATCCCTTAGGATAGCCGAGACGATGGGGCGTCGACGAACAGGAAAGCACGAATTTCTACGTGCTCGAAATACGAGACGAAATGCAGCTTTTTCGCGTTGGATACGAGAATCCGGATTGCACTGAACAACAGTCAGTGAAGTTTATCGACTACTGGGCTACACGCGATAACCACGACGTACCGTGGCAGCCTCGCTGTAATAATCCAAGACCATGAAAAGGACCTTCTTGTACGTAAAATTCAATTATGACACCGTTAAAGTTTTACATTAATTCCAACGACGTCTGGAGCACGAAAAGGCAACTTCCGGAGAAGCCGGCAAAGATGATCATCCCGTGAATGCTGAGCCGGAAGTTCGGTGCCTAGCGAGACTGCTTGTACACGTGTGTTCCCGATAACAGCAAACTGAAGAAATGTACGATAGATACGTTTCAACGTGCAATTACGTGGCCGATAACAATCGATAATAAAAAGAGACGATAACGCTAGGGTCTGAAAATACCTAGAAAGATCTTCACTGTTTTCGCCAAGATGAAAACCTTCGGAGGAAAAAGTTTCGAGGGTGGACGACTGAAAAGAGGCGATTGTTCAGGCTCGTTGAAGAAAGTGAGAGGACCTGAGACCAGGGAGCATCGGGGAGCAAGATGTGGTCCATTTAATTCCAACGTTGGGTGACACCGACCTTCTCGCAAATGGCCAGAGGAAAGCTCGTCCCCCCCTCCCTCCCCCCGTCCGGAGACGTAACTGCAGCAGTTACAGATTAAGCACAACTAAACATCCCTTAAACAACTCGCTCATAAATTCTCCTGGCAAGATTAAGAAGCTCCGTCCCGAGGAAGGGACTCCTCGCCCCCGGCTCTTGGAGCATTCGGCGCGGTATAGAGAGGAGTCCAAGAGAAGATAAAATTATACCGGCAAAGGGAGAGAGAGAGAGAGAGAGGGGGGGGGGAGATTCAGAGAATACAAGGTTCACCGGGAGAGAAGGAAGGAGAGCGGCAGAGCTTTGCTTCCCCCCACTGCGGCTTCCACGGAATGAGCTCTCGGCAAAGCGCCCTTCACTCGCACAGACATTTACCGACTCACCCCCTCGGCTAGCTTGACTAACTACATCTGATTATTGCGGCCGGGAGGAGATAAATTTACTTGAACCGAACCCACCCAGTTCTAGTCGTGTCCTGGACCAGGCATTAGCCTCTTATTTTCCACACCGGAAATAGAGGGTAATCTCTGGTCCCTTCGTTACGGAAGTAAACCACGGGAGACGCTCGGACGTCTTCAGTCCCGGCGAAGAAAATTAACGAAATTAAACCGAAGTCGAATCAATCGACGAGGACGGTGCCGAAGACCCTTGACGAAGAAGGCTCTTTCGTTTAATGGACACGTTACGATGGATGGAATCGGGACTCCTCCTCTTGTCCTAACGAATTATATTGTTTATTCGGTACCTAAAGGGAGTGAAGTAGAGCTCGATCGCAAATCGATACTGCTCCATTAGGCCTACTCGAATAATCCATTTGGTGTATTCGATATTGACGATATTCGTCCGGATTAATAGCGCTCCTTCTCCGCCCCTGTGCTTTTACCTCAAGCTACATCATAAGGAAAGTTCAACAGTGCTTGGGAATCCATAAGCGCGATGGATGATCGGAGTCAGTCGGTTTTTTTGTTTTCGTCGGACAACCAAAACTCGAGCTACGAGCCAGCTAGACACGTTGATCTGCGAATTGTCTTCAGGACTTTGTCAGGACAGTCCTCGGGATCTTCTTAGCCATGATTTCCTGATTTTTTTCACCGAGCTACACCCATCCTTTTCGCTTCTATACCTAAACCTTATATCACTCTAATGTTCTGGCCTTCCTGTACTTGACTAGGAAGCGGTTTGGGCGCCAGATCGATTGAAGGACAAGGTCGTCGGCAACTGGGCCACGGGCAGAGGACCAGGATGAAACGTCAAGACGCGTTTAAATGGAAAGAGTGAAAGAGAGAGAGAAAGTCAGAGATAAAAAGAAAGTACTCAGTGACGATCACAGCATCGCGGATTTCCTCGGATGAAAACGCGAGAACGACGCTATCGTCAAAAGGAGTATCGCGTTTCCGGAATTTGATAAAGCAACCCCAAGAAAGAGAGAGAGAGAGAGAGAGAGAGAGAGAGAGAGGGTGTGTGAGATAGGAAGAAGGACGAACTGGGGAGAAAGTAGAAAGTCTCAGGCTGCGGTGACGACCCACCCTTGCATACCAGTAGACGAGGGGATATGCCTGCCATATCCGGATTGTTTGTGGGGACTTCCTGCCGCCAGTGTCGACTTCTCCCGGGGGGGGGGGGGGGGCTGGGCCTTCGAGCTCGAATTACGTAGGCGCCTAGGTCGCTAGCGTCACTCCGGGTAGCGTAAAATTTTGCGATCTCTATCAGACTAAGTAAGTGCCGTCCTGAAGAGAAAAGACAAAAAAGGAGAAACCCGAGAAGAACGAAGGGTAGGTATTCCTTCGTAAAAGGTATTACCTACCGATTTGTCCCACTTACTTTGATTCTCTCTTTTTTTTTTATTCCTTCTTCGATCCCCCCACGACCTGGCACGAACCTTCTTCCTCTCTACTCTCCGATGTACCTTCCTTACAAACTCCGGCAGTCTATGTCCCTTGGCCGATAACCTATAGATATACCGTGCCTCGTACATTTTACATCTTACGACTCGAATCCTCCCCTAACAATAACCAACCCTCCACTTTCTTACGCGCTCTTACATCGCCCCCTCTTGCCTGCCTTCCCTATTGTTACGAAATTTCGTAAATTTCAGCAGTCACGGGTCACCTCAGGAAAACCACCAGTAACATTTTACCCAGTCCGTTTATTCCCTTTTATTCCGCAAATGCGTCCCAGTACGGCACTTGGAACTCCGAGCACACTCAATCAAACTTTGAGCTTTTCTCTCGGCCTGACAAGGATCAACCAGTGTAGACCGATGCACGCGAGGCAAACGAAGATCAGTATCGCTCAGCCTACATATTGTGGAACGACCGATCGTTCGACTAACCTGCGATAAGGTAGATCTTTACTTGGCTTGAAAAAAAAAAGAGAAAAAAAAATGACTTCGACTATATTTACATTTTCAAACGTCAAACTGGCTCGTGTCTCTTTTTTCACGAGGAAGAGAGACAAGTCGTCCTACCTGAATTTCGAATTGTTCGAACCAGCCAAAGGAAAGGCGAATTATCGTGTGCGAGCAGCAGCGGCCTCCCTGTCTCTCAAGTTAGCTTTGGCCTAATCGGGTTACAGAGACACAGCGCGCAGAACCAAGCCAGGCCGTATTTCCGTCTGCGATCGCTGCCGAATCGGGAGAGAGATAACAGTTTGGGACAAAAGCCTTTACAGTCGAGACGGACTTTAACCGAAGAAAGAACAAGGGAGAGCCGAGAGACGATAAAGCGTCGCGACGAAAAACTCCCAGGCAGTCCGACGACGCTCTCGCGGAGTTAATAGCTGGACTTTTGAGACCTGGGATGCGCAGTCAAGTAGCCTGAGGATCCGCAGGAGCCAAACGACTCCGTGACGACTGGCAGGAAGTTCCAAGGTCATCTTCGCCCTCGCTTAGTTTTCCTACCCCCCCGGGAAACTATATCTCACTTTATGATAATTACCCCAATTAGGAAGCTGCGACAATTGCCTGGACCGTATAAATTAGCAGAGGGTGCGTCGTTTTCTCGCATTTTAAAAGTCAACGGGTCGTTCAGCAGGTCAGAAGCTACAGCCTCGCTCGGAGCTTCTACGCTCGATCGACCGAACAGACCCATCTCGACACGAGCCTCAAGGGCAACTGGACCAGGAAAAGTAATTGAGGAAGGACTCGCTCATCCGTCGAGAGACAAGGGGGGGTTCGATATCGGGGCAGCTTCTTGTAAACTCGGCCAGCTGAGTCTTAACAATTAGGATCGATCTGTCATCGCAGCTTCTGCCTCGAAGCCAGCGCAGCGCGCTGCTCTCGATGTCTCCGCCGGCTTTCATCCTTTGCCGCTCCTCACACGTCCCGTTCGCCCCTTGACGCTCCGAGGCCGCGGCTCACCCCTCCAGGGCTTCTCAACAATCTTTGATAAGGCACGGCCAGCGCAAACGCTGATTGGTCGCCCGAGGCCTCGACGTCGACGTACAAACAATGCGCGCCGCGCTAACAATGCAATCGCGAGCAAGATAAAGATGTGCAGGGTTACTCAGCTCAAACGCAACAGCCAGACTTTGCGTTGCTGCTGCGACACCTAACTTGCGATTAAACCTCGCGTGCCAATATTTCGCGACCAGGAACCAGCGTACTTTTTTTTTTTTTTCTTTGGCTTCCACCGACACGTAACGACAGACCAAACCACTTGATCTCGTGACAGTCAATGCGAATGAACGCTACAATTTCCCCTGATGTCATATCAATGATAACTGATGTACGAGTGAAACCTCGTAGAGTAGGAGATATCGATTTAGTTCAGTGGGGGGGGGGGGGGGGGGATGACAAATGTTCGGCCCTTGTATTAATAGCTTCACTGAGTATACCAAGTCGTTGCAAGAGAGAAGCGAAAAAATTACTCAAAATCATGGCGTACCGAGAGGATTCTTGTGACAAAAAAAAGAAAAAAAAAAAATCGCACTACCAACCCTAGTCGTCGAAGGCTCGTGAAATTTTTTGCTCAACGTCCATATTTACCGAACAGCGAGGATATCCCGGGCCTTTGTTCATTAGTCTCTAGTCGATTCGAATGGAAGGTACATTCTGCACGGCGATAAGCTTTATCGTGCTATACATTTTGAATGCTTCATGTTGACGAAAAGAACGACTATTATTGTCACTATTTCATTTACCATATAGTTGAAAGAGTTTCGGTACGAGCCGGACGTCATCGTAATCCATATTCGAGAGGATCAATCAATGTCCGAGCATCGTGCAGTGTTTTCAAAAAAGCATTTTCGCATTCGTGTAAACCGTGAGGCAATACGACGAAAAAAAAAGAGAAAAAAGAGGAGTCGCGTCAAAAATAAAATACGCATCCGACCAATCTTCCGTTATCCCGTGCAGAAATCGGTCGCTGATGTCTCGGAACAGCGGCGCATGCGCGATGAACAAATTTTCTATATGCAATCAGGATAAAATCCAAGCGCACCAGTTGATCAAGCTCTTTCACTTTGTCGCGCGAAGAATTTACATTTCTGAAGCATCTAGGGGAAAGTCGGCGCGACGAAGAGACGCCGCAGGATGAATAGAGAGAAGAGCGCGTTGTTGTTGTTTTCTTTAATTTTCACAAGGGATGAAAGAGAAGGAAGAAAAAAACCGGAAGGACAGCAGAGTCGATTCTTCGATCGCGGTGACACACAGGAATTCGGGCCCTTGGTGGCGCAATATTTGAATTTCAAATCCAGCCTGCCAGGACCCCTTTTGCTCTGGCAAGAGGCGTCAAGAGGGAAGCGGCAAGAGGTATGATGACGGTTTGGGGCTCGAGGACGACATCCCGCGCGGTATAATTACGGTTTGACATGTTGATACCCACCGATAACGTCTGCGTGTGACACCCTTCAGACGACATGTTAACAAAATGTAGGTTTCGCCCACAGCTTTTCCATCCCTCTCGTCTGCCTTCTCACCAAACCAGTCCAGCTCCCTCGGTCATTCGTGCATCGGGTGTCGCAGAGTAGGACGATCCAGCGTGGAGTATCGAAAATTTTAGTCGCGATTGCCGCACGCGGTCAAGCACCCATTCATCCGGTGGGTCAAAAGTCAAACGAATACAGCGAGAGTCCAATGAAAGTGAAAGAAAAGCGAAGAACAGAGCCAAAAGAGTCGTTCGTGGGAAACGGCGAAAGATTTAAGAGCCTAACGATATCAGGACGCAATACGAATATCAAAATCATCCTCTTCCTCTCGGACGAACTGTCTGCTTCCCCCCCCCCCCCCCCTGATACCCAATGCCCGATCAGCCCCAGCAAGACTCTTGGCTTCTTCCTTTGAGAAAAAGTAATGTCGCTGTCCCGGTCTGGCCTGGGTCGATGCGCGAGAATAAACTCCGACTGGAGTCTGAAGTTAGCGCTGAAGGGTAAGAGAAAAGAATGAACTAGGTGTTCAGAGACACGCGCGCAATATTGCAGACGAACGAGGAACTTTGTCAAACGAGATGTCCTGCGCTCCCATCAAGAAGAAGGGCGCGACCCGACATTGTTTCTAGTGAACCCAGAAATTAGGTAGGGTCTTGGGAGAACGAGGTACCGTCTGAGCTAGGGAGCATTATTTGCGATCTCATAAGCAATGATTTACGGAAAGAAAAAAAAAAGGAAAAGGATTTTAAAAAGCCTGAAAACATGGGCGTCGTCTGTTCCAGGCGACGCGTCCAGGCGAACCAGGATCGATGAATGCATCGTGTAACCAGAGTGAAGACCATCAAGATATAATCGAGGCGATGAAGATCGATCCATCGATTCAACGCGCAGAATCACGAAATATCTATGACGTATAGTGGGGCACCTTGGTTTGACGGCTCATTTAATCTAGGGACATTCTCGTCCATTGTCTACGAAACAATTGGCAGGGCACAATTATTACATCATCTCATAAAGCCGGAATGAAGAAACGAGGAGGAGCATGACCTACATGGGACAGATGAGAGGACCAAGAAAATGAGGAAGAACTGTTAGTTTCATCCTGGTCTCGAAGCGTCTGTTTTCAGAGTGTCTCTTGAACCAGTGTCATTTATCAATTTCCTCGTCTTTTTCTTTATAGGACTTAACCAAGTCAGACGAACCGACATGGGATTTCAAAGCATGGACGCTTTCTGTCCTCTCTCTCCCCCCCCCCCTTCGTCCCTCCTCACATCCATTTCCTTTCCTATCCAACGTTCCTACAATATTTCTGTAATTCTTTCAGTCCCGTTCACAGACCTCACTTCCATTAACTTTCTCTCTCAGCGCACAGCGCAGAGATTATTGGATTCTTGTAGGAAAAATATTTACGTCCACCGCTACTTTACCGTATGAGATTTTTGAGAATCCGAGTAGAACATTTTTTTAAAAGGAGAAAAACAACGTTTTCGCTAATAAGTCTTCCGTAACAGCCTATTTCACTATACACTCGTTTTCCCTTTTTCTCTCCACGACTCCCATTGGCTCGATCCTTTGCTTTAGAAACAAAAAAAAAATTTTAACAAATCCTCTTGCAAACTGAGACTCGACCCTTTTTTTTTTATCTTACGTTACTTTTACGAAACGATGCTCATCCTGCTGCTTCGTCTCAAGATCTACAAAGAATTATTTTCGCGTGTCGTCGATCCAAAACGATTATCGACTTCTCCTATTTTTTTTCCTAGAGGATCTAGAGAGATAAAATTTATATGTACAGCGAAAGATAATCGATCGAAGGAAAAGAAAAAAACAGTGAAGCTCGTCAAGCGACGCTATTTTCCAAAATATGACGACAGTCGCAGAAGACATCCTGCCGCTGTCTCTCTCTTCGTCACAGGACACTCGGACCCTCGCACGGCTGTACAAACACATCGGCTGAACGCGCGACAATCTTTCCCTGTTATTTATGTATTACATGTAAGCGACAACTTTTCTCGAAAGCCATCGACAGACAATATCGACGACACGATAAAAAATAACGCCTGCGTCATTGTCTCGTGCGTTTTGCCTTTTCACGGCTGATGTTCATTCTCGCGCACCGGAAGTCCCACAATCGTTTCGCATTAATTGAGACGCGCAATTAAAGAAGCAAATGCCGAACGACAGGCCGAAGCCAGAAGGACGTCGCAACGCGGATGCCAGTGAAAAAAATTTTTAATGGACTTTCTACTGGGTCTGCGCATGCGTAAGAAACGCCGAGGAGCGAACGGGTGCCGAATATAAAGAAATAACAATCAATGTGTTTTTTACACTCTCGTCCTGGCTACCACTGAATTGTTTCGCGTCGTGGCTGTGAATGCCAATGTGACAGAGACTGGTCCCTTTTTTTTTTTTTTCTTCACCTAGCTCAAGATTGGACCGTGAAACAAGTGTTAAGAAAAAAATAAATAAAACCGAAACGTACCGAGCTAAGAGATTAGGAGAGGCAATCGCGCCGGACTAATGGATTTTTTCGTGAAGGACTTTAGTTTCCTGCTATCGTATCGAGGGGACGATTAGAAACCGGCAAAACGCTGATCGATATATCAGGATGGATAATCTGTAGATGTAAGTGAAAGTATGCTGGAAAAGACTCACCATTAGTGTTGCCAGCGATTGCTGCGATCCCAAGAAGCCACGTTGTCCAGTTGATGGTCAACATCTTCGATTTCCTCCTCTGCACCAATTATCACTTCACATAATACACAGCACCACTGCTGAAATTACTTTCTGAAACAAAAAAGAAATATTTTAATAATTATTTATTTCAGTATTGACGTATGAGTCGTCCATCGATATCGAATCTCCAAGTACATCGCGTTTTGATCCTGTTTCGAAGGACAGGACCTTCCGCCCTGCGTCGTCAAAGGACGCGGAGGACCAAACGGCGCGAGCTCAAAATTCGGCTGAACGACCTCAGGCCGTCCCCAGTTCGATTCAATTGTCTTCGTCGGTCTCTGTTTCGCCGCTATAGGAAATTGTCAAAAAGTGCAAATTTAAAACCCGTCGACGGACGTGACGTAACACCTTCGATGACGTACGTCGTCTGGCGAAGACACCCACAGACAAGCTAGGGTCATTTCGAGATAGGACGTCGCGGAGCAAAGGATCCCATCAGTCCGACAGAGACCTCAGTGATGTCTGTGTGAATTGAAAAAAAAAATCCTTCTAGCAGCCTGATCGATCCCAGCCCAGTCCTCGGGAAACACGACAGGCCACCACTTGCCAAAAGCAGTTTGAATTGCTTATACTTTGGGGGGGGGGGGGGGAAAGCTCGATGAGTCCAGAGTAAAAAGAACATTGCTCGTTTCTCGAAAGTCGTCAGAAGTTCTTTCGCTCTCCCTTAGTTTTCCTTGGCGGATGAAACTCCTCTCTTGAGATGCGGCTCGACAAATTTTTCCAAAGGATGGGAAGGCCAAATGATCTCAGGCAACTACTGCTCTTCGCGATAGCCGCTATCCCGTGAAGATCCTCGAGACAGTTGGCAAAATGACGGTTCGGGATCGCTCGAGGTCGTTCGAGTGGAGATTTGGTACCTCGAAGGGCCTCCCGGTGGCAAAAGGCTCGATACGATTTCTCGAAGCGCGACACGTCATTTATTCAAATCACACGTGCTGTTTCTTGTCAAAATGCTACCCGGGAAAGGAAGCTATCCTGATATCGTGCTATCTCGCTACCCATGGTAACAGGCCATCCCCCCCCCTCCCCCTGCCATTCGCAACGGCAGACAAAACCCTTCTGACGTAAAATCCTCCCCCCCCTCGGACTCCAACCCCCTTTTCCTACATATATCTACCCGCCCCCCCGCCGCCAGCACGCCGCCTTTTACTTGATTCCCAGATGAAATTGAGCCCTCGTAAAATACCAAATTCCACAAAGACGTCTTTTCCTCGTATGCCTGCCTTACATACGTATTTCGCGAAAGCACGTATGCACGATGGTCGCATATGTACTTTCTCCACTTTCCACCAACGAATGAAAGAATAACTCCGTAATCCACTTAGAAGCTATTCTCGCAGGTTCCGCAGAGTGAAAATATCCCGATAAACAATCGAGAGAAAGAGAAAGAAAGCAGTTGACTCTGAACGACGGCCCCGAACTCTGACGTCCCTGATCATTTCACTCTGTCGATTTTCTGACCTGGTTCCCGTTTAGTCTCGCATTGCGATCGGAGCTGTTTTCTATTTAAAATCGGCAGGGCGACTTAGCCGATACATCCAGCCCTGATCGCATCTCCACAGTTCCAGCAGTGACGCATTTCCAAAACACACAGCTGACCTAGAGAGGAAGTAAAACGGGCGACTGTAGTCCCTGCACCGTCTGCTACGTAAATACGTGTACGGTGCCTACGTAATACAGTCGAAGCGACCTCGAGATAAGGTTAGGCCTGGCACGGTGAATATATAATACGATGCTCGCTGCTACATCGGATGAAACCTGAAGGGAGGAGGAGGAGGAGGAGGATCTTCTTGAAACGTCATCCTATCATTTTCATATTGCGTAAGCGATTCTACCGGCATAATGTTCTTTATTCTTACGCACCTCGTGGTAAGAATCTCTCGGGATCCCCGATACCCTCGCGCTTCAGGAATTTCTTTTCAATTCAACTACCCCGACCTCTTTTTCTTCGTTCCTACCGTAAGATCCTCGCGTAAGATGATCTGACTCCCGTCTTTGATATCTTGAAACCGTCTAGCGCCGGTACTCCTGTCAGACCGAATGACGACGCTACGCGCTTCCTAAAGCGCCTAATGCTCTGTTCGCGACTAAGCATTAGGAATTTGCTCTGATAGAGGCGAACAGTCGTGATAACGTACTTGGAATATTTCGCGTAGCGTAATTTAATCGAAAGGGAATTAAACCCTTTGGAAAGGGTTTTGATGGAAATGGCTGCCTGTGTGACGGCTCGCAAAAATAGGCTATTTAAAAGGGGAAAAGAAAAGTTGTTTTTGGAACGCAACAATTAAGAGGGCGGGGGGTGTGGGGGGGGGTGGATTTTTGCAAATATGAATAAACTAACGAGTCTTTGATTCTTATCACTCAAGAAACAAGCTTATCGTCTGTTTTAAGTTTTTTTTTTTCCCCTATCTTTCGTATATTTTCGGGAACGGATACTGAGGAAATTGAAAATTTACGAATTTAGTTATGATTATTTTGAGAAATCAGATGCTCGGATGGGCTGCTAAATTTTTTGATAAAAAAAGAAAAATTCTATTTCAGGGCGTCACCAAGCTAAACTTCCTTGTAAACGATGCCAACTTCCACTGCAAACTCCCTTTTTCTTATTCTCTTAGCGGAAAACGCAGCATCCCATCTTCGAACGGGAATTGATCCAAGAATCTTCACTGCAATGGGCATATCGCTTTGAACGAAGACATCTTGCCAAGAATCAATCGAAAAGTTATTCGCTTAAATATTCGTTAGCGTGAAACTTAAAGCTCGTCGCGCGAAATCCAAGGAAAATTCGAAACCGCGTTTGAGATATTTATCTTTGAAATCATTTTTTTTTTTACTCCAGATCTTCACTTTCAAACGACACTCCCGATCTCAGCGATTTCCTCACTCGTCGAAAATTTTGAAAATAACGCTCGAAATTTTCAAATCGCAGAATCGGAAAGATAATTGGCATTTTGAAAAAAAAGGGGATTTAAAAAAAATCAACAAACCACCACCACCACCACTTTTTCGTGAGATGAGTCTCGCTTAAAGAGGCTTAAAAAAAAAAAGCATGGAAAGGGAAACAAGAGAAAAATAATCACGCTATATCATGCGCCTACCTTTTTCAGGCCAACATCGGCCCTAATGCGGCAGCGGCGGCAATAATCACCTCAGAAGCGTCTGACCTCACGCAATGTCACTATTCATCACTCTCGAGGCGGCCGAACGACATTTAATAAAATTTCCTTTTGAATCTTATTAAGCAACGCCTTGAAAAATTTGGCCAGTACGAGGCTGCTTTGCCGCGGCCATTGATTTCCTTTTCTGCACTGGCACAAACTTTAACGTTTTTCCTTATTACACTCGTCACAGTTGCTTTTCTTTTTTTTTTTCCTTCTGCACCCGCGTTTACGTATCCTACAGTATCCACCAAAAGTATCCACGAGTATCCTTTCTTCAATCTCAGAGCACTTACATGCATCCAGTCCGACTGACTGGACAAATCGAGCTAATTAATGTAACATTTGACACTTCTACCTTGTAGCGTTAAAAAAGCCAGTATGACTTTATGGAAAATCCGTGCGTGAAAATCTTAATAAAATAAACTATCCAAGACTTTGAACATTAGCGTCAACGCGCTCGAGATTATTTTCTCGAAACACATTCATTTTTCTGTAACGCGTGGATACAACTGTCAAAAGCTCCGTTGACATCACATGACGTTTCATTGCTCTAAAATTCTCGAATTTCAGTAAAACTCTGGTAATATTAGTTTCGACGTTCCTCTGTATCCCAGGAAAAGATCGGAACAAGGAACGAGAGACGAAACGGACTTCCTTCTTAACCGAAATAACGGACTACACCGCGACACCTAAAAGAGCGTTATCCATCCTCTGTAGTTTGAGGATCCTCCAGAGCACCAAGATTATCAGCACAGACGTTCCGAGGAAAAGCAATGTTAAAAAAAAAAAAGGCCAGTATCACTTTCACCGTGTTACGAAATTTTCACTGATTACGAAAAAAAAAAAATCACTTTCTCATCCCGCAGATAACAGCCGGAATTTTTAACTTCGGCAGGAATAAGGTGAATCGATCATCCAGGTGATAGGAGTACCGCAAGAGCGCGTCCTGGCGATACATTTCACACTAAAATCCTCAGGTCCTTTTTCTCCGTGCGTCCTCGTGATATCAAAGAGAAAAGAGCTGATCACGGGAAACGTAGAGAGAGAGAGGAGAGTGTCCACTGCCGAGGAGACAATAAAGCGGAGCCAACGTGTTCGAGAGCCAGCCCAGCCGGGTCGCGGGACGATAGCGAACTGACGTCGTGAGAGCTAGACAGCGCCGCAGCGGTGGGCGTCGAGGGAACCACCAACAGCCCCAGCTCGTATTCACATGCTCGACTAGCTAGTTACGGGTACGCAAAGGGACGTTCTTGTCGGATTTTTCAGACTGGGCCACCTCTTAACTCTTTTCTCTCTCATTACATTCCCCATTCGACATGGGGTCACACAGTCCTATCGGATCGCAAGTTCATTATGACCCGATAACGTTTTCACGGGTAATTTATATTTTCAAAATCCAACGGCCAATGTGAAGCCTTTATCAATTTTCACTCACACGAGACTCTCGATGACCAGCGATGAGTTTTCGATATTTTTACACGTACCTCAACGCTGAAATAGAACTGAATGTACGTAACCTTATCGCGGATGACGTCACGAGGGCAAGTCGATAACGAATCCACTCGAACTGGTATCCTGATTGACTTTCGTCTCCAGGACGAGCTCTGATCTGATCTTCGATCGACGGCCGACAGCGCAGCTCGATAAAAAAATATCTCAGCAGAGAAAAATCTTGGAATATTAAGCGCGCGGTCGCGCGCCGCAACTGGAAACCAGCGAAACCCACACGGGCCGGAGACATGCTCGGTTTACTGTGCTACTCCTGGGAAACTTGAAAGGCAGGTGGAGCAGAGGGTAGGTCGTTTCACACAGCAGCGCCTCGCTTAATTACTAGATACTAGTAACAGGAGTTGGGTTAGGTTAGCTCACGGTTCGCACCATCCAACAAAGGCTTATACCGTTACGCCAAAGCATTCTCTCTCTCCCAGTCTCGACAGATTCGCGCTAGGATTTCTCCATGTCTAGATAGAAGGATCCTTTAGGAAATTCGAGATGCTGGGATTCCGCAATTGCTCCTACGCGATGGACCCTGCACCGAGGTCGTTCGTTACTTTACCGTTGGATGATCGGTGCCGCCTGAATGGAGTCTCTACGTCGAATCTTCGCAAAAGACGATATCGCCCACCGAAGACTCAATTCACGATTCCAGAGGATCATTCTGCTGGATCATTCGGCATCAGAGAAGCGAAACGCAATCGCTCGAGCAGTTCGGCGATTCGCGTGACTATGTGCAATGCGAATCGTTTCTGAGGTAGTCACCTCCGTGCAAGCTCACGAGCGTGCTGGGTTATCTCATTAATTCCAAGGGAAAAATATGACCCCGCTTTGATTTCCAGTGCGCTTTTATTTTTGAGACCAGGTCGCCGTTGGCCTGGGTGTTCGCAGTTTCAGTGCAGCCAACCCATCTACTACGTATATCGGCGTTACACATGGAATCCTCGTGGACTGTAATCACGTAGACGCAGCTAGATCGGGAGCCTCGCGTCGGGTATGCACGGATGTAGATCGAAGGGAATAGCGATACTACTACGTAGACGCTGAAGCGGTTAGGACTAGCTGGCATCCTGCAACCACAGTTCTATACACAGCCTAGATTGGGCTGGAGGTTTGCGCGACGTCAGCTCAGCTTCTGGAACAAGGGAAGCTCGACGTCGCCACTGCCAACAGGACCCCGCCCGCGCGACCCCAACCTTACCGAACGTATTTTGCCCGCCGAGTCATCAAGTTTCGCCGCAGATCGAGATTACCCAATGGGGGTGGCCGTTTGCAAGATCACAGGACCTAACTCGAGTAACGCACCTTGTTCCTATTTAGGACTTTGTCCCCAAGCACTCATTTTAATTGCGCCCTCGAACCGAGACTCTAGAAACTTCGAAATAGCTCGTACCTCGGGATATCGCGTTCAATTCGATTTATCATCTTTGCCAGTTCTCTTGAATGGAGTCCTAGTCTTCGCTGTGACCAATCTTATTATTTTTCTCTATTTTCGCTATTCTTTCTTTCTCTCTTTGCCTCAAGAAACGCAACGTCGCTTCTTCGCCAGCGAAGGCAAAGCAGAGAAGCGAGGACTGGATATTTCAACATTTCAATACTTTTAATTTCAAGAGTAACTCGAACCGCGGCTCAGCTTTAAATTCTAAAGGGCGCGCCCTGGATTGAAGTACAAAGTACAAAGGGAAAGTATTCCGTACAGATTATAGCCAGCTGCGCAGAAACAGTAGGTTCTCTCCTTCCCGCTAATCTACGATTCTGATACGAAAGGGGTCTTCGTGCCGACAAGCTCAGATTTTCAGTCTCCGTTTCGTGAAACGTTAAAAAGCTCGTCACGTCGATTCGACTCTCTTGTTTGCTTGAATTTTATCTTTTCGTCCATTGCGAGGCTTCCACAGTCCTTATAGGCCCTGATGACGAAGAAGGAACCGCCTATGGTGCCGCGCACGTACGTAGTTCTAGTACTGAACTACGCACTTCAGCGAAAGCGAATTCGCTAGTTTATTTTACTACGTGCAAGGATGGATATAATTGACGGAGGGAAATATCGATACCACGCACGACGATTTCCAATCTTCTGGCTAATTCGCGAATTAGAGTCAAAATTACAGCGTCGTCATGACGGATGACGCCATAAATTCTGAATCCCTCGCTTGACGCATTGACGGCATGTGAGGGAAGTGTCAGTGGATTCTCGTCAGCAGGAAGCAGGAGTGATCAGCGTCAGCTCCTGGCATGGCAATTTTCCGAATGCAGCCTGGCGAGGCGAGAGAGAGAGAGAGAGAAAGTGCGAAAGCAGAAGGGAAGTACGAAGAGGGACAGAGATCACGGAGCATCCTCATGTGAGATACACAAGCACCGGTCTGATAAACACATCGTAAACGTGCGTTCCAGGTACTTCGCCAAGTCAACGTGCAACACGAAACGCGTCAAATTGACAAATACTGACATCGACCCAGTTCGTTTGTCCATCGCGAGTAGAAGAGTGACGTAACTAAAAGTGGACGCGTCCACGGGCAATTATTGTTATTATTATCACGAGGACATTAAGCCTGCCGCCTGTATCGTTCGGCCGTCGATCAGTATCGGTGGTTTCTCTCTCTCTCTCTCTCTCTCTCTCCTCTCTCTGCATTCCCATTGGCTGCCTCCGCATTTCTCCCCCGAGTTCATTTCCATCGCCTCGTTCTATCGCACTGAAGCTTTCGAATAGCAATTTTGCGGTCGAGCCACCCTTATCGGGAAGCTTTATTAAAGGGCTCGCGCGAAGCTCTAGCTGGTAGCTGGCCGAGATACGTTATGGAAGTTTAAATAACTCTGGGCATTGCCATCGGGAAAGATAAGGAGTCTCATCGGCGATAGCGGAAACTTTACTCGGCGTCTCCTGGAGTTTGCGTGCTTGCAAGCACTATTGTTTCGTTTATTGCGCCGATTGCTCGGAAATTTTGGGAACCGCCCACGCCGAATTAGAAGAGGAAGAACCTGCCGGTGCCTTCTGTTCCGGGAGGACACAGAGGGTCGCGGGTGGCTGAAGCCGAAGACGCCAAGATGCAATCTCGTAGGTGCATTTAACAAGATTTCTCGAAGCCGTTGTGCATCTCTTTGATTTAGAGGAGTAAACTCGAGAGGAGGAAAAAGCTTTTTCGCGTGACATAAATTTTCATGAGTAAAGCAGCCGAGCGAAGAATCGCCATCCCGACCTTCTAACCGTCCCGCGACCAGCAACCTCGACTCTCAATTTTTGGATGCACGAATAGCGATCGGGCATTCGAGCGTAATGCACAAGTACGGACGTTTCAGGCAAGAAGAAACAGCAGGGAAAAGGGAAACGGAGCAAGTCGAAAGAAGACAGCCGAGTGTTCGGAAAATTTTGAGAAATTTCCACGGGGAAGTTTGTAGCAGCGCTCGGGTAAATAATAGGGGGAAAACCGGAAAGGACAAAGTCTCAGGTAGGCCAGATCGCGTCAGTAGGTAAAGCAGATTCCTTTTTTTCCCACTGAACGTGGCTCGTGCGACCATTCGAAAATATCGAAACTCACGCAATTCTCAACCACTCGAGATGCCCAAAATCCGACTAGCCGTCCCATGAGCGCACGTAAGCTGGAATTGGTTACACGTGGATCGTTTTGAGTCCAAAAAAAAAACTTTGCTTCTGAAAGCAAATAGACCAGAGCTTACAGCGCACACTAAAACGGACAGCTGGAAATTATGTCGAAAGTTCATTCAGACTGAGCCGAGGTCGGAGCACAGTCGTTAAAGCTGTATGCATTATCAATTTATCACGCAGGGCTTGAAAGACGCCCCTTGATTTCAAACAGAACTCGGGGATTTACAAGACAAAGAATTAATCGAGTGCCGAGGCTCTTCCGCGTTTCTGTAAAATCAAAGTCCCGTTGAGAAGATGCCAAAGCTAATATCGGTATACGTAATTTGGAATTGCTAATTGTTCGAAAGCTCGTGAAAGTCTCAAGGACGAATACGAGTCCGAATATTTTAAAAGCGAAACGCCGAGTAGGTTGACAATAGAAATTAATGTTCTACGACTAGAGGCGGATCGAGTTTTGGTTTGGCGCAGAGACGTCGGACTCTGGTCGCGTCCCCATCGTAACGATTAGGTATCAGGACTCAGCATTGTTCCTGCCGTAATCGGGCGGATCTTCAAAGTAATTTTTCAGCAGGAATTCCAGTTGGAGACGCGGCTGAATAAGTTCGAGGGACCCAAGAGCAAGTTTGCGTGAAGAAAAGTCTCACTGTTGAAAATTTAACTGATGAAAGTAACGGCCTAGGGTGATACGAGTAACGTAGCTGTTCGTGTCGGTCAGCTGTGCTTTTTTCTTTTTCCTGTTAAATAAAACTGCTGCGTTTCCTGCTGCTAGAAAACGTCCTAAGCTCCGCGTGCAGCGTAAAACTACCTAAGCTCGGCTAAAGGCTGCGATCGTGCGGAAAAGCTGTGCTTTTCTTGCGATGAAAAATAAAATATCTGCAGGTAGTTACCGGCGAGAGGAATAAGAACAAGAGGGAGAGGAGAAAGGTGAGAAAGAAAGTAAAAGGAACAAGTAAGATTCTGAACCAGAACGATTTCTCAAGGCGGATATCATAATCGAATGAAAAGGAAATTTTTGTGATAATTCATATCCGGTGTATTTGTATCTCAAATCTGGACCCGTTGCCTCAGCTGGCTCTTTCCGGCTGTATCTGTGCGCGGATTTAATTGCTTCAAATAATTATTCGATTATTGACAATGATGCGAATGTGGAATTGGACCGGTAAGCTGGAATATAGAATTTTGGACCGGTTCTCTCGGTCAGGAATGTCAAATGCTGTTTCAAGTCAGCATTGACTGCAAGCTGTATTCTTGGATGATCGCGTAAGTGCGGTTAGAAGGTCGGAAGGCAAAAGCGTCATCGAGGCTTTGTGAATTGTGACGTTTTGGTTAATCGCGAGCGATCGCGTTCTAGGGAACTTGACGTCAGAGAAAGGCTGGAAAGGCAGCTCGCAGGAAATGGAACAGATACAAAATGTGTCGAGTTTTACATCCATTATGAATTTGATAAATTTGTTATCTCTCTCTCTCTCTCTCTCTACCTTTTTGAATGGCTCAGTCTATCCACTTCGAATTATCACTCGCGCTTGTTGCTTGGTCCGTCAACGTAACGCGAAAAATAAAATCTAAACTTCGTTCGCAAGCCCGATTCTGATTGGGCACGCGAGCCTATATCTATATAGAAGCCTATTTTGGTGAAAAAATTGAAACAACTTCGTCCCGTTAACTGTCGCGAACAAAAGAGTCCAAGGAAAGAGAAAGACCAGAAAAAAAGCTGTATTATTGACGTAAAGTCGGTATGTGGCGAACTGATAATCTCGATAAGAGCAATTTTCATCTGGCGCAGTTATTACGTGAATCGAGTGAAATTTCAGGGAAATTTCGTGATTACCGAGCACTTGAAAATACGCCTGAGCAATTATTACGAAATTCGTATAAGCTAAAGATCTCAGTCTCATTACGCGATTGCCTTAGAAACGAAAAAAAAAAACGAGTAAATTGCACGTCTGGTCGAAATCGTCATTCCCAGAGGACAAATGTAAAAAAAAAAAGTACCCGTATTTTTGACCCTCGCAAGACCGAAAGGAAAGTTGCTAAGGACGCAAGCACAAAGTGAAATACCAAAATAGCAAAAGTTTCACGATGGTCCATACGGTTTATTCGGGACACTGTGTCCTCATCTTTTTCTTCTCGTGCCAGTAACTTTTCTCGTCCTCGTTAATTAACGCCTACGGATATACAGACTATTTCCTAAAGGAGCCAGCAACATTTATTTACGAAAAAAAAAATTTTTGCTCAACCCTTTTTTTTTGCACAAAAAAATTCGTACCAGCGTACGAGCGAGGATTAATTCACGATGGGAAATCCAAAGAGATAAAAATTCACAAAATGAACCGTATGCTCCTCTGCTGGCGGAGTGTCCCATGAATTTCATCACTTCCCAACACTTTAATGCCTCCCTTGCATCTCAAAGGAAAAGATTATTTAACGCATTTTGACGAACATGAAGGCAGAAAGGCAGATGGCGCCGGCCGTCACGCTCTTCGGGCTTTACTGGGCGCAAAAGAGTTTCGCGAAAATTTATGCAAACAGCATTGAAAGCAGGGGGCCCGCCACCCCAGTAAAAAGTATTTAGTATGCCAAGGATCTGCATTTGATCATTCGGTCAATGAGACTATCCTATGCCATTTTCAAAATGCACGGCCAATTTCATCAACAGGTATAGTTTGGGTTCCTTGCGACGCTCCTGGTATGCGCGGAGTATAGAGAAACTGTAGCTTAAGCTATAGGACGTTATGCAATTACATAAAAGAGAGAAGAAGAAGAAAATATCACTCACCAAGGGGTCCTGGTCCATTTCTTCATTTTCGTCGTGGATGCTGCGCAGGTCCAATCGATCACATGGGAGCTCGACGCACATTCACGCGATATCTTGACGATTCGTTTTTGGCCAATATTGTTGCACTACACGTATCTTTAAGTCCGGACGAATTTTTCACTTTTTATGATTCGGCCAATTTGTGAATTTTCGCGCGCGATAAATAATTACTGCGATACCGTTATTTAAACAGACCGATTCACCGTATTAGACGTTCCCGAGGTAGTGATGAAGGGATAAGGAGATGATGTGAAACGGGCTGAAGGCCCGAGGCAAGGAACCTCATGGTATGTATGATATGAAAAATAAAAAATTATAAAGAACATTACAATTGACAAAAGACAAGGGCAAAGGACCGGATTAAGCAGTCTAGAGTGCGAAAAGGCGCAATC
>JASANN010000117.1:152660-201718 GCA_031762395.1 Calameuta pygmaea | reverse complement strand
CGTAGGGCTTTAACGCACGCATTGAAACCTTTAGTTTTCAGTTTGGCTGTGTCACGCGTGAATAAATAGGGAAAATCAAGCCCGGCCGGTCTTAAAGTGTCACTAAACTGGGCCGTTTACCCTAAACCTTCTACTCGAAGAAAACCTTCGATATCCGGTTACACCGAAGACAATGTGTTTAGTAACAGAAGCACGTGATATAATGGCAGGTTAAGTGAAGCTATAGAAAAAAAAGCTGTGTCGGTTCAGCGATACGGTATAAAGATCTACCAAAGATTTGGTCCTTTCGTTATTTCCCAAAAGTCCAGCAGAAGCTGGACCAGCCGTCACTCCAAAATTACACAGTTACCGACCGAACCAACGAAGCTTTCCCCTATAGCGATAACTATGAAATATGATTTACCTGATGCCGGACATGGTGGCTGCCGAATACATTGATAAGTCATCAACGTACCTCTGATGAGACCAGGCGAGACTGCTGAGGTCAGATGAGTAATCCGTGGGCCCGAAACTAGAATAGCCAGCTGGGACAGAGGGCGTTTGTAACGCTACTACCGGCGTGTTCAGTGCAGATTGCGAATGGCCGCTCTGCAAGAAGACGCAAATCTTTAATCGTCAATCGAATCGATCAGCCCCGGATGAGCCTGGCAGCCTCCTTGGCCAGAATCCTCCTTATTCGATTGGCCTAATCGTCATCCTGACCTAGCAGGGCGCGACAGTCTGATAAATATTTACATCATAATTGTTGTCCTCGGACAGCGGCTGTGTGAGGGGGGCGGGTATTACGACCCGCAGGTTAGCTCTGTGGGGATGAGGAGGTGGCGGAGGTTGCGGCGAGTGTCTCGACGGGTTGCCTCCTTTACTTCCGCCGCCGCCGCCGCCGCCGCCGCCGACGCCCAATGCCGGCGAAGGTCCAGGACTTGGGGAACCGCCGAGCGGCGATGCCGACGGCGGGTAGCCGTTGCTCATCTCCAGCATCGCTCCCGATGGATACACTGTTGAGAAAAAGTCGAATTATACTTATCGGTAATCCTGCCGATTAATCATTCATCCTGACTGAGAGTAAATCCTCGTTCGTGAACTTGAGAGAGATTTTTATCCTGGGTTTTGCTTCTCAACCTACTAAGATAATATCTTGCATTATTCAACCGAGCACTTTATAATTAATTCATTAATTGATAAGGCAATCGCTATGCTCGCAAAGGACGTAACCAATTAATGAAGTTTACTGTAATTTTTTTTTTTTTTTTCCTAAGAGCTCCCATGGGGCTTCTAACGTGCCAGCGAGTTCATCAAAGAGACTGTATTACGGTAGCCATCTAGATTTTCTAACAATATATATATATATATGAAATTTAATACCGCAGACTCAAAACAATACGAAGGTAGATCTGTCAACGACACGTTTTACATATAAGCGATTAACATTTATTTACATAATGAGAATTGCCGAGGATTAAATATTGTTACTTGGATGAATAGAATTGACGTGGATTGCAAAGATTACCTGAATCAGTTTCAGATGACGACGGTCGGGGAGAGATGCTGGTGTGCGCCATCTGAGGACTAGAACCCAATAGAGATTCCCCGTAACTGTTTACAGGAACAGATACGGGCAGCGTGTAATTCGATTGGCCCATTCCCTAATTCAATTAAAAGAAAAATATCATTAATTAGGATCTTGAGGTATTGCGCAATTGATAAAATTATGTATAAAAATTAATGAATTTTCTTTTTTTCATTAAAGCGAAGGTAACTGAATCTTAAAAGTGAACTGAAGTATCTACCCTGGTGCCGTTGTGCTGGTTCCTCTGCATCATCATTTGAAACTCCTCGTCGATCTTCGTGTATTTAGCCTCGGTTCGCGGGGTGAGATTGTATTCGCTGGCATCAGGCTCCGGACTCTCCGGGGACATGGCACCCTTATGCTCCTTCTTGTTGAGCGCCTGCAAGTGTCAGCAGACAGGTTCACGTGACCACACCGCCCGAGGGCACTCAACCTTCACATGCACATCAAATTACAACACACGGTATCTACCCTTATCCGGAGATAAAGTACTTTGAAAAAAGAAAAAAGAAAGAAAAAAAAGAAAAAGAACATTTTCGCGACCCATCCATGCTAAATTCTCACGGGCTGTTCTGTCTAACTGATTTCCTGCGACAGAGAAATATCCTGATGATCCTTTTCGTGGCCAAAAAAAGGGCTCAAATTCGGATGTCGCATATTTACAATCCAAATATACGCAAAAGACAGAAGAAGATGCCGATGGCTCATTTTTCTTTGAAAAAAAAAAATCTCTAATCGCAAGTTTAACAAGGATATTTCTCGGACCCAAGAGAACCTGACAAAGATAAATGGACTCACCTCGATAATGTTCTTGTTGGTGAGGGACTCGTGGGGCTCGTTGTACTCGGTGTACTTGAGGAGGACCTTGTCCATGTCGGTACTCGCGTACTGGTACAGCTTGTTGCTCGAACTGAAGATGATGAGCGCGATCTCGCAGTCGCACAATACAGACAACTCGTAAGCCTTCTTCATCACGCCGAACTTCCTCTTGTTGAAGGTCACCTGCGAGACACAATATCAATGAGCGACCCTGAGCTTCAACCACTGAACAGATCGACCTAATCGGAGAATCGAGCACGATCGAAGAAAAAAAAAAAAAATCAACGATCCTTCGGGATCGATCCAAAAAAAATGGACGTTCCGAAACTAGTAAATAATTCACACCAAAAAAAAAATCGTAATATTTAAATCGATTAATTTTTGCACAAGTTTCATTTGGTCGCAAACACATCGGAGTCGGTAACGTCGGTATCGTCCTTATCGACCCTTCGAATCTTCTTACCTGACGATTTCGTTCGTCCGTGATACGAGAGATCTGTATCTTCTTGCGACCCATTGTTGAAGTATATTCGTAACCCAGGAACACTCTTTCGATGATCTTGATGGAATGTTAAAAACACTGCAACAATGAAAAAGAGGAAGTGAGGTCATTGGTTAAAGACTAAAAATACAGTTTTACGTAACACGGCGTTGTTAAACGTTTGGAAGTGTGTTAGGAATTAAAAAAAAAAAGACACAATTAAATCTCATTCACGCAGATAAATTTTTATATCGCTCTGACGAGTCTTTCCGGCGAATATATCGATATTTCGTGTATAAATGCATTCAACAAGGCAAATTCTCATTTGCACCGCACAGGATTATTTTTTTTTTTTTCTTTCGCTTTCACAGTTTTACGACAAAGCCCACTGGGCGCTACTTGAGGAAAATTATTCAAGAAGCGAATACTTGCTGCTAATCGCGGGCCAATAGATCTTATGAATGGCAATGCGCGAGCGTCACAGACAATTAAATTCATTCTCGTGACTCGTAAGCTTCTTCAAGAAACGGAATCGAGGAGAGTCTGTCGGATAGATACGAGGATTGTATTCCGTTGAAAAAAATATACATGAAAAAAAGCAAAAGAACCGAACAAATGAAAATAGACGTCTCAAGGAAGACGGGACACGTTCGAAATCCAACGTGAAAATTTACTCGACTAAAAATAATGTAGATGCAACCAGCGAACGAGTAATCGAAAAAGATACTAAAAGAGGCTTTTCTTGATCTCGCGAGTATCAATTCCCTCTTTACGACTTCCACGAGAGATAACGTTAATTGGTCAATGGTTAAAGTAATCGTAGAACAACAAAACGAGGTTTCGGCACGAGAGGCTTCTCGCTGGGAGAAAAGAAAAGAAGAAAAGGAGACACGCATCGTCCAAGAGAAAGAAATTACGTCACTGAACTAGCGAAGCGGATGAATTAAATTTTCCATGGGAAAATAGGAGATACCAGTCGATAAGTCATCGAATAGCAAATTCACTAGTTTTAACGATCGATATCATTAGTTTCGATAACGTTGGTTAGAAGCGCCGGGTTTTGAGTTACGTAGCGAACAAAGGATCGATCGAACGGCGGGGGGATTCACGAAAATTGGGGAATTTTCTAAGGCCATGAGTCGCGGAGAGAAAAGGATGGTCGGTAACGCGGCAAACTGCGTTACCGACCGGACGGAGGTAACGATTCCTGGCCGTGTCGGCGCGCGCGCGCGCGCGCGCGAGTAGGTAGAGCAAATATACACGAGGCGTGTGCACATCGTGTAAATATTACGAGAGACGCGCACGGGACGCTGCACGTCTTTTCCTTCACAAAAGGACGCACTTACGCGTGTCTATCTATCCGTACTTCTCGCACGCACGATCGCGCTGACGCACCTGACTCCCCATTTTCAGCCGAGGTGCCAAGTCTCCTCTTGGCCTGTTTCTTCCGAAATATTATTTATTCCCAATTATGCGGACTTTATCGAGGTCGCCAGAGACTAGTCTTAATAGATGTTAAATGACCGTATAATGTCGACGGCAAACACGACCGTGTGATCGTGCACAGTGATTCTCATTCGGTTGACTATGCACAATACGCGTCTTGAGACGCGAAACGACAAAAGACAAGCAGCAGGGAGACCGGAATTTTTGGTTTTTATTTTTATTATTTTTTTAAATTACATATTTTGTGACTTTCGCTTTTTTTGTGAAAATTGAACGTTTTTTTCGTACATTCGTCAGACACGAATTCCTCGTGAATTCGTTGGATATCGTTATCGGTATTAATGAGGCGGAGATCGAATTATTTATCCAAATGTTGTGAAGGTAACTGTGTGCACCAGTGTGAACGCTGCATATTGTTCGCAGTGTATTTTCTGATGCCTATAAAAAGAATAGCGTTCATAGTACACGTCATAGAAAGACAATGGAGGAAGACAAGTTTTCATGGTAACGTCGCTTTCGCCTATATTCTTTAGCTCGAAAATGGGCGACATTTTTTTTGGGGTTCAAAATTTACAAGAGCAACAGTCTTATCGACCGAAAGCGCGCTTATCGACGGTTTATTATTGGGTCGAAATTGATTCGCAGGTAAATTCTCGAGAGCGAGGGGGGAGGAGAGGGAGCAGCAGTCCATACGATCGAATTTGGTCTATTATACAAGAGTGCGACATCGAATGAGGGTCAGCGACCACAGCGACCAAGCAGCGCACTGACCTGCACACATCGCGCCTTGATCGCCTTTTCTCAGGAACGAATGAATCTTTGAGTGACGTTGCCGGCGAAGGCCACGCACTGTGAATAGCCAAGAAGAGGAATGACGATGAATAAGAATCTAGATGGATGCTGAGAGAGAGTGAGAGAGAGAGAGAGAGAGAGATAGTAGATAAGCTTCAGAAAAGAATCAGTAGCCTTTAGTGCGTTTAGAATCCGCCTTAAGACCTTGTGAGAAATATTGACAGACTAATGGAGATAAACTATCCGCGTGTGTTCAGCCATTGAAATGGAGCCGCCGCAGCATCACGGATAGATTGGAGGATTCAAAGAGTATAAAGTTATTAGGTCAGAATGATCAAAGAACGCAGCGATGCATTGTGGCTGATGAAGAAAAAGAAAAAGAAAAGACAAATTATGAGGGAGTTTGAGGATAAAGGCGCGAAACGTATTAGGGCAGGGATGATCCGAGATCTTCCGCTCATCTGGACCAGGTCCAAGAACGGTCCGACGAGTCTGGTAGCGAGACGAAAAGAAGAGGAGGACAGGGTACGGGAAAGAGGAGATCGGAGAGACGAGAGAGTCGGAAGATGCTCGTGTAACGTGCGGCGACGGAACGACGTCGCGACGTTCGCTCACGAGGACACGGTGAAAGAAAATTGAAAAGCAAATCTCATTCCCTAATGACGATCCTCATAAAAAACTCACCAATTCCAGGGCACTTGAGAAAATCAGAGGGTGGTCATAGCAGCGTGTATTCCGAAGCACAGTGAGGCGCGTGTCGCGTGCGTAAGGTCATTCGATGACAGGACGTGACCTCCCCCCCCCCCCCCCCGAAGAGGGTTGCCGAGGACGCACGATAACGAACCACCAGAGAGACAGAGAATCGCGCACAGCTTAATTCCGTTTGGTTGTGTTTAGGCGGTGCGACGGCCGCAACGAGAAGGCATAAATGCCGACATGATCACCAAAAAAAAAAAAAAAAAGAAAAGAGACACTCGCACACAAAGAACTACGTAGCCGGAAAGCGGAAACGATTTAAAAGTTTGGCACAGCGATGTCCGTTCTCCAGAGACGAAGGAAAAAGGGATCGATGATCCGGCGTCCCCTCTCCAACCGGTTTGACCTCCCAGCTGTTGAGGGTTGACGCTGTTCGAGAGATCGGACGAAAAACTTTTGCTGGTTACGCAATCGTAGTAGATCGCAGCGACGGATTCCTTCGCACTTTCGATTCTTCGTTGCTCTTCCTGAATTCGATCCGCAAAGCTTCTTCTCTCCTCGCAGACGATGTACGAAGATCCTCCTCCTTCTCTTCCCACGTAGATCCTCCGATCGTTATCGAAACTTCCGTTCTTGAGCCCGACGATTGGCGTCCCTCGCGCGCACGGACGATTCGAAAAAATTGCTTCCTTTCCGGTCGGAAGTTCTTCCCGAGTTTCGACAGCCGGCGAACGCCCGTATATTTATAGGATCAGGTTAATAATACGAGTACGAAATTATTATTAGGTATCGTATCGCGGTACGGGACTAGATGTGTTGACTAGATGCACACTGCGAGCGTCTTTCTTAAAATACTTTTCACATGCGAGTGGCGGTTGTGGCGGTTGCGGCGGTGGCGACGGTGGCGTCGCGGGGCACTACTCGGTCCGTGTTCGTCGTCCAATTCAAATTTAGAAACAACGTGCGTCGTGTACGGGGCGTTAAAACGGGGCGGTCGCGCGCGCTTCGACCAGTTCGCCCCGAGTTCGCAGTCGAGCCTGAAATAAAGATTGGGAAGTGGAGTGGCGGCAGCCGTATGTACCCGTCAGTCCACACGTTCTGGAGTTTGGTTGCTCGTTGAAGCAACGTCGCCGAGGGGCCTCCTCATTGGTCGATAACGCGAATGACGTCATGCGCCTGTTGGCCAATCCAATGAAGGCTCGTTCGAGCGCGCGTGCTCTCCTCTCGCTGCCCACTCCTCGCCCCCCCCCCCCACCTCAACCCCCTTCCCCCTCTCTCGGGGGGCTACCCGACGTCGTCGCCGTCGCCGTCGTCGTCGTCGTCGTCGACGTCGGCGTCGCCAACGCCACCGCCAAGGCGACACTCGGCGCTGTCGTTCAGCGCCGCCCAACGTAATATCCTTCTCTCGCTCGCTCTCGTGGCTTCTTCCCTCTCCCTCCCCCCCTCTCTCTCTCTCTCTCTCTCTCTCTCTCTCTCTATCTTCTTCTTGCCATTTTCTTTCCTCTTCCTTTTCTTATTGTTTACCTTTTTATTATATTTTTCCCCCATCACTTTCCTCGAACACGCTTGCTCTTATACACTACGCTCTCATATCTTCATCTTCATCGTTATCAATGTACGGCGACGAGTCTTCGTATCAATCTGACTGTAATTAGCACAGCTTTTAATTACGTCTGTAGCCCTAACGATCCATGTATAATGAAGTCGTATCTGGCAACGAGATGCTGATACGCGTTTACGCAGGTGGTCTAATTTTACACATATATATATATATATATATATATATATATATATAATAACTGATAAATTCGAACGATCGTAAAAAATTTTTTTAATCAAGCGAAAATTGAATATTTCGTTGTTAGCGAATTTTTCAAAATTCCAAATACACGCTTCAAGAGCTCAGTGGTATATGCCGATCGCTGAATTATTAGCTTATAGATGATTTTCGATTCGGGCAATCAATTTCTATTTGCCATAAGTCAGTTCTTGAACTGTCGATACGATTTCGGTGGAAATACCGAAGCCATTTATCCATTAATCAATTAGAACGGCAAATATTCCAACGTCGCTCGCTCGGAGATATCCATTTGGTAAATAGAACGCTGTGTATTCAAATTTTCAGGAGACCGTTAAGTGCAGTTCACTGTATCGATATTTGCTGAATTTATGAAATTTCCATCCAATTCAAATTAACGTCAATCACGAACAAATCGAGGACCTTGATGATCGGACATTTTTCTTGATCCTTTAAAAAAAAAAAGATACGACGAAACTCGTGCTAAAGTTTTCGATAGTTAAGGAATTTTATTTATTTGCGACGAAAAAAAAAATTTGCAAATGTTTAAGCATACTTTTTTGCCATAAGTAATAGCGCAGATTTTTACCGGGCAATGTGCGAATGGATTTCATTTAATTAGACTAACTGAATTGCGTGACTGTTATCTCGCGTCTTTGCAAATTGACCTGTATAATTGTACTTTTTTTTTTTTATTAACAAATAAATAGATACGTTTGTGTTTTAGAGAGCCAAAAAAATTCTATGGTCTCAGGTAAAAGCAAAATAAATTTTGTATCGAAGGATCGATAAATATTTTTACGATCGAATCGTTTAATTCTAGGAGAGAACCTTATCACGTGTTATCGGCAGGATGAATGGGAAGAGAAAAAAAAATTCAGATTTCAAATACTCGACGAAGGGAAGAATTTGAAATTTTTTTTTTTTTTCGAAAATTCATAACAGGAGTATACGCGATTAATAAAGAATTCCAAAGGATCTGTTTTCACGGAGCGATAAGACGTATACAGAGAGAAGAGAAAAATTCACGTTGAGAAGAAAAAAAAATGAAAATTATGATAAGAAATATGGAGGAAAAATTCTTCCGATAAACATACCAAAGGATAACAGTCGTATCGGCAAAATTTGACGATACCATTAAAAAACAAAAAAGTCAAAAAATGTCCCGAGAGACGTAGAAGTAACTGAAAATGTATTGGCAAAATTTTTTTCGAAAAACTAGAGCACCGACGAAATTTAATAAAATAAATCAACAAGTATACACGTGGCAGAGAAGTAAACAAACAATTTTTTTTTCGATTGGAAAAAAGTGACTTTTCCTTGATGATTTGATTCACGTATTTATTGAGCATTCGGCCGAGTCAAATAATTGAACCAGAATTCCGCTGCCGCGAGAAATCAATATTTTTCATAGAAATTTCAAAAGCAAAAGTTGAATTTTCAAAAAAAATAACCTCAGAAATGGCGAATAAACTGGCAGAGCGTATCCAATCGATGAAATCAAGAAAGACACGAAACTGTCTTGGCTATAGGCGAGTGCCGGTGCACCGGAGTCATTAAATTTTCAAACATAACCTGCTAAAAGTCCATCCTAATTATTGGATAATTCCAGGTTGACCTCGTGACCTGAAGTACCGAATGCGTCTAGAAATATCCGAATGAAATAATGAAATAAAAGAAACGTCAGACATCCGAAAGATGCATCGAGAATAAATATCGGAAAATCCGTCTAAATCCGGCGACGTAACCCGGTCGCTGGAAGAAGAAAAATTCGTAGAAAAAAAAAATTTTCAATAAAAAAATCCCAATCTGATTAAATCCCCTACAGCGGGTAATGCCAAACATTCCCCTCATTTTAGCATCCTGGAGAATATATTTAAACAATTTTTTAAATAAAACTAGACAATCCAATTAAATCGATGAAAAAGAATCTAGGGATATTTAAGTAAATCCGGGCGAGTCTCTGGTCCCAATAAAACAAGAGAAGGGCCTTAAAACGTAGGAAGGGGCGAAAGAGCAAAAGAAAATACCAGCTGGTGGCCAAACTTCGTATTCCGTAGGAAAGGAGAGAAATCCTAGTGTTAAAAAGTAGGAAGCTACCCCGAACGAAGGAACGAAGGAACGAAGGAACGAAGGGTAGCCGCCTTGAGCCCCCCGAAGGGCTGCTGGCTGTACCACAGCCGAGAGAAGCTGCGGCGTCTGCCGACGCACCGGATATCCGCTCAATCTGGCCTTTCGACCTAAGAAGCGTCGTCCCCGACCGCTTCTTTCCTGTGTTTCGACTCTTCGACTGTGACTTAATCCGATTCGTCGAATCAGCCTGTGACACATAAAGAATGATCGAGGCCTGATTAAATCACGTGTCTTATATATATATATATGAAATAAATAAAATTCTTTTGCAACAAAAATTTTCCATACCAACGAACCACGTGATTGAATCTTTATAAATTATTTCATTCATATTCGTATTATTTTCCTGTTCCTTAACTTCCTCCTCGATTAATCGTTGCACCTCGTTACGTATGCTGAAAATTCCATATAATTACGAGGTGAAGAATTTAATATGCTAGCGAAGGAGGTCAGGTACAAGAATAGATGGAAGAAAACAATGCACATAAGTTATTGTTGTAAATCAAATTTTCTCTCGTTAAACAAATACGTCGTCAATTGCTACGTATTCGAATTTCATTAAATTTTTTCGAATCCATTCAAACGGCTCCAATCCATTTGATAGTAAAAATCTAATAAAGATACATTTTTTTGAAAAAAAAAAAATGGTCACTTCAAATTCGAGCACTAAAGGTATTCGAAAGCCACGTAGTAATTAAAGTGGATGTTCCGATTAAAGAAAAAGTAGGTATTTCGCTGAACCAAGAGAGAGTAAGTTTTTTTTTTTTGAAAATTTTAGTGTCCATTAAAACAATTTTTCCTTAATGCATACTAGACAAAGCACAGAAATAACTTTTAGGATCTTTGAAACTGAATCGACCTGTACAGTGTATCCAGCACGTATAAGCAACTCTAAAAGGCATCCCAAAAAGCGAGACACGAGAGTCACAAAACTACAACTGCGCCACGTACCGTCGAGGAATACGCGTTTTGCGCAGTTGGCACGAAATCAAGAAAAAGGGACTGTATAGTGTATAGTGCCGGAGGTGACGTCACTTTTATAGAAACAACACGCCACCTCGAGCTGCGCTCGTGTTCCCATTGGCCAAGGGAAACTCAGCGGCGAATTTGCAAAAAAGGGAAACGAGGGGGTTTAATAAATGTCGGGAATGAGATTAAACGAGACAAAAGAATCATTTCCACAGCCAGCGTATTTCCATAACACGATAGAAACGCCAAGAGCGTCCATTGTGAAAGTCAACGAAAGTAAGTTTGACGCACGAGGTTTTTTTTCTCGAAAATTCAAAAAATAAACGTTAAACGACGCAACTCAAGTCAACGTGCCTTTACCAGCAAGACAGTGGCTACCTCAAAGGTAGACAAAAGAAATTCGGAAAAAAGTCTACAAAAAAAAAAGAAAATCCTGCTAAAAGCCCGAACGAAATTCCAAAACCATGAAAGATGAAACCGAAAAATTGAAATTTAAAGCAAACCCCACCCAAAAAATATATATATATATTTTCAAAAGTAGTAAATCCCGCGTCAAACAAAGTCTGGTGGAAATCCGCGAAATCTGGTGGACTTTGCGAACGCGCAACAAGTCCAAAGCAATTTCACGAGATCCCGCCCGAAGCCTCATCCTCATCCTCGAGGCCTTGAATCGTGGCGACACGTCGTGTTTTCCTGTTAACTTGTCGTTTCGAATCAAAAGTAATTTTACAGGCCCAGATCGGATGCCCGATAAGTCCCACGCATGCAAACACAATTATAACTGTAGAAAATGTCAACTTTCCATCGAAGAACGCGACGCCGTATAGCCCAAAGCCAAAATAAGTTGCTACAGGGATCCTCGATCTACAGGGAGTTTCAGTCGAGCGGTAAACGAAGTAATTAGGAATTGTGCGGTTAAACGTTAATCCTTGAAATCAAGGGAATGGACACGACTAATGTTTTCTCCCCCCGCCAAGATAATATCTAAGAGGACGCCACGATACTTTGCATATCAGTCCGATTTGGCAATAGCTTGACCGCCCGACAGACGGACCGACAGGGGAGGGGAGGGAGGGAGACGTAGGGGGAAAAGAAACAAGTATGGCGTCTGATGACCCAACCAAACCTCCATTGCCAAACTAACAAACGAAACTGCGCGAGCGTCCAAGAATCGGCTAAAAGTTTTCAGCCGCTTTTCCATCCCCGTTCGAGGATTCCGAAGGACCAGACGTAGGACAAGGGGAGACGCGATGCCGTGAAGTTGGTCGTAAACGATTAATAAATAACGAACGACAGATAAACAGGGTGTCGATAAGCACACACGCACACACACACACACACAGAGAGACAGAGACCCTTCGGAAGAATAATCCATTGTTGTCCTTAAGTCGTACGTGGACTGCCGTGAAGTTGTCGTCGAATGCAACGTATATCGAGCCGTGTCGATATCGATTCACGTGAGAACGGAATTACTGTCTAGAACTTGAGACTAATTTCAGACGATACAACTAGACAGCCGATATAACTAAAGATGGCATTTTTAACGTCGTAGCATAGATTTCGAATACATTTGTAGGTTATGAAAGAACCGAAACTATACGAAGTGACATTGCCAATGATACGAGACACTTTATTGGTTGACACTGCTCTTAAACACTTTGGCCAGGGGGGGGGCTAGCTTTTCCGTTCCGACGCTACCCTCCCCCTGCACCGCCCTCCACCCACCCGACAAGACCCCCTCGGAGTCCCGTCATAACAAAATACCCGTTTTCCTAGAAACGTCAAACGAGTAAAATTCTTTGGATAATAATGTCAGAGAACCAAGCACTGAAGAATTTTATCCTCCATGAGACTTACATGGGACGTGGTCGCGTATCCATGGTACGATTGATAATAATAATAATAATAATAATAATAATAAAATCCGTGTGTTCTCACTGAGAAGCGTAAGGACGTTCTTTAATCGCGAATCGCGAGCTTGAGAAAGTCGGCCGAGAAGTAAAAAGAAAAAGAAACTCCTCCCCGATAGAGTAGAAAATCGAAACGGACGGTCAGGGCCGTACGATAAGGGCGACCCGATCTGAACCGACGTTACGTACGTATAACGGACCAAAGGGACTACTTAGCGACAGGACAAAAGAGACTCGAAGGACGAGGTGGTTACAGGCGTGTCAAAGCAAAAGTCGTCGCCGGATTAAAATACGAGAGACTCATTAAAAATCGAAAGGCGGCGCCGAGGTGCATGGACTGCGCGCGCCAAACCAACTAAGCGGGCCTTTGATTGTAAAACGTTTTGGGAGCGAGGCACACACGTTGCGCGGGGTTACAATTTTAGCATGTAAGTATTAACAAACCGAGGAAAAGATACCAAAAATAATTTCGGTGTGAAGAAATAAATCGGGGTGCGTAGCGGCAGTAGCAGCGGCAGCAGGCAGCAGGCAGCAGCATCAGCATCGGAGGTGGTTCGGCGGTGTGTAGGGTGTATTATAAGAAGAGGAGGTACGACATATGAGTAAGTCAAGAAGTCAAAGGGAGAGCGAGATATACAGTCAGGGAACAGGAGTGAAACGAGAGCGAATAGACGGACGGACGGACGGACGGAGGCTCTTAGGCTATGCTAAAGGCTGCGAGCTGCTGGTAGGACTTACCTCTGCTGTTTTTAGAACTTCACTCCCAGAACTGCACGGGCCGAGCCAAGCCAAAACCAAAATACCACCGATATAGCCGGAGAGCCTATACCTCCTTGGGAGAATCTAAGCTATACAGCCAGGCTCTGCTACCTAGTACCCTACCCACTTGACTAACCTAACTGACACATCACCCCCGAGACGCCCGATGACGATGATGGCCGCTCTCGACTAACGGCACGACGTCGCGACGCCATCCAGCCTCCAGACTCTATAACGTGACTTTGGATTTACGAACGAGAATTTGCTCCTCTTCTTCTTCTTCTTCTTTCTTGGTTACTTATTTGCCTTCTCTCTCTTGCTCTCTTTGGTACCACCCGATACAAGACCAACCTGGACTCTCGTCTGGCTTTGTAACCTATTCGTTACTGAATTTCACAATTTTCTTATTCACTTCCCAGATTACACTCTTCTATGTCCTATTCTACTTTCTAACACTTTCTTCGTCTTCACTTGTTTCTACACTGTCAAGAGCTCAGCTCGATGGCTGGGAATATTATTTGTCTCTACGTTGCTTCTTTTTTTTCTATCACGATGACCTGGTCCGAGGTCAAATTTCACGGGACGTGGTACCAAAACTATATATAAATTGACTTTTCATCATTGACATGTACATAATTTTGATTAGAACCTTTTTTTTTCAGTTTAATAATACCAACTGATTTCGTCAATAATCCAATTTCCTCCGATAATTCAGAAATAGAACGAAAACTGCATTAATCATCGGATAACCTGATTTCGAGTTAGTTGAATAATGGTTACCAGGAATGTCAATTTATTTCATAGAGTTCCTAGGTCTCGTACCTGTCAGATTTGACAGTGTATACGAGAATGCATTAATCCGACAGCATCCGTCCGTCGCATTTTAATAATGAACATCGAGGTAAGAGGAAAATGGAATTTGATGCAGTGAAATTTGAATAATTCATTAGCCGGGTTGGTCGAAATTAAATCTAAGCGCAAAAGGAGGTATCACGTAAGCTCTTGACAAGTCACATTGTAATAATAGAGAATCGTAGACTGCGCACCCCCACTCCCCCCCCATACAAGAGATCTATCGAATTACAAGAGATCCGTCCCATCGTGTGAAATTATTTTATTAGTATCCGACCTGAATTGAATCTGATTATGCAGAAGGACGTCTTCCGAATTCCTTCTGAGTCGACAGTGTCGATATAGTAGATACCTACTACTCGTTAATCAAATCAATGCACCCCGAAAACGTCTTTCATGCCAAAAGCTAACAAGTCGTAAGATTGAGAAATTCCTGCCATTTATCCAAATAATAAATCACGAGTCTCTTTGTCTCCTCGTCATCGATAAAAAGTACCTGTCAGATAAGATACCATGAAAAAATGAAAAAAAAAAAGAACCTTTAAATATTTGCTCAATTTCAAATATGAAGCGTATCGCCATTCTAGGGGTACGTCATATTGAAAATTTCTGCCTCGAACATCAAAGACTCGCTGATACGAGCATCCATCTTATAACTATTAATCTGAAATATAATACGCAGCAATTGTTCATATTCGTCCATTAACGAAATAATATACGAGAGGCGCTCGACGACTTTGTTTCCATGAAACGACTGGTCTGAGAGGTTACGAGGAAATTCTTCTTCTTCTTTTTTTTTTTACAAAATTTCTTTAAAGAATATCTCAAGAGAGATTACGAAGGTACGAGGAGCAGCGTCGGCAGTGCGTATGTAAATTAAAGTAGACGCAGGATCCAGCAGTAAGTGCGGTGCAAGTGGCGCGAAGGGTCGTGCCGTTTTTTTTAAAACGCGAAGCGCCGTAAAGAAAAAGACCGAAGTAAAACGACATTGCTCCGGATCGGCACGTGCCACTCGATAAATCTGTCGGCAGCTGACGGGCACAGCCGGCTGCGTGCCGCGTTCCTCCTATACGGTCCAGGAGGGCTAACATCCCCAAGAGCGCATATCCCACGTGTCGCGCGACTGGCCGCAACCCCCGTTTCCATGATGAGCTTCGTATTTCGTCGAGAAAACGTCCGACTGGTCCATCAGGACGAAACGGCTCCACGACCTAATCCACGTGAGTTATCTGGACCAGAGAGACAGACGTCCAGCCTCTGGATCACGTATAGATAGTGCAGCCGGAAAGAATCTCTCTGGCTGCAGCATAGGAACATTCCGTGCGGTGTGATACCCGCCTAATTCTGGCATCATCGGTAGACCCAGCATCCTCCTCCTCCTCCTCCTCCTCCTCGGCTCGCCAGCCTCTTTCTCCCAGCTCCGGGGAATATATCAATCTCAGCTGTAATTCAAGGGCCACCAGGTACCAGAGATCAGCCAGGACGACGCCGTCTAGGAGGTACAAGGCACACGGTGAGCAACCGAAGAAGAAAAAAAAGAAAGTCATCAAGTCCAATTCGCTTACTCGGAGAAACACATTGAAGATCAGAGCGGCAGCAGCCGCCATATTCTTTGTCCTATGACACGACGAAGTCAAAGCTTCGATGCTAATTTTAACCAGCAGCAGGCCCGAGTCGGAGTAGCGAAGGCTGAGGCTGAGCAGGAGCAGCCGCCAGAAACCAGAGCACGTGCTTCAAGTTAAATGACGTGTGCCTTGAACTTTCGTCCTGCGTCACCTGCCCCCTCGCCGTCATCGTCACCAGCCCCGCCGCCGCCGCCACCACCACCCGCGAACGGTCATACCGGGCTGCTTATCAATCATCCTCGGGAGGCAAGCTGCACCACAGTGCTTGCAGGTAGAGCCAGGCACTCCTACTGCTGCCTGCAGGAATCGATTAATCGCCGGCTGGGATCTTCAATTACTGATCTTGCTCGAGGTTCAAGATGTCTAAAGTTCATCCGAGGATCTCAAAGTTAAGTCCAGTTAAGTCGCTCTTGGAGAGATTGGCAGATGGGTATTTTGAGGTCGACGCTGGGTCGACTGGGTCATCATTTTTTTTTTTTCTTTTAATCCACAACAAAATGGCACCAGAAGAAAATCGACTGATGCTCTAAGTCAGCATACCCTTTCGACTTCTCCTCTAAACGGGGAGCTTCGCTTCCGGTTCGTCTCTCTCTCTCTCTGAAGGATCGAGCGTGTCCAGACTTCCTCAAGAGGAAGACGCGCGCTTCCACATTGTGTAGTATCAGCATCCCGTCGCACGTGGGGCGTGCTCAGCCGTTATCCCGTGGAGAAATCTCGGTAGGAGGCTGGAAAACACATGTCCCGCACTCGCGCTGCTGGGCCACGTGTGGGGTGGTTCACCGCTTCACCGCTTCACCGCTTCACCGCTGTCGCTTCCTTGCTTTTACATCGACAGCGCAACGAGAGTCCTCGTCATTGAATTCCACGTGACTACGGATATTTCCATCAGACGTATTTTACTTGAGATCCGCCAATTTTCCGAACAATAACAACTTCAGGTAAATCCAAAGGTGCCGTTCGCAGTGCCGATAACGACCCTTACACGACACAAACTCCGTCAGACCTAAGCAACCCAAACTTCATCGCACAGCCCAAAAACAATATTTAACCTCGTACGGTACCAGGATAAATCGATGAGACAGGATAATTACGGATTTCGCAAAAAATCACGTAAAATCGTATCAATCAGTTACAAAAAAGAAAAAAAAGGTAACCGGGTACCAGTACCAAGAAGAATTAGAGAACTATAATAAGCAAACAATGAGACACGACCATCCGGTAAGTTTCGCAAGTCGAGTGTCGGGGTCCTTAATTGTATCTTTCCGCGCGCGTGGATACAGACCGGAGGCTGTAATCTGAAACTGAGAAGCGCATCGAGCGATGAGTGAGATAACGAAGAGGCTGATCGAAGGAGCTGTAGCAACGAAGAAAAAAAAAATAATAATTCCCACGTCTTCTCAAACTTATTCCCGACTCCTTTAATTGATCCTCAGCACGCGCGACGTAGCACCGATATTCGTAATCGGTTTCACGAGAATTTTAGCAATTACCCCCCCCCCCCCCCCCAACAATAAAACATTCTTAACACATGGGTCAACGATTGTTATATTTCTCTTTTCCACTCTCTCCTTTCTTTTCTCGAAACAATCGTTACGGGCATTATGTATAGATATTTTTTCTTTTTTTTTTTTTTTTTTCAAAAAATCTTCCAGTACGATAACCGATCATCCTACTGGGCAGGAAATCGTATCGACGGCCCACATAGGTAATGCGTGCTGAGGCGGTGCGTTCGCTTGAAACGCGACACCGCGGCTGTGCCAGGATCCGGAGGGCTGACTCTGGGTAACCCAGTACAACTGGCGGACCCGTGGACTCTTAAAGAGAGAGAGAGAGAGAGAGAGAGAGAGAGAGAGAGAGAGGAGCCAAACATCCATCCACCATCCGACTAGCCCAGCAGGCTGTGTACGTGTCTCTATGTGAAACGGTGCAAGCCATCGGTATATATATATATATACAGGACACGAGGGACAGAAAGAGAAAAAGGTAGACAAGAAGAAGAAGAAGAAGAAGAAGAAGAAAGTCAAAGTAGTAAGAAAATAAGAAAAGAGAGAGAGAGAGAGAGAGAGAGAGAGAGAGAGAGAGAGAGAGAAGAAGAAAGGAGAGAGAGGAGAGGAGAAAAGAGAAGGAGGGATAGCAACGAGGTGGCAGCTGTTGGGCGCGTGCGGCGTCGAACCTTTTAAGGCGCGATCATCGGACGCCCGGCGTCGCAGCGTCCCCTCCGACCACACTCGAACCTCTTCCCTCTCCACCACCTCGACTCACACAACGCCGACGTCGACGTCGACGTGTAGCCATCGCAACTACCACCTCCACCACCACCCACCACCCACCACCAGCAGTACCAGTAGCGCTGCTACCATTACCGTACCGACGCTGCTACCAGCAACAGAGAAATTATTCCTTCGACTCTCGACCTCGACTTAGCAGCCTCCTTCCTCTCTTAGAATCCTTATCCTCCTAATCCTAGTCCTCAAAAACTCCAGGATGCCAACCCTCGGATCTTATCTTGCTTTCATACTCCTCCCGCATTCATGAAAACGATCGTCCTTAGGACCCGTCGCCTAATGACTCACCCTGGTTACTCCATTTATTCGCGCAGGGTTCGCCGCTACTACTTTGGTCAGCGACGATCCTCCCTGCATTGGCTAAGTTTTTTTTTCATCCTCCATTGGCCACACTGTTTTCACGCATTTTTCTTACTACTACAAATTCGAATCTGGTGAACGGTTTTTTCTTTGGACTTAACACGCCTGGAATTTTCGTCACGATTGCGACGCCTTGAAAATTTGGAAAATTTGGAAAATTTGGAAAATACGATACCCAGAAGCCACTTACTTTTTTTCGGCGATCTTACGCAAACTTACGATTTTTCTTAAAACTTCTATCCACCGCTTAAACTGACGTTTAATCGGTGCCGAATAAAATCTGCTGGACAATTGTGAACCTAAGAGAGTCGATCGTTCGGGAAAGGCGATTTTGAATTTAGTCATTTAACGATTATTTATACTGATAAGGATCGTATGTGATATCTGATATCTGCCAATGGAAAATACTGTACCGACAGTTGGTTTTACGTAAGATTTCTTATAGCTTCGAGAATTTATAGAATAAGGAGTCAACCGATTTCTATAAAATAATAATAATAATAATCAATGTTCTTGGAAATACAAAATATATCATATACGGGAAGCGATCTTGCGATAAGCTTTCGCTTCGTGAAAATATTGCAATTTGTTATCTAGACGATAAGAGAATCCGATTAAATATCACGAGTTATTGCAGGCTTTAAAATATTTTTTTCTAGCAAATTATTTCTTACTTTCACTACTTTTCCCAGAGCTATCTGAAAGAATCCGGACTCCTCGTGATAATTGAAAAAAAAATATTTTAATCATATCAAAATTTTGTTTCGATGCTCAAAAGAAGATACGAAGAAAAAACCTCGTTGTACGAGAAAAAGTCGAGGAATAAAAAAATATCAAAAAACCCTCAAATTCTTACAAGGCTAAACGAATTTTGTCAATTTTCTTTTCAACCTTCGAAATCTATTTTTTTATTTACCACAGGACAGTCTGTAATTAAAAAAAGAAAAAAAAAAAAACAATTCCACTGTATCTCATAGCTGCTCGGCTCGATATGTACGATTATCTGCTTGCACGCTAAGCGAGACTTAAAAGATGAATTCAAATCTTCGCGCCACCATGGATGCTCAAACCAAATGTCAATTTGCTCCAATCCGCAAATCTCGACGACAATCGATCGACAAACCCAAGGAAAAATGAGTTCTCGTTAAACTAAGATAAAAAAATTTTCAAAAAATGCCAAAAATTGAAGAAAAGTCAGCACTCAACACAAAAGTAATTAAATGCTCTCAGTGCAGTAACCGATATGAATAAAGATAATACAAAAGAAAATCTTATCTAAGAGTCATAAAATTTTAAGCCGTCCTCCCAGCAGCTGACAGAACAAATAGATTTATATTAAAGGGTAAAGTATTGACGGGGTCGGCAGGTGAACGTTATATATATATATATATGTACCTGGATAAAGTCTAACTATACTATACTATACTATATACTATAGTGTGTGTATGTAAAGGGTAAGACAGACCCGTAGGTACGGAAGGTACTGTGTAGTTTGACGATCGTGCACACCGTACAGGTAGAAGAAACGTTGCCATGGATACGACCATGGCCACACTCAATCAATACGCGATGGGGTGTCGGTTCGGTCGGTTCGGTCGGTTCGGTCGGTTCGGTCGGTGACGCAGGTAAAAGGCCCACGTGGTCCTATGGCCACGTGCAAGACCTCCATTCTTCCAGCAGAGCCTCTACGATAAGACTCTGAGATACAGCATAATCATCTATCTCCCACCACCCCCCCCCCCCCCGAATTAAACATCTGTGAGAATGAAATTCAGAAAGAAAAGCATTTCTTTTCTTTTTTTTTTTTTTCTTTTCCTCTTCATGCCATACAAAGTCTCACGCAGAGGGCTCGAGATTAAAGAATGTTGAATTTTAGCTTAAAAAAAAGAAAAAAAAAGAAGAAGCCAAGATGTACACCGGGTACGTAGAGACAATTACAATTTTTCACTGGACAGAGGCTAACGTTAAGTTGTGCAAATACGAAATTTCCGAACTGACTGCGAAGTGTGATTTTGCATATAAAAAATGTCCGAAAGTTAAAGGTCAATGCTAGTCAGTGAATTGTCAAAAGTGTAAGGAATTAATTGAATTTAAAAAAAAAAAGAAAGAAAAATGTCTGACTTCCGACAAAATCTTAAACCACAATTTTTAAGTTACTTCGGGTTAAAACGGAGTCGCGTTAGATTCGCGGATGACAATGAGAAATCAAATCCGAGTGAGAATTTTTGATAATTTCCAAAAAAAGAAAAAAAAGAGAGAGAGAAAGTAAAAAGTCCGAAATGTCAAAGGATACGTATAATCCCTGTACGATTCTATTCCTGTATCGTACTATCAAGCTTTATCAGTGAGGATCATCGATAAATGTATTTCGGATGATAAAAATTGTTCCGAAAATGAGTTTCCTTGTAACTCGAATCGAGTGCGGAAGCTTCGCCTAACTCGGTCTTCGTGTTTCGAGCGTAATAAGAAGAGTCAATGTTTGGGTCATATGCTTGCTGGGAACTTTGCATATCTCAGAGTTCAAGTATGTTTTCTGTCGCGGGGTCAAACGTGGGCATTGTCATAATACAAGTGTTGCGCTATCTCAGTCGAAGGTCTAGGTTTCGTTAGATCGTACGATAAGGAGATATCTGATAAGAGAGCGACGCTACCGGCTTATCTGCAAGTTCGAATAAATGACTGAAAAAAAAGACAAGAAAATTCAAATCAGAATAAAATTTTGGAATGCGCTACGTTGAGACAAAAAAATGTCAATTTTTAATTGCGAAATAATATTTAAGTATCCTTAATGACGGGTATTACGTATGGTCGGAGGATGCTGTCTGCGTCCGGTATGTTTTTTTTTCTTCTTTGTATCATTCGAAAAAGACTTAATACAAAAAATGGAGTCTTTTTTTCCCCACCCCAAAAGCACGTTGCTCGACGTCGCTCTCGTTTCCGCGAAGCAGAAAATCGATACTGCGAGATACATTCTTTATTCGTCCGGAGTGAAATCTTTCAGGTATTTATTGGAAATACGTGTGAAACGTCAATCGCGGGAAAAGCGCCTTTTCTGTCAATAGAGTGCAACCAAAATCAAATTTGGATTCGAGCCTAAGGAAACATTTGGTAATGGGAAATTATAGGTGATAGTGACAAATTGAATGTACGCCATTTATAATTTTCTTTAAGTAATCAAATTTCTTTTATAAATCGACTCTCCTTATCTCATATGTAACTGGATAATTAATATGGGTGTAAATGTTCTTTTTTTCTTTTAATTTGTGAATTTTTGAAAATTTCTTCCAGGTTATAATTGACAGCTCGTCTTAAGTTCGCGTAGGGAGTTTTGCAATGTAAGACATTATTTAAATAATATAATGATCGTAATTCCATTCGTAATTGGGATTCTTCGACGTAAATGTCAGTTTCCATTGAAATCTTCTTCTTCTTCTTCTTCTTCTTCGTCAGAGTAAACAATTGCGGCATTAACATCAGACAGTGTCGCTGTATATAAATGCAAAGAAACTCTCGCCTTGATTTACATACAAGATATACATTGTAAATCTCAAAAAGAATCAAAAGGGATTATCATGGGTGTAATAAGTAGAGTATTTATTACGTTCGTTCCTTTTTGATTCTTAATATGCATCGAAAATTGGTACCGACGAAATGGTTACGATGATCCCGGTGGAACGTAAAGTTTTCCACGTTACCGACTGAATTTGGCGAGATAAATAAATCCAATGCGTAGATGGCGTTATCGGATGAGAAATCACAAGAAGACTTCCCAAACCCATAAGTCTAACATCAAGGACAAAAAAACAAGCAAACAAAATAGTTTTAGTGTGCATTCATTTTCAATTGATGTTATACTGGATATAATTATGTTCGCTAGATATACATCCAATGAGATATGACATATTTACACACGAGAGGCTTTATACTTTATGTTTGGTATTTCTTATGTTATCTTGAAGAAAATTCATTGCAACAGAAAATATTGTTACTTGCTTCGTTTTGCATTACTTTATGCGATAATGCTGTGTGGGTTAGAGATTCTTTTAAATGTCACCATCGATTTGAGACATAGATTTATTGTGATATTTTACATTGCCGTTAAAGTAGGATAAAAAATATTTCATATTTTTCATATAATACTCTCAATTTTTATCGTTATGTATCTGTTATAACAAAGAGCAATACAGGTTCAAGAAAGCCTAAAACAATTATTACTTTAAGATAATGATGCAGCTGTTTAAACTACCTTCGATACATCAGCCATAATAGTTCAATGCTGTCGGTCAAGAGAGGAAAAGAACTGACATTACAATCAAGGAGCAATTTAATATTCTATGTGCAAACATGATGGTCAATTGTCCTGTATTATTGTTAATGATATATAAATTATACTTTTACGAGGAGTAGAATTTGCTCCATTGTTGTTAAAAATATAACTGATCGTACGTATCGTTTAAAAAAGTTTTCTGTTGCATCTCGATATTCTTTAGCAAGACTCACAATATTTTTACTTCAATATATTAAAAAATGTAATAATGTAATAAATAAAGTTTATATAATTAGTAAAACTAAGAAAGTTTTTATCAGCGTGATATGCAGAATGGTTTAAACTGTATAATAACATAGTGCATAATAGTCATACCCTGCAATACTCGACATCTAACCTAACTGATTCATCTTTAGTGAAATAGTAAAAGCAAGCATAATAAATTACGACACAAATTGATACTGCAAACGTTGCATATTTCAAATCAGATCTTAACTCAAAACATTCTTGGTCGGTTCGCAGCAAATGATCAGCATAGCTGCCTCGAGATTCTCATCAGACTCACGTTATAGACTACTTTTCCTAAGAAGTAGTAAGGCATAAACAAAACAGAAAAAATAACACATTACAGAAGCATTGAAATGAAAATATGAAGAAAACGTCTTCCCATAAAAAAAAAAAGTATGAAAAACAGTATTGATTAAATGCAAAGCGATGAAACAAAATTTTTTAACTACAACTGCAAATCTCACAATGGAGCTAAGATTCTTTCCTCATGTAATCTCTGAGATAGAAGATTGATCGAATCCCCTCGCGAAGCCACAAAAGATCACGTAATGTAAACCCTCGACATTTGGTTCCATACTTGCTGCAAACAAGATCAATATATCCGCAACAAGGGACGAGGCACGTTAATTAACGTCTCCGCAAAAACCATAAGACAGAATAGTGAAATCTCAATAGAATCGACTGCGGATCTAACATCCCTTCCAACAGTCAAACGCATCGTCAATAAAATCATTATGCAGGTGAATAATTTTTTTTTGAAAACGAAACTCAATGTCATATGCATGTGTGAAGGCCATGTCGGAACAGACTGTACCCTCGCGGATGAGTTTTTGAAAAGACGACGTAGCGCGTTAAGAGTTCGATGGTACTCACGGATTTTGACCGGTGGAGCCTCGGTTCTCGGGCCTCGGTTCCCCCTGTTGTCCACTAATTATTTAACTTCGCACAGCAACATTATTGTTGAAAAAAAAACTGAACGAGCTTGATCAAAACCACAATTTTCATGACGTCATCGGGCGCGGGCATGCGCAAACAGATTTCGGTGATTTTCCACGTATCGCGAAAACACGTGCGAATCAACGCCACTCTTCACGGCACTACATCGCTAGGAAACCCGTAACATCCTCGCCTCGACACAGTCGGGCTTTCTGCAGATTCCGAGTGCGATTCGCGAAAACCACCGCGGATGCAGACATCCATCCATCCATCCACTCCCACTTGTTAAGTGACGTACACTGACGTCATCAATAGTTTACCTTGAAGCATGACATTGAAGCGCATTGCTGCCAACTTGCCACTCGACAAAATCCCTGCCAAGCGAAACAACCGGCCGCTCGATCTTACCGGAATCTTCTCTTTTACCAAAGAAAGCATTTCCACGATTTAACGATCCTTTGGGTTTTACTTTCTTTCTCATTCCTAACAATACTTTCATTATGGTAAGCGACAAACTTTCAGGTTATTACTCGGACGCCTCGGACGCCTCGGACCTTCTTCCTCTCTTCTCTCTTCTTATTCTCTCGCTCTTCCTCTTGGCTGCTCTTCTCTTCTCTTTCTCGTCCACTCGCATTCTTCTGCTTCTTCGTCTCTCTTTCTCTTTCTTCGTTCCTGCTTGCCCTTTCGAAGCGAGCAGTGATGAAAATCTTCAGGATGAAATTCACTATTTTCCTGATGCTGCGTTTACTCTTTCGAATCTGATTATAATATTTACGTTGCTAAAGAAAGAAAATAAGTATCGTGCTCGTGCCAGCTCTCTGTATTATCTTTATGCTAGGCATGCTGCGCTAACTCTTTTCTTTTTTATTCTGACAAAAGCAATGAAAACAAAACGGTAACGTCGCCGAAACAGTTGCTAGACATTTTCTACATACGACAGCGAACCTATTAGAAAAATGTTTCAGATTTTGAGATAAATTTCTTGTAATCAATGTGTTTGTCCCATTAAACGTATCACGTATGTGCGAGCCAATGGTCCGTGTCTCTCTGCTATGAAATGATAAGTCATATTTTTCCATGTAAGATACGAATTGTGCATTAACTATAAATTTGACGTTTTCTCATTAACAAAGCGCTTGCTTCGTGCAAATATAAAGGAAATAAAGAAACTGATTAAGAAATTAAATATCAAATGCTCTTGTTCCTTTCAGGCTGTCGCTGGCCTAATAAGTGAGGCTTATTTTATATAACGGGCTATAAATACTCCTTTGAATAATCAATTGTGTCAAATACTGATTTAGGTATGTATTTAATATTTTATTAATTCTAGTCATCGATATTTAATTACCATATAATAGGCGTTAAAATTTACACCTTCCACTGTTCACGTCTACTTCGTTTTAGATATACGTACTAAGGGAATTTTTGAATATGATAGCTTAGCTGTGATTGGTCGAAGGATTTTACTAGATCTAGTAAAACACTTTCCTATTGGCTCGCCGTAAGGTCGTTTTGAAAAGGACTCGGTTACTCAAGAGTTCTATGATTTACTGATCCATTCAAATGTTCTTTTCGAATAATTAACTCTTAATTAACTTTAAAAAAGTCTAAACATTTTTAAACAATGTATTTCTGTATTACATTACGTCGCGCGACAATTTGGCGTTATTGAACGTAATTAATTTACACTTCTATCACTTGATATACTCTGTCGATAAATACACAACACTATGCATATTTTGAGCAATATGTATTGATTGTTAAAGGTTTTCATCAATTGTTGAAACCGATGTTATTTCATTTAAGATTATCATTTCCTTACTCTAATCAGGATTATTTTATATTTTTCTATTTCTTTTGATAATGAAATCATATCTATCCTTAATCTACATATACAGATACAAGTTCAAAGCTCGTCACCTGACGTGACATTTTTACTAGCAGCTATCATCGTATACTTCCATTAAATGATATTTAATTAGTTCCATTAACTAGTGTTCTAAGTCAAGAGTGTTAAACGTATCTTAAATAAGCTATTTAGACAGAAGATGTGCGCTATTCTGTGCAAAAGTTGGGACTGTAATGGATCAGATTGAGATACGTCAGTCTTGTGTTTACGTCCATACGAGATGTCTTGTTTCTTACTGTATCATAAGCAACCTCAAATATAAGCAATTATAAGTTATATAATAAAATAAGCTTTCCCGGTACTCTTACTGGGATTAAATTATGTGCAGTTTGCTTTTTATAAAACCAATATAGCTTGGAGCATTTGGCTTTATTAAAACATTGTTATGATTTGACGCAAGCAATTCAAACATTTTGAATTAAAGTTGATACCTTGAATATGCAATTGTAGGTATAAAACTTCTTGGGAAAAATATGGCCTGCGTAGAAGAAAATTCTCAAGCGTGTGAAAAAAATGAAATGGATGCTCAGAATTATAAAGAGATTGACGTTGACAAAAGTTTAACACAAGCGTCAGAACTTCGTTTAGGATCTACTACACATGGAATGAAATCTCCAGTGATACAGGAGGATTCGGATAGGAAGATATCGTCACTCAAGCATTTATTCCAAAAGGATCTTAAAGCTGCTGACCTAAAATGGTCACTTTTTATAGCAGCATGCCATAGCTATCGATTCGATTCTTGTTTAAAACCATTCCCACCAATGTACATAATCAACGAATGCAAGGATATTGAAGCTTTGGTAGAATTTTAAAAATAATGTGATATCAATTATTCGGGGTTGCTTGGTTTACACTGTTATACGTTAAAAAAATATTTTTCAGAGAAAGGCTATTGAGATAGTTCCACCACTGACTATCATTTATCAAGAATTACACGAACCTAATGCTTATTCTAATTATGGAAAAACTATTGATTTATTATATTGGGTTCTTATAAGATTAAGGGATCCTAATATCAAAAGTGTAAATAAAGACTGTGTAAGTCTTCTTAAACAACCACGCTTAAAGTCAGTAAAACTTAGCAGTTCTGTAGACTATTAATGCTAATGACATCTAATATTTTCAGTTTGAATCAGTTTTGCAAAGAGTACCATCAGAAATGAAAGCTGCGCCACCAAATTTGATATTCCAAATTGCAAGTGCCAAGCAATCCACGTCAGAAGAGAAATGGAAAAATGCAGCACAAGGTCATTCAACTTTTTATGCATATCACGGTAGCCGTTTAGAAAATTTCCACTCCATCATACATTACGGTTTGCAGCAGAACATGTGCAAGGTAATGTCAAAACGTGTTTTTATATAGTTTCACAGTCAGTATACTAAATGTATTGGACAGTGTATGAATTATTGTAGATTTTTGTATATTATAAACCACCTTGTTCAGTTATTATTAGGAATATAACAAAATATCTCAATTATGCAGACTGCACTTTTTGGTAAAGGAATATATCTATCAAGCGAATTAGGAGTAAGTTTACCATACAGTCCTGTTGGCTACGGATGGGGTGGAAGTGTCCTAGGTAGTGAACTCAGCTGCGTTGCACTCTGTGAACTCATCAATCATCCTGACGTGAAGCAAGGAAATTCAGGTAGACGTATACGTTAATATTCATATAAATAAACTTATAGGCCTATTATAATCAGTCGAAGTAAAATTTACCTATAAATTGTGTAGGTGATACCTCAAGAAATAGGGTGGTTGATTCTGCCGGAGGCAAAGTTCCAAATAAATACTACTTGGTTATAAACAGTGAACTTGTACGAATTCGTTATCTTCTAGTATACAGTCAAGACTTCTGGCCACCAAGGTAAGGCAAAGCTTTATAATTAAATCTTATTCGATCTGGATGTCAACAGAATACTGTTCGACTAGCTTCTTATGGAAGTTTACTTTGCATCGAAACATAAAAAAAATGATTTTATTCTAACTTCAGAAGCACTGATAGAAGAGGTCTCATGGCATGGTTTGGACGGCACAAGTTATTAACTTTTGTACTTGGCTACATTGTGTTGCTAACATCGGTTGGACTGACACACAACAAACACGTTGAGAAATATTATAGACTTTTTGTTCAGAAAGCTGGATTTGACTGAGACAATACGAAAATATTCCACCTGATCACAATAATTCAAATGAAATCGTGGCTCTGCATGAATATAATACTGTTTTTTTATTATTAAATATATTTCAAGATATTTGCTGCATGTCATATACCAATACACGTTCGTTTACTGAACATTGTATCGTTTTTTTTTTTTTTTTTTTTTTGAAATCATGTTAAAGGTACACTTCTATGATAAATATCATATGTGTAATACCTTTTGTTTATTGACAGTATGTATATAAACATTGTATTAAAAAATACCACAGATATAAATAAAATTTAAAGAACCCTAAAATTAGGTAACGATATCAGATATACTTATGAAAACTCATATGAACTTCAGAATAGACAAATTGCTAACATGTATATTTATTATAAAACTCTTCAAGGTACCTATCCCTGGACATAGTTTTTGGTGTCTACGTACTCTGTGTAACTGATCTGAGAACCCAAACACTAAAAATTATAATACAATATACTCATTCGTGTCCAATCAAGTCAGTTTTTATCGTTGATATTATTTAAAAAATGAAACGTGTGTTAATTTCTTATGAAAGCACGTCACCTTACTTTTAATGTCTACTGAGAACAATGGGAAAATTTTCGGTCACGAGGTAGTCATCCGCGAACACAATAATTAGATTAACTTCGAACTCTGAAAGAAGATAATAATTGTTTTATGTTGACTTCTTTGCTCTCATGCACTTTTATTCGTTTGATATATCTGGTTAAAGAGTATCTTACCAACTTTGAAATTGCTTGTGCTTAGAGTAGGGCAGGTGAAGAGTCGTGGAAATATCATGTAAATTGGTATACCAATTCCTGTACATACATTTCCTTCACCAATTTGTATATTTTGTATTTCTGTCGCTGTGAATAAAATATGTTAAATAATATAAAATAAATTCTATTTGCATTGTCATGCTTATAATGTATATTCACCATCTCTGGAATAGCCTTCAGCACAACCACAAGTCTCAACTCTCACTAGTTGGAGTTCAATGGATTTTATCGTAGCTTCACATTTCTCAATAATAACCTATTTAATGAGACATTTTGAATATTAATGTAAGGATGAATATTCAATGATTTTTCGATTCGTGTAAAAATATGATTAATGCTTTTACCTCTCCTGTTAATGGTTCTGATAAATTACAATACAATGAATCAAGTCTTCCGGAAATGAGGAATGACGGCAAGTTAGCTCTGTCTCTTGCATTTTGAAGTGATTCTGGCATTATCTTGAAGAAGACAATTTTATTTTGTTCCTTTTCAACCTTAGGGTTTGGTTTATCTTCTACGATGAATTCCAATGATTTACTGACGTCTTTGGCAAGGAAACTTCGCTTTATGTCACAGCGAATTAAATACTGCACATTCACAAAAACTCCATGATAAGTTTGATACAGAGATTTGCTTCCACGAGGCTTCAGTGGTAATTCAAATGGTATTTCTATTCTGCCACTTGGTATCTTTCCCGAAGGTGCAACATCCAAAGTATATTGAACCAATTGAATAGGCTGAAAACAGATCAAACACTGAAAACATCCAGTCCATTTTAACAAGTCTAATCTAATTTTCTATTTGCACACCTTAACGGAGTTGTAGAATGCTTCAAATATGCCAACATTTTTGGAGCTCAGCTGTAAGTTGACAGAACCTTCCATTGTAAGAAAGATACCATCGTGCTTAATATCCGAATTGGTTTGTAATACAATCAGACCAGCTACAATTTCCTAAAACATTGTCCGTTAGTATGCTCCAAAAAATATAATAAATGTACAAGATATATAAACGCACGACTTACTCCTTCATGATAAATTTTACTAGCACGCTTCAACCTTATATCCACATTAATCGACATCTTAACTTCTATGACTGCTCTTCACCGTAGTATATATATCTGATTCTTTTATATCGGTACAAATCATTCATACCATAAACATTGTCAACGAACCATATAAACTAGATTTATACTTTGTTAATGTGTAAACTAAAAACAAAAATGAGACTTGTCAAAACAACCCTTCAGCCAGCATAGACCTTTTGACAGTTCTATATTTTACAACAATACTCAGTGATTTGATTTTACATGTATAAAAATTGACAAATGACACTCTATGCATACCTGAGAATTGCTTATTTATATTAAAAATAAGAACAATCGTAAAGGACAATCATGACAGTAGAAATGATATTCTGTACATAAACGTCCTATATGTACACACATCACACGTACATGACACATTCCGCGCCCCTTATAGCAGCCAGTAGTGGGGCGAATGAAAAGAAAAGAGGAAGGGCAAGATCAGGCACGATGTTCAACGACATTTTTAAATTCCATGTAAATTAAAAGTTTATATTTTTTAATAAGCGTCACTCCCTAATAAATTTATATCGGTACAGTATATTTAAAGGTCCAAGAGCACGAAAAAATAATATAATAAACTAGTTTCGGTTAAACATAAGGATAAACGAAGGAGCCAATCGAATTGACGGGATAATTCCACGGTTCTCCCCGCCACACTCTCGACTGGCCATCTGTGTAACAGCCAGACTTCCGGCGATCGGGCAAACAATTTCAAACCGTCAAGAGTCGTTACTCTGCGAAGTGTGTGCTGTGTTTAGCAATCCGCAAAAAAGCTAAGACTCTTGGCTGGAGGAAAATTTATTTTTAATTTGGATTGTTCTAATCTTCAGTGAAACAAGAATTATATCGACAATGGCCTTAAGAAATCGGATTGCCGTTACGGTGAGTTAGAAATTCATCTCGCCGATAGCGCATCGAGTCTCGGGTCAATGTGATGGAGGGAAGAAGGAGCGTAACGGTCCGAATGGTTCGTTTAAATACCCTCGGCCCTTCCTTTAAACGAATCTCATTTACAGACGTCCGTTGACTCTCCTTCATTTATAAGTTATTTTAATTAACTATTGGTTATCTGCTTTTAGGCATTTATGTCGATATCGGTTGAATAATCTTTGTGTATTTATATATTATTGGTTTAGCTAAATATAAGAGAACGAGCGTGACGAAGAGACGGTTGGTTGCCAGGATCTCCATCCTGCACACCGTATTTCTTTTATACTTTTTAACTAATTAGACATTTATAAGATTATCTTATTATATATTAAATATCTCCTTGGTATAAATATCTTTGCGCTTGTTTTTCTTTTAGAGCCACGCGTTCTTTGTACACCATTTTGAGTGTTATATTATTTGTACTCCATTCTGATTTTAAAATTATTAAATAATGTCATATATAATTGAAGTTTAAAATTTATCGCGTAAATAATTATAATTGTTTGTTTTAAATTTTGCAAAATCATAGGCTTAATTGGAAAAAAAATGTATGCATATACTTTGAGTGCTTACGTATGATGATGTTCTAATTCTTCGTTTAGGTTGAAGGTGTCTCTATGATCGATAAACAAATAACAATGAAAAATGAGTTGAGATAAATATACCATAAATGGCTAGTCTTAATATGGGCATTAAGTATTAGTATTGCTTTGTTTCAGAATACAATTAATCAAGAAAATGTGAAAAATATAAAATCAGCAACTGCTACTTCGATACAGACTAAAAGAGCTGCTTTGGGAGAAATTGGCAATAAAGTGAATGCTTTAAAAGGCGTCGAAGGAAAAGGTCAATCCCGATTATTGTCAAACGTGCAAAAGAAACCTATTGTTAATCAACATCAGAAACTAGCTGACAAAATAACAGAAAAGCCACCGGTGCAAATTGTTAAACCAGTATTAAAGAGTTTAACTTCTACAACAAACAATGTCATCTCGAATCCTCCACAAATCAAAAAGGAAGTGGAATCATTCTCGTCAGACTTGCTGGCTGTGGAGGACATTGACGAGGAAGACAAGGAAAATCCCATGTTGGTGTCTATTTATAGCAATAACATATATGCTTATTTAAGAACGTTAGAAAAACGGTTTCCCGTGGAAAAGGATTTCCTTGCGGGACAAGAGGTTTCTCCAAAAATGAGAGGTGTACTTATTGACTGGCTTGTTGATGTTCATCAACAATTTCACCTTATGCAAGAAACGCTTTATTTGACTGTCGCAATAATTGATCGGTTTCTGCAGGTACATTCGCAATTTTTAAAAACTGTTTCAATCAGTCTTGTGCCTGTTTCAATCCCATCATTTATAACTTATATTAACATATTTCTCTTATTAATTTAATAGTCGTACAGGTCGATAGACCGGAAGAGACTTCAACTGGTAGGTGTTGCAGCAATGTTTATAGCAAGTAAATACGAAGAAATGTATTCGCCTGACATAAGCGATTTTGTATACATAACGGACAATGCTTACACAAAAGCTGAGATACTGCAGATGGAAATCTTAATTGTACGGACACTCGATTACTCTTTTGGACGACCATTGCCACTGCATTTCCTCAGAAGATACAGCAAGGCTGGAAAAGTATGCAAATATATTCTTCTACGCTTTCTACAATAAATAGTGGCATCAAACATTAATACCACAACTAAAAGAAAGGTTCTTACAATAATAACCCGAATTCAATATTTATTTCTAACACAAAATGACTTTATTTAAAAAAAATAGGCCCTTCCTCTTCATCACACGATGGCAAAGTACTTTTTGGAGCAGTGTCTGGTCACGTATGAAATGTGTCATTATCCACCGAGTCTCATCGCAGCTGCAGCAATGTATCTTTCATTTTTGTAAGTTTATCATTGATTGTACGTCTAAAAATTGTTCATTATTTTCATTCTAATTATTTCATTCTAATGTCATATACAGTGCCATTGGTACTAATGATGCGGATGAAGAGAAATCCATCTGGACAAACACTTTAGTGCATTATAGCACCTACAACAAAGAAGACCTGATACCTGTAGTAAGAGCTATGGCTGGGATCATTATAAGCGCTGATAAAAGTAAATACCAAGCAGTTAGGAAGAAGTACACTTTGCTAAAACACATGAGGATCAGTCTGCGCTCGGAGCTGAAGTCGCCGACAATAGCTGCACTGGTACCGTCTGTCAAGTCAGAATAAGTAATATAATTAACCTAAGATTTGTAAGTAGAAAAAAAAGGAAGGTGTGCAGTAATTGTCAGCGAAACACTTTGTTCGTTCAATATCAAATAAGAACAGTATCCTTTGTCCGCGATACTCATAGGCGCCGTTTCATTCATGAGTGGCATATAGTGTATCGACATTATACAAAACTAATATTCTGAATAACGGAAGATTAATTTGTCTATTGATATTGATCGTACAAATTGATTTTCGAGATAAATTCTTTTTTTTTTTTTTTAAATTAATCTGCGCATAAACCGTAGATAGCAAAAGAAAATGGCATGCTTAGGTTATTTGTATTAAAAAAAAAACTTGATATTTTGGCAATGAAAGAAAAAGTAAAGCAACAAGTCAAAATATCATCTCGCGTGATATTGATGAGGTAATTTTTTGTATTAGATTATTATAAGGATTTCCTATTGGCACACACGGAAGCCATAGCGCACTGGTTTTTTATATTAGGTATTTAAAATAGTAATATAGCTTTTATTCCTAGATAATTATACAAATAGTTTTTGTTTTTATATAAGCTCACTACAAATATTTTAACATTGGTAAGCATAACGCATGGCACTTCCGGAAAAAAAAAAAAAAAAAAAACTATATTGTATGAATTACATTATTTGATACCTCTATTTCCGTTAACCATATTGATGGTGTATTTTAAATGGCGTCTACATATTTGAACATATATATATATATATCCATCGCAAGATATAAATTCCGTGGTTAATGGTAATTCAACCTCTATCAAAAAATAAAATGGAGTCTCTGGACTTGCATTAAGTTCGCGTAACGTCCAAGACTTTGTGACAATTTAAATTTGTCTACATTTATGGAAATAATAATGCTAGCCTGCTATGTGTCTACTAGAATCATTAAAACGGACGTTGTGCTTTCAAATAGTGGAAGTCACGTCACGATTTGTAAACCGATTCTAAAATCTGACTTATTTTCATCCACACGAATAGTACTCAAATTTGTTAATGTATGAACGATCTTAGCGTATAAGGTTTGACTTAGAATTATAATATCGTCAGTAGACTGTATAATTTGGATGAAGAAAAATATATAACGATCCATTATTATGTAAATAAAATTCTAAGTTTTTAAAAAGGCGACTGTAAATTGTTAATCGAGCTCGAGAGATTTCTCTGTCGTTCCTAGGTAATTTTTTCAATCTATATCCGACCAATCATTGAACCTCGAGATTGCTATGGTAATATTGAGACAACGAACGATCGAATTTGGAAATTGCCCTTAGCCGGGGAAGGTCGCAAATGCCAAATTTCAGAAAAAATTTTATTTGATGTAATATAAACTGAAGTAAAAAAAAGCTTCACGATATCCAAAATTGACGTGGTAGGAGGATGTTTAAAATAAGAAATTTCATCACGAATTTTCCAAAGTAAAATTTCAAATACATAAAGATCGATAACAGTGGTATGAGAAAATCGCAATGATAAGGTAAACTGATTATAAATAAAACTTCGAATCATGTTCATTAATGTATTTGAAAATACTTAAAAATTAAAGTGGATGCTGCGGATCGTCTACGTCATCATCCTCCAGTTCCTGCACCCCTGCTTACATCCCCTGTGTGCCCTGCGCACCCTGTATACAGTGCAGGCCCGCATACCCACCCCGTTTTCCACCCCGGCCGACAAAGACTGTGGTTCGTAACGCCCTTAAATCATTATCAATTTTAATTCTAATTATATCAGTCGAAGAATTATTAAAAAATATCTAATCAATCTCACCTGATTTCTGAAATAAACACTGGGTATTCTTTTAGGTATATCTGAGACCCTGCCCATCGTGTCCGCCGTCTTGTCCCATGCCTTGTCCTCCGAAGGTTCTCGTGACCTGTTCACCTCCTCGACCTCGACCACCTCCACCACCACCCACCGTAGGATATCTTTATAGTATTACCAGAGTTCCTTGCTTACCACCTCCACCACCTACACCACCTACTTGCTCGCCTTGCAGACCAGCCTGTGGTATGTTATTAATTTTATTACTTTCTAAATATTTAATTTTTGCATTTTGGATGCACATGACTGGCGCCTTATTTTTATTTTTAGTTTCCTGTCCATCTTCTTAAAGTGAACCACTTGCTAATGCACAATGGAGATAAGAAGAACTAGACTGGAGGTCAAACGTGATGGATGACTAAATATATTTATTGAAATCAGTTTTAGATTTTCAAAATTAAGTGAACTTCATTAAAAGAGAATTTAACCGGTTTTATCCTTTTAAAATATGAAACTTATCAGGTCGGATGACAGCTTATTGGCTGATAAAACATGAGGGAAGAAAAAATGTAATATTATGTGTAGTTAATTAATGTAGGGAAATAAATTTAAAACATTTTATAATAAAATCAATGTAAACAAGGTTATTTTTTAAACTAATCAAATTCATTGGATATATCGTACTTCAGTCAATTTTTCTAAATGCTTCAAATCATCCTTCTTTTTTTTTTCTTAGTGTCACACGTGCTTCTCATATCCTCGTAGAAGAATAGTCTACGAAGAATAATGAGTTCTTCCAAAAAGCGAAGAAATTTAAGGAACGTCAAGGGCAGCGACATGGCGATACGGAGGTATAGGGTCGACGAACCATGTTGTCAAAATAATTGGATAAATTTATAAAAACAGAAAATTATATATTTCCATGAACCTAACCGTCTTTAGATTTCAGCAATACGCAGCTGATGGAGAAACGATCTCAGTCCTCAAGCAAGATAAGACTCGAGCAGCACACGAAAATCTTTGCCTCGATGTGTCCCGACGAAATTTTGGATCACTACGATGACTATACCACCAGGATGTATTATACAACTCTGATGCTGGGTGACGTTTCTGGTAATATTTAAAAAAAAAAACCTGCTAGAAAATCATAAATAAATATAATTTCCTCGCGATGACAATGTTTCAGGTTTCACAGACCTCACCGAGAGATACACAATGGCCGGAAAGGGTGGCCCGTCGAAACTTACGGAAACGTTGAACAGTTACATAGGAGCAATGGTGCAGGAAATCTTGTCCCACAAAGGAGACGTCCTTAAGTTTTCAGGCGACGCTTTTATAGTCATGTGGAAACTGCAGGACGGCGACGTGATGCGAGACGTCGCTATCGAGGCTATGCACACCGCATGTATCATACAAAAGCATTTTGGCACATTTGATACGGAAATTGGCGTCACTTTAAAAGGTGAATTAACAGACAAGCAGCGGGTACAATATATTATTGATTAATTCCAAAGGAATGATATTCCTCTTGAAATCCAGTGAAGCTCGCCATAGCGTCTGGGAAGACGTATTTCACGTCGATTGGAAATCCTGAAAAAGTGTCTCATTACATTATAACTGGGAAGCCAGTCTGGGACGTGAAATTTGCAGAAGGTCTCTGTCGGTATGACAGTCATTTTATTATAGAAATGTCGTTCAGTTTATGGTCTAATTAAATTTTTTACAGAGGTGGCGACATTCTCGTTGCTCCCAGTTCTTGGCAGTGGGCCAATCCAAATGAATTCGTTCACGAGGTTCTTCCTGATGGGATACACACTCTCATCTTATCATCTACCGTTGTCTGGGAACAGACAAAAGAGGGTTACAAGACTGAAGGTAATTAAATGATAAGTACGAGGACCTTGTTGCTCCGTAAAATAAATTTTAACAAATTTCAGAACAGGATGATGACTTCATTGCCAAAAGTGCTACTTTATTTTCGAGCTTTGCCACCGACCGTATACCGGAACCGGAAGCTGCATCGGTACTCATGAATCTTACTGGTGATGCACTTGCGCGATATCAACATAGACAAGTGGATTATAGCTGTGAATATAAAAATGATATATTTAATAGACTCTAATGTTATTTCAATATTGATTTTAGTCTCTGCTTGAATTACAGTGCGACCAAAAATTAATAAGGTCGCCAAGGAGCACCTGAAGGAGAAATTGATGAGTTACATGCTGAGGCCTGTGATAAAGGCTGTTGAAATGGATGAACCTATAGAATATCTTACTGAGATGCGACAAGTTGTCATCCTGTTCATCAATGTCATTACTACTGTCGTTGGCAAGAGGAAATTGATCTCTATAGTCAACAATGCTTACAATAATATCTTTCAGTTAAGTTTTTGGCTATTGCAGATTTTTGTAATTATACAACTAATCAAGATTCTTAATAAATTTCAGAATAGTTGACAGCATGCAGGGCTGTGTCAATAAGACCAATCTCTTTGACAAGGATGTTCTTTTTCTTTGCATCTTTGGACTGCGTGGCAACACTCATGAATTGGAGTCGCAAATCGGATTGCGATGTGCTGCCAGAGTGCGGGAAACTTTAGCAGCGGAACGATATGTCAAGTCAGTGACAATTGGCGTGACAACTGGAATGACCTATTGTGGAGTAGTAGGCCACATTCTTCGCAGAGAATACACAGTCATTGGCATGCCTGTTAATAAAGCTGCGCGATTAATGTGCGCTTACAGTAATAAGGTAATGAGATTTCAATGTTATTTGAATCAATGATAATTAAAATTAATTGCGACCGATTGGCTGGTATTTTTAATTTAAATTTTTTCAAAGGTCGTCTGCGATCGTGAGAGTTTCTTAAGGTCACATTTGGACAGCCGGCATTTTGTTCTACAGGAACCAAAATTGTTGAAGGGTATTACAAATACTGGACCGATTTATGAATTTTTGGAGCAGACGAAGTAAGGAATATTTAATTCAGGGCAATTAATGAGCAATCAGCTTGAAAAACAACCAATCTGTAATTCAACTCTAGTGTTCAGGGCCAGGATGAAATGTCTATGAAATATCCAATTCTGGGACGTAATCAAGAACTTGATATTTTTAAAAAAATGTTAGAAGATTTTTCGAATACCCAGCGTCCTAATAAGCCTAAACCTCAAGTGACCACCCCAGTAAAAAATATCCTTATTATAAGGTTCTGAAGAATATCCAATGAAGAAATTGATCGTTACAAAATATTGTATAATATAATAAATAATGTCTTTTTGATTTTCAGAAGTGAACCACGAATGGGGAAAAGCAGATTGCTCGATGAATTTGTTTATTCTCTTGCTGGTAAAATTCCGCACAATCGTATATCCTTGATGCCTCGAGACAATGAGGTATATTAAAAGAGAAAAGTAATATAAAATACACAGTACAGGCTGAATCAACTTTTTCTGATAGATATAATAATTTGATTTGTTGCATTAACGTTATTGCAGATTCCATTAACACTGATTAATCTGATCTTCTCTGTACCACTGGGATTTACAACATCTTCGACAGTCAAAGAACGCGAAACGAAAATTCTCTCTTATTTAGGAGAGAAAAAATATACACAGTGGCTCTGTGCGCTCAATCAGATTTTCAATATCAATTTCCAAATCAGCAAGGAGTATCAAACGATGCAGGAAATAGATAAACAGTCGCTCTGTTCAAAATTAGTAATCAAACTCATGTGTAGGAGCTTTAATAGCTTTTGGGTTGTTCTTGTCGACGATGCTGAATTTTGTGATAAGGCATCGTTCTCGTTTTTGACAACCATCGTTCAGCAAAATTTGATTTTCTTTGTATTTTCACATCGACACAAATTTTTATTTGAATCTGCGCTTACCGATAATATACTTGACAAGACTGAGGTATGTTAAATCCGTATCAATTGTATTTATTGTAGTTATAAGTAGATCGTTTTAAACATTTTTTCTTATCAATAATTGTAGACCATTACTCTAACGGGTGTCGACAAATGGTTTCATACTGGATTAGCTTGTCAGTTTTTGAACGTGATGGGAATCCCAGCCGAATTAGAAAAGTCTGTTGATGTTATTGGAAATACTATAAAGCAAACTTTTTAGAATCACTTCGTAATATAGAATACAAATTTAATTTACAGAGTTATTCAAGAGAAGAGTATGGGCAATCCAGGGTGGATAGAAAGTTATCTAGTGAGTCTTGTACAGGCTGGAGGTTTGGTAATAAAAACAATAAATGAAAAGCATCTACGTAACACGGCCTTGGTTATTCCTTCGGTAGAGATGTTGAAGAGGTTGATTAAAAAAATTATGAAAAATACTGAATCTTCAAATAATAAAAATTATCTTCCTCCGTTATCTTTTAGGTCTCTATCGAAAACTGATCAACTATCCTCTTCCCAATTCGTCAGGAGTCGTCAGGACGAATGGAGAATGTATCGTTCGAGTTACAGGGTTTGTTTTATATTTATTGGACATGACAATAGACGGATTATCATCAATATTCATTGTTAGGACAGCACCGTTACCATTCCGGAAAAAAGTCTCAAGTCAATGACGAAGGTAGATAACGATAATAACCAAATTGCTATTTGCACCATCTCAAAGCATTTCAGTTTGGAAGAAGTGGATACTGAAATGACAATGGATGGTAATAAAAAATTATTATTCAATCTGTGGGACATAAAAACAAAGTTACTATTATTACTTTAGTAATGATACTGAAGACGTTTGACTCGCTGTCACCGTTGGATCAAATGCTGCTGAAATATGCTGCTGTTTTTGGAGAAACAATTAATAGAAATATGTTGGAAAGTCTGCTCAAAGGAACATCCCAACATGATATTGCTGTAGGCAAGACTCCGTTTGGCCAATGCATTATAGTAGCGCTAAGTGATCAATTTTTTAATTTTCAAAATAACAGTTTCAATTTATTAAAATTTCAGCCGTGATGCACCTTTTCAAAATTCGCGTACTGGAATGCGCAAGTGGTCATTTCCAGGGGGTACCAAAACTTATTTTCTTCTCACGAAATAACCGAAGTACTAGTAGCTACGACATGGAGCTTCATTGCAACTGTACAGGCTTGTTGATTCCTGGTAGAACAATTGAATTTATTAATTTTTACTTCCTCGTCCCCCCAGTAATTAAATAGCTCAATTCGTTTCCGTATATCAATTATATTTTTTTTAATCCAGAGGCACTACAGGAATTACCAAAATACGCATCCTGCGGTTTGATGCGTTTTAAGATGTCGATGTTTCGCGAAACGACTTATAGGTACAGTATAGTAGTGCTTTAAGTATTTTTTAAAGAAATTAATATACGCTTTTATCAATTTTAGACTTATGACCGAGAACCAGAAAGTAGAGATTCACCATAAGGCTCTGAAGTATCTGCAGAATAGTACAAGACGCTGTGTTTCCTGTGGAGAAGGTCATTTTGTCAAACTCCTGGGGCAAACGTACATCGAGGATGGCGCAAGAGAACGAAAGAAGCGTGAAAACTTTAACTACATGATAGACATTGCTGACGATTTCGTAGGAAACTCTAGTACCGGTTTCAAAGAACGTAATACTGTTTCTTACGTTTCTTACTTTAATATCCACGGGCAAATTAAGTGGCGCTTTCTGGCTCGAACAAAAGACCAACATTTATAATTTCCATTGTTCTTCAAACAGAATTACTTTCGAATGCGTCCCTGCACGATGACATGAAATGTGTCAGAGCTTTCAAACCCATTGATAAATGTCCCACTAGAACATTTTCAAATTTGGATTTTAGCAACTGTCAGTGTAATCTAATATTAGTCACTGCATATACGCAGATACTGGACCATTGTCGTGGAATTGGTGAGATTTCGCAATTTAAATAATATTTTAAAATCTCTAATTTTATCGATTATCCTATCAGGTCGCAAGGATAAGATCCTCACAACAATTTTGGAATTCGTCGAAGTCTGCCTAGCTACCTGCAATGTCCCACAGGCACGAAAATTACTAAATGACGGTGAAGTAATTTTAAGTCAAGTAAGTAGTCGCAATTCGGATTAACCGATATTTAATTTTTAATTATTTTCCTCCATCTATATTTCCCTTAGATGTTTCAAGACAGCAATGACGAGCTGAATGTCCTCCCATTGCTCTCTGGTAAAATACAAATTCTCCAAGGTAGATGCTGCCTGGAGATTGGCCTCGTCCCAAAGGCAAGCGAGTATCTCAATCAGGCAATAGAAACACTTGGATATTCATTCCCAAAGACGGTCCTCATGGCTAGAATAAAATCTGCCATGTTGTTAAACCACCAGCGACTAATGCTTGGTTGCTTAAGACACTGCACAGTCGGTGTACTTGATGGGGATGCTGCTGACTTTGCAGATCAACTGGCCAATTGTTTAGCCCAGATGTTCATACTCTTTAGGGTATACTCTTAAATACCTAATTATATGATCTTACGTAATTTTATTCTAATTCTTTAATCCATATAGATTAGAGGTCAATGCGAACATGCAAAACTGGCTGCTATTTGGGGCCTGAACGCAGCATTAGAAACTAATAGAGATTTCTTTTTTCTCTGCACAGCTTATGTCAATATGATGATAACAGCGCACAGACATCAGTACAGGTTTTATAATGCCTTTCTTTAATATAATAAGAAAGATATTTTATTAACTTTGAGATATTTTTCAATGAGTAGAAGCATCATTCTGGCTCTGGAGGATAACGCTATTAATGTTTGTTGTCGTAAAGAGGACACAGTCGAGCTTCAGGAGTTGACGGCAGTAGCAGAATTATACGTCAGGATCTTCTTCTCAAGATGGCTGCGCGGTCACGCGACAAAAGCAACAAGCTTGGGTTTTGTTACTTTTAGAATTTGCAGTACGATTCATGCAATTAGTTTGGAGTTATGGATACTACCTAGGCTCATTCACTTGTTAATGATTGCACGTCGCCACGACGAAGCCGTTTCCATGATGCGTGAATTAGGTGATTGGAATATTATCGATATCCTTAAACCGGAAGTGGGCGCGTGGGATGTCTGAGACTTCCCAACACAATGGCCTTTAAATGGAAAATGAAATCGCGCGCCCATCCCCGGATCAATTAACTTTTAAACTGACGCTAATTCTTGTATGGTTATTATTTTTTTAACAGAATTTAATTCTAACGATGATATCGACAAATCTGGACGCACTTGGTATTTCGCACTTTGTATGGATATTCAATTGGAAACTGGATTAAGTATACTGCCATACCGAAAATGTGAGCAGTATTATCAAGAAGAAGGTGAAACCATGATAAATCTACGTGACCTTGAATCAGAGAAGAGATACTTTACGTGCATGTGGCTCTGGTTAGATTTTCTAATGTAAAACTGGGTTTAATGAAGAACAAACGAAATTTCACTAATTAAAGGTGCGTCAGAACGGAACACTTAGAAGCAGCGATTGTTTGGAAAACTAAAATGATTAAAGCGGCTAACTATAAGGGTGAATTTTCGATAGCAGCTTCTTTCACGGCGACGAAGAGATTGGAAGGATTAATTATATCCTATGGTAGGTCTCCCATTGACTGACCGTACACTCTATAGAAGACATTTTGTGATTCGATTAATTTTAAAACAGTGCATAAGATCAATAGCAGGAACGTTAAAGCTATAGGTCATTTGAATCTTGAAATCAAGAAGCAATTTCATTTCATTAATAAGCTTATGAGGGTGATCAAAGTTGTACTTGCCAGGTGAGCAGATAGGAAATATATTTTAATATTAATACACTATTTATTTGATATGTTCTTATAGATATAACCTAATGAAAGCATACTATCACATGGTGCATTCTCGAACAAAGTTAGGTATGAAATTTTTACAACGATCTATGAAAATTGCTATTAAAATGGAGAATATTATGATCTATGAGTGGGCTGCTCATTGTGAAAAGGTAATCCATAAAAATGTGTTATTAAATCTATGTTGATCCAAATTCTAAACTGTTACAAAATCACTGTGTTTATTTATGATTCATAAGGATATTATATGGGCATAGGTATGGACTGGTACGATAAGTTCTATTCAACGTGACATGTGGAAAGAAAATGTAACACAAGAAAAAATTGTTGACTGGCACGAGATTGATATAAATATGAGATCAAATGTTGTCCCATATTCTCTGCCATTGCCTAAATTTTCTCACTGAACTCATTTTCAGATATTACTATTATTGAGATCTACGCAGTCTTAAAATTTTAGAAAAAAAAAAAGAAAATGCAATAACAGGACACGTAGACTAAATTGCTTTTATTATAAATATTTTTATAATATCTAAATCAACTTACATTATTCTTTCACTTTCTTATTGATCAACCAGATTTTCAATTAAACTATTGGGTCTCATCTTCTATCACATCAGGGATACATATGCAATTTGTATGTATATCGAAGAGCTACTGACTTGTAGAAAGAGTTCAATTTTATTTCTAAGGAACTGAATCATCTACTCGTGTTTGATAACATCGAACATGATAAGTAACGCAAATATATATATGTACTATCTGCATTAAATGCTCTGAGTCTCATATTCGGGTCATGATTCGTATTTTACGAATGAATTGTCAAACTAAAAAATATCTTACACGATTTCTTATCACATCAATGACGTTCGTCAGTCTCGGATTCTGATTCAGAATCAAGACGCTCATCGGCAGAAGCAACATCCGAATCCTCAGATTTCAAGTCGGCTGTGATATCACTATTTGATAACATTTTTCCGAGAACGAAGAGCATTTGACGTTTATATGCATCTACAGTGTTGTATTCCTCGACTCTATCAGATCCTTGGAATCCTTGAATCTCAACCATGTAACGCACTATGGACCACATCATATCACGGAAGCGGAAAAGCAGTTCGGCGTCTCTATAAACGTCAAGAAAATTAATATTGCTTTTCTAAAAGTTCTAAAAGTCTAAAAATTAGCTTTAAACAAGTACGTACTCGCTCGCGCAAATTAGTTTAACATTCTTCTTGCCTTCTATGGTTATCAATACTTTATTGTCCTCACTGCTATCAGACTTATTCATCTGTTGAAATGAAGATTTTAATTAAATCAATATTTCGGCTAATCTAATTAGATTAATCTCCTTGTTAACGTACCTTAACAGCATTCGCGGTACCCTGACTGAAGAGAAATACAGTCAATGGCGATAAAAGGCTAGTTTCACGGATCAAAATAGTTCGTCGCTCTTCGCTATGAGTTCGACGCATATAAGTTAAATAAGGACTGGGCCAAGATTTTCTATTGTAATTTACAGTCTCTGACGTAAGGGATGCTCTACGCCTATCTCTATAAAAAAGAAAATAAATAATTCAATTCTGCTCTTTGCTTGTAATTGATTATAGACAACAATACTTACTCTGTTACCATCAAGTTTGGAGAATTCTTAAGTCGTCCTTTTATAAGTTCGTACTTTTTGCGTTGCAACAGGTGATCCATACCAGCGAACAAAACGCCGCGCACTAACTCATCGTGCTCTGCGTGTTCGTTCTTGGTGGCATTCCAGTCGTCATAATTTTCCCCAATGTCTATCATACCACACTGGACCAAAAACTGTGCATTGAGTTCTCTCAACTCTATATGATTAAAGCAAAATTTCTATAAATTTTTTAAAAAATTCTTCATATACCAGCTAAACTTGTTACTGATTGAACATACTTTTCAGAATAACCATTCTTTCAGGCTGAAGTCTCATGCTGTAACAAAAGGATTTAATATCTTGAGGATCTTCATTGTAGTAAGAGTTCCATTGTGTGAAGAGCCAGGACAGTGCCAGATGGTCGCTAGCAGGATGATACTTTTGTTTGATTGATCTGATGTCGGATTTGTTATTTAGGGCACCGACGAATAACTCGCTGTCATAAGAGAGAATCGAAGCCACAGAAATAATAGGACTGGTACAGCTGCAAGTAAATGAATTTTATTAATTAAGATCTTAACTTTGAATTGCAGCAGATGAGACTTACTGGAAAATAGAGGAATAGACCATAGCCTTGCTAAGTTTAGGATGTGTCGTGAATAGTGCTATCCGTTTGCCCAAAGCCGTGAGGGACTCGTTCTCGTCGAGAGCCCCTAGCTTTCTTAAATCAGACACTGCCCTTTCAATGGCATTGGCACTGGGTGGTTGTGGCATTTTGGCAAGGAAATCAATAGCTTTTTCGTTGCTATATGTTTTGCAATCCAGAACTGTTTTTTCCAATGAGATTCGCATCACTTCCGGAAGCGGAAACTCGTCTAGACTCATAAATTTCTCTCTGGTTAATAGATGGAAACTTATACCAGATTGGACGCGACCAGCTCTGCCTTTTCTGTTTGGAAAAATTAGTTTATAGAATTATAAAAATCTCAAGCATCACACATTCTGGTTTTCATTCCTTGCTGCGTACCTTTGATTAATATTGGCCTTCGACACCCATTGATTGTCTATCGAAGCCAATCCTTGGCTTTCATCCCATCTAACTTCCTTGTGAGTGGCAGTGTCAATGACATAAACTACATCGCTGACAGTAATACCAGTTTCAGCAATGTCAGTAGACAGAATAATCTTTCTGACTCCTGGTGGAGGTCTTGCAAATATCTTACGCTGTGCCTGAAATGAAACTCTAGAGTGTAAAGGTAGAATCCAATCCTTTCTTCTGTACGCCCAGGAACTTTCACTGAGAATAGTCTGCACTTTAGTGATCTCTGCCCATCCCGGAAGGAAGCACAATATAGCACCATCCGGTTTATTCTTGCATATCCAATTTATTAAACGCGCCACGTAGTAACAGTCTACTACTGGACTGCGTTGAGGTTGATTCCATCTGTCTCTATTGTTAGACTCCCTGATACCCAACGCGTTGATATCCTCCAGGAAGTTCATAGTCACTGGAAACGTTCTACCAGGTACTTCTACAGCGTTACAGTTGAAGTAGCGCTGGAAAAGTTCCGCATTTATCGTAGCCGACATTACAATAAGTTTCAAACTAGGATTGCGATTCATTGCTCGTTTCAAAAGAACCATGAGGACATCCGTGTCAATGGATCTTTCGTGAGCCTCATCCAAGATGACGTGAGAGCAACCGATAAGGCCAGGATTACTTTGGAGTTTACGTAGCAAGACTCCTGTTGTGCAGAATAATATTCCTCCAGGTGTCTGGGGCAGCACCTGCTGGAGTCTCACTTGGTATCCCACGACGTCTCCTACGTTCTCGTTTCGTTCCTCGGCAATGCGTTCTGCCAATGAGATAGCAGAAATTCTTCGAGGCTGTGTGACTATCATATTACAGTCTTCGGCGCGTCCTTTTGCTGCGAAGTAATCCATAAGGAATTGTGGTACCTGGGTGGTCTTGCCACAGCCAGTATCACCCTTTACAAGTAAAACAGAATTTTTTTCTATTTCTTCTAGTATCTGTGTCCTGAAGGTGAACAAAAATTTTTAATACTTCTAAATGATATGGTATCATTCTAGTTCACCAGGAGTCGATGCTGGTATGTGTTTATTTATACCTGAATGCTGATATTGGCAATTCCTGACCAGCAGTTTCACTCCTCAATAACGCTTTCTCCTTCAATACTTCGTTTCGGAATTCCGGGGATTTCTTAAATCGTTTACCTGCACTGAATCCTCCAACAGGATCAACATGCTGTGCATTCAGGAATGAAGTTTGACCATAATTTTCTGAATCTTCTGGCAAGTTACTTTCTCGCTTTATGGGAGTAAATGTTTTCACAATATTTTCAACTTCCTGAGGAGTTATAGAAAAGCAAAAACCAAAATTTTTATAAAGTGCAGGGCATTAGGATTTAAAAATTTAACTTGTAGGAAGACTTACGTTCTGATATTCCTTAAGCAACGATTGTATCTCAGTAGCGATATCTGATTCAATATTAAGCTGTACTTTATTGTCTAAAACAGAGGACATTTCTTCTTTATTTAAAATCTGTGGTATTCCATTTTTCACTTTGCCATTGGCCTCTAACCACTGTAGACATTTGAGTGCAGCTAGTTTCGAAGCAGCTATTTTGGTCTTTGCTACTGCCGAAAAAGTCATTTCGCTTGGCCATAAAACTTTGTACGTGAAATCCCATTTTACGTCTTGGCCGCGTCTTGTACATTTACTAGTACCAGATATTAAGTTAGATTTTTTAGTATCTTGACTAATTATGTTATATATATTGTGCACTTTAGATTTGGAATCCGGGTATTTTTTCTCTATTTCTGAAATGGAAACGAAAGTCACATTTATGTGATACCACATACATTATTTAGATTGTTTACCTTTTAATGAAACACCTTCATTTTCTAAATTATTTTCTTTGCCATTCAATGTTTCGGTCTTCACAAGCCTATGAGCACGAACCCTCCTATGCTCTATCTCCGAACGTAATTCTTTATTTTTGGTAACAGAATCATCAAGTATCTTGTCTACAAGATTATCATAATAATCTGATTCAAACTGTTCTTTGTTAGACCCATCTCCCTTTATAAAAAAAAATGTCTTTCATTAAAATATACTTTGATATTAAAAATATTAATCGTTTTACAATAAGCTAGCACAGATCGCCTATTTATAATTTGTATGTCCAACCTTTTTAACATTCTTTAAAGATGCAAAACAAGGAAAAGCTGCATGGGTATGAATTCCTCTGACTGACTGTAACTCAGGAATAGTCTTCGAAGAATAATAAAGCCCAGTACTATGTACTTTTAATTGGTTTCTTCGCAAAGACAAAAATTTCCTTTTGAAAGGTGAATGTGATAAAGTATCAAAGCGCTGTACATTCAAAGGTACATGCTTATTCAAGTTGGTAAAATCCTCCAAGGATTCTGTTGCTGCAATAATATATATATGTATTATTACCAAATAAGATATAACTCTTCACAATCTAAAATATGAAAGCTTCATTATACAGTAACATTATCATAAGGTTAAACTTGCAAGTCTAACTGAACATACATTCATTTTGATAGATGACTTTATTGCCAGCATCTCGACTGTTGGGTCCTAAATCAGCGCGTCCAGAGAAAGCTGAAAAGATGTACTGCTTCGACTGCAAACTATTTTGCAAGCGATTTTTAGTGAAAACTGTAGAAATACACGAGAACATTATTACCGGTAAGGTTGAACTTATATACTATACTAAAGAACCACGTGCAATCGCCAACAGTGCCATCTAGATTATTAGAGGAGGATCTTCTCGTTAAGCGTGCGAAGAGGTACTTTCCTCTTAACCGGCCAACAGTACCTTTCCCCCACATGAAAAAAAGGTTAACTTAGATCTTTATTAACTAAAACACCATCAGGGTCGCTGAAACGTTAATCAAGCTCATAGCATCTCCCGCGACTACCTATGACTATTAATCTCAGCGAAACTACTTGATTAAGCTCACAGTAGTCTCCTACGCTTATCCCTACCCTTATCTGTCCTCTCCTTATCAATTATTATGGGTGGCATAAATTAATTTACGCCAACTTTACTATGGTTACCATAAATTCGCTTTATTATTTATTATTCATATAAAATACTCAGCGCAATACACCGCATACGTTTATTCTAGATGTATGCGCTCATAACTTTTAGGTCAGAGGCCATATCTGAGGTCAGTTGCTATCTTAAGCCAGAGGTTGGGTTGGGTTAGATTAGGTTAGGTTAGGTAACCGCAATTTTCTAAAAATGTTTCAACAATAGGATTTTCCAATAGTTCTCGAGGAGTTCTATGGTTCCTGATAAGTTTTAAGAATACTTCTGCTACGCAACTTCGATAAAATATCTATCAAAGATACCGGATGGCATCATACGTTTCAGTGAAGGCAGGCATGAGGAGCTACCTTTTGGTATAGTAAATCTCATCGAGCTTACGTTGTGCGCTCAAACTTAAGATTGTAAAGAAAATTATATACTTTCACAATTTATTCAAAACACAAAGTCGAGGCTAAATGGGAACCTCGCAGAATATGCGGAGTAGATAAAAATTGAATTGAAATTGTAAAATATCGAAAATGAATTAAGTTCAAATAGAAATATTAATAAATTAGGTGTTTCGAATATTAAAATAATTAATTAAATCAATAAAGTAAAATATTAACACTTAGAAAGCGGAAATTTTGAGCAAGCATATTTAGA
>JASANN010000117.1:38733-152560 GCA_031762395.1 Calameuta pygmaea | reverse complement strand
AGAACCTCTGCCCGCCAAGCTACAGGTTCGTGTTCACGTTTCGCTCGGCTACGACGGAATTCGCATTGTCGACGGAGACGATGATCCCAAAATCCTACTTCCAGACCCGCCGCTATGATTTAGCGCCATGATTTTGGTATCGCCTAATCATATCTCATATAAATTCATATAATAGATATGAACTCTCGATATCTATAATATATAGTATTGTAATTGACAAAACTGATCCGCAGATGTCCACATCCAGGCCCTCGTAACATCCCATGAGATACCAATCTATTTATCTGTTAAGTAAAATTTTCGGCTAAACGTTATCAGTTATCGGAAGTAACGATAACAGCCTTACCTACGGATAAGAAAAATTATGCAGTGCTCTCTATCCAGTATACCAGAGAAGAGAATAGCAGCGGCCTCTGCGCTTTTGAATCTGCTCTCCGAACTACTCAACGTCCAATCTGACAGATTGACTCGACACATTAATCAGCAGTAAATAGATAACTTGAATTGAGCCTCGTTCATCCGTGATAAAGGTAATTTACTTCAATGCAAATGTATCGTTAAACAGTACGAAAAGCTACCAGCTGTTGAATAACGCGTCTGATAAGTAATCGTAACAAGCTGACAAGCTAATTTCCATTTCGACACTGTTACTCTTTTATCACAATTACCAAAAAAGTACACGAGTAATATTTCAAAAGGTTATACGTACGATATTATTGGGTTATCGATATTTTGTCTTTGTATCGATATGTGATTCGTATATTTTTTTCGGGAATTTATAGGTAAGCTGAGCTGCAACGATCACCGTGCACTTTGCGATAATCGATCGAATCGTAGTATAATTGGTAGAAAAGGAAATTAGGGGATGATTGCAGTCGAAGGAGGCAGACTGCGTGGCCGAGGAGGGAACGAACAAAGAATTCGGTATGAAAACTGAAAGAGAAGACGGTTGTGGGGATAGGAAAGGTAAGTTGCTAATTAGAGCCAGATTAAACGCTTGTCTGGGGAGCCATTTTCCTTGGCTCTCCAGGCCGAATGAGAAAGAGGCTGAGGACGCTTGGGGTGTCAAGCGGAGGGCAGTGGCCATGGTTGGCTATGGAGGGAGGGCTTAATGAAAAGTGTTTGCCCCGTAAAAGTTAAGATTAATTGGCGCTCGGGGGGTGGTTACCGCGGTAATCAGCCCGCTCCAGTGGTTTTCATCCCTTGGCACGATACCCGTATAAATTCACTAAATTCACACCAACCTCGACTTACTTCTCGTTCCAATTGGCCATCCCTGATGGGACAAAACCGTTCTGACCCCCGTAGATCCAGCATTGTTTCAGAATGCCTGCGAGGAAAAACCATTTCAAATCTTCCCGCCGAATTCTGAATACGTCACATCACGATGTCAGTCCAAGTCTTAAGTTTCATTCCTTCCTAGGTACTTTCCTGTTTTACCGACTCGCCTCAACTACTTTCGACTCTTGGAGTTTGTCTCGCGAGGTATGGATTAAACATTTCTATGATTTTATTCTTAATCACTATTTTATTTATATTCCAGATTAATGGTATCAATCGGTTGAGCACTGCTGGAATGAGAGGTTAATTTGGCGACACCTAGTTTCATTAACAACGCCATTAAAAGTAATGGCCGGTCGGAGGGTGGGTCCGATGGTGGCCCTCCAAGGGTTGGGAGATTCTAATTACGGAAGAGGACTTTCATGACGGGTAACTAAGGGTTGCCTGGCTCGTGCACTAGGACACTCGTCGTTGAAGGACGTCATGATACCCGTTTAACGGTATGATTTCACTTCTGGGACGAAACCAGACAAAACTTACGTAATTGTTTTCGGCAACTGTTTTAGAAAATCAGACGGCAGCGTTCCTTCACTTACTTCAGCTACTTATTATTCTTTTTGGTCTGTTCGGTAATCTTAAAATGTAATTCACCTTTATCGCAGCCACGTGGTAGATATTTGGTAACACGATAAACCTGATAAGACAGTCTTTTATTTCTACCTAACAGAAATTGATTCTTGGTTCTTACTGGCGTCCAGTAGAATCAATGCCGTTTTAACACTTGCACATACATATATGGAGTCATCCGATGCACCTGATAAAAGTCAATCCAGGAAATAAAAATATTTGGAAGAAGATTAAATATAATGGTATATTTTAAGTGACAGGTAATCACGAAAAATATATTATTATTCTTTAATAATCTATCGTCTGTGTTTCTTATATGGGTCATTTTTTTTAAATTCAGCACAGGGGTCGACCTTGTCTTCGATCTTCTCGTAACTTCGGCAGACGTTCATATACATACGTTGAGGTATTAATTTTTGAAAAATTATTAAAAAATTAATAGTGCGGAATGATCAATAATATTGAAAGAAAGATCTATATATATTTTATATTTTTCAATCACGTCATACTTGACGTTTGACAGATAGCCTGGAGGCAGGAAGTCAATACGCGTTTAGTATAGCCGTAATCTTAATTTCCATTCAATTTTTAATTGGTTAAGATTTTTTACCTGATGAAAACCAAAAATTAACTTGTTAAGGCGCGAAATATACGACAATCTTTACGATCGTGAAAACAGATATTCCCCTTATTATTTTTAGTACCTGTGTTTTCAACTTCAATGAAATCATTGCGATTGCGATCACGACTATTGCGAGAGCTGCTGCAGGGTTCGTCTGCTCGTCATTGAGATTTTATCGATTCTTCTATCGAAACGTATGTCAAATAATGATTAGAGTCAAAATCAAAACTGTATTGATTAAAATATTTCCGAACAATAAAATTATACGTAATATAAATATAACGAAGGATTTATTTGGATTATTAAATAATTGAATTTTTCAGCTCCTAAGAAGGAAGTCTAATAGGATACCTGGACAATTAATACCGGAAGCCATTATTTACACGACACGATACCTATTTACCTAAATTACAAATATTTATTTGAGGATCCCTTATCGCACGGGTTATCAGTTATCTGTCAATCAAGAGTAAATAGTTACAGGAATATACAAAAAAAAAAATGTGCCAAGCTGCTCGCCACTCGAACTTCGTGGGACCCTAAATCCGTTAGTTTTATCACAAAATTATTTCCTATTAATTTACAAGTTCCTTAAACAATTTTAAAGCGTTCTCTATCACATTGTATAATTACAATATTCTTTTTTTTTTTTTTTTTTTTTGATAGCAACAATCATTATCAATAACAGTCCCTTTCTGTCAGTCAAAAAATGTCAATACCCAATTTGACAAGTGACAGAAGAAAATCCTCGAAGAAGATTAAATCCAATGACTTTCGATAATACATCAAGAAATAATAATTTATTAATTTCAGCCTCTGTCATTCACTTTCTTATTGATATATTTATTAATTAAAATATCTTAAGATATTTCATCCTCCAATCGTCATTACTGTCACGTAACCCTTTATCATTAATAATTATATTTTGACCGGTGACAAAATAATCGCAGGTGATACGTTTGCTCCATTAATAGAATATGAAATTGACGTTATCCTGTTCACGTGTTTGTCAATTTACGTCTACATCGACGATAACCGTTATCGCAAGTCATTAAAGTTATATTGGTAAGGATTTAATGATAAACTCCAACCGACATCGTCGAGCCACGATAGGAATCGACTAATCAGATAATTATGAGCTTATTAACGAATCGAGGTGAGGAACGGACTTAGTCAGATTCCATCGATTGTCCCTTTGAAATTATTTATGATTTTATTTTCCAATTATTGTCACGTCTCTCTTATCTATGGTAAAAATATATTATCACTAAGAAAAAGTAGCCGCAAAACACAACAGACAAAATGTAACAACGCTGTACGGTTGTGATAATTCTGTATAATTATTTTCTGATATCATGATAATACGTTTTCTAATTATTCGTTAAATATAATTTTTTCTTTTTTTCAAGGAATTACGAAAGCAACGACCACAGAGTCTGATGACGAGAAAATGGGGCCTCTTGTTATACCTGGAAGAAGGTTGGGCCTTATCAGGACTATTGTGAAACGAGAACAACCTAATGTAAGATTAAGAAAGTGATCAATCGACAAATACAATATTGTGTAAGAATCTCATACGTAGATTATTAATTTCTATGAGGAAATTAATGTAATTAAGCTCGTTAGTCTCTACTAAAGTATATCTAATATGTATAAGATACTATGAGGTAGACGAAATTAATATAAAGTTTTTTTTTTCTATCATTATTGAAGACTATAGTTAGACTATATAGATATAGTATCTACATGAGTGACTATATTGATTATTATAATACTATAGTATTAGATTGTACGATCATTCGATACTTTTGATTTAAAATTAATTAATCAGGGTTTACGCAATTTAATTGAGCAGTACAATTTTTCCATCTGTAAACAACAAACAGTTTGATTGATTCTTTAAAATCACAGATAATAATCAAATCTTTGGAGTTAATCGATTCGCAAAGCGATCTCGAAAAAATAAAATGAAATTATAAATCATCGGTGATTCATAAATCATATGATATAGAAAATTGGTGAGAAAGATAAACGAAAGCCAATTATATTTTATCTTAACTGTATTAGAACCTAACCTAACAAAAAAAAAAAAAAAGAAATAGTTTCCTTCATCTTGATGGATTTTTTATAATCGTTTCATCGGTTTGAACATTTATTATCGTATTGTTATGTATATCGATAAGACCAAATTATTATGACAATAATTATCCGCCTTCAATAGATCTAAAAGCTAATCGATCATTAAGTGATCACGAGCTCGGTGTACGTAATGGACGTTAGATGACAATTTTGTTGTTCAAACGTGCGATTAAAGCCTTAATTGCTAGGTGGGATTGATAATGAATCTTATATCGCTAAAAGAATCTTTTTAGTTGTCCAATCACGCGGTATCCACGTTCGCCCACGACATACAAGGTGGATAAATAATAATTTAGCAAAACAATTCTACTTAGAATTAAACTAGATATTATTATTCTTAGTAAATAGAATATCGTATGTTTCTATTTTAGATATTATAATAAGCACATAGTGCCACGAGTTAACCTCGAGTAGATCACGATATCCATGAAATAACAGTCTTCCTTCAGGATATTGATCGTAAATATTGATAATGCCGTTGCGTAAATCGTTAATGGGTTCTTCCAGTGTAAACACATTAATGTACATTAAAGCGTATAGGTATCCATAATTACGTTAAAGAATTATTTATATTCTCCTTTAAATATCTTTAACAGATTTCGTACAGCAGCGCCCTACGAATTGATATCTCAAAAAGAGCCAAAAAAAGAAATTCGAAAAGGAATGCTGTGACGGAAATTAAAAATTGTATTAAGAATTTGGCGTTAATTAATAGCTATAGTAGTAGTTGAGAATGGGAAAGGTAGGATTATCAATTAGCTCATCGCGACGGTACATAATCAGTGGTTAAAAGTTATTGGGCTTAGAGTCCACACGAATAAATAAGAAAAGCGAAGCCTGGAGAATCTTTTCTGAGGTTGGCGTCCCTCTTCAGGTTGGGTTTAAATGTCCAAAGAAAAAAGTTGGTAGCAGAAGCAGCGTAGGTAGATAACCAAGTATATATAGAAAAGTATGAGGAATAGTAGTTATAGTATTGCGTAGGGGTTGTCCCCAGTGGCGTAGTGTGTGCTGGACGTGCCACGGCGCTTAAGTAAACACTTTCTGTCTCTTATTTGGCTACATACGGACAAACGGACTAAACGGACTAAACTGACTAAACTGACTAAACGGACAAACGAGTCCTGCTTTGGAAGAGGATGCTGCTGATCCATCATCCTCGGGGACTCAAACATCTCGAGTGCTACCGGTTCGGTTAGGTTCCTTGAAACGGTGACTCTTTTTGGAAATCGTTGCCGACTGGTAGAACGGTGTATTAATAGAAGTGAGGAAGAAAGTTTGTGTAAAGGATGAGAAGAGTCTGAGTAAATTTAAGAGAAGAAATTAATGCGAGTAAAGAGAGGGAGAGAGAGTGAGAGACTTTTACTTATATATCCGACTCATTAAGTAGGCACTTATCAAGCAGGGAAAAAGTTTGCTAATTGGATAAATAGTGACACGATAATGATTACGTATTACAAAGAGATAAAGAAGTTAGGATGAGTTTTAAAATAATGTAATATATATTGTGTGACTATTACGTGTGGAATCAAGTGTGTGATTGATAGTAGGATCGTCAAAGATAAGGAGCCATCGATATCATGAAAATTATTAAACAATTAGTTATTACTGTAGCTAGTATATGTATATGTGTGTGAAACTGTGTAATACGGGTAATGTAAGGCAGGACTAATAAATAGTTAGCTAAGAGATACTCCAGGCTCCCTTGATAAGAGTGGAGTATAGGAAGCGCGTGGAATAGGTAAATTACGTTAGAAAGAGTACTTCCGGGAGTTAACGGAAGTGGAATGGTGCGAGGTGAGAAGAAATTGGGGGCCGACGGGGGGGGGGAGACTCTCTCTCGCTAGCTAGTTTAATGTCAGGATAATGTTGATTGTAACCCAGTCTCACTTCTTGAGTTGCCTCGGGAGGTACTGCGTATCTTTATCGCCGCACGTATAGTCTTCAGCGGTGCAATTTCACTAGCCGTGGAGACTCTTCAGGGAGTCGGGTGGTTTCGGTTGCTTCCGTGGTTCCTCGGTGCGGACAAGGCGCCGCTTATTGGCTGCAGTAACGGCGTCAGTGGAGTCGCTGCCAATGGATAGGTCCTAGCTGCCTCCCTTACTCACTCGCAGTTGGTACATGAACGCTCTTTCTCACTGTCACGTGATTAATAGGGATCCGTAGGAGGGGCTTCGGAGTAGAGGGCGTCGGAGGCGTGGCTCTGCCGATTTAATCGTCTCCTGGAACGGGGGCAGATTTTCGGAACCAGCACGGACAGACGGACACACGCGGCAGATACTAGCGCGATTTCACTTTGCGCCGCGACGCTGAGCTAATCACCTCTGCGTCCTGGCGACACGTTACTGATACACGAGTATCGTAGATCGTTTCTTATCCCTTGTGAAGGATCCAGAGACCAGTGATCGGGTAGGATCGTGATCCTAGTGAACGTATCGGATCTGTCGTAGGATCCTAAAAATATACATTGAAACGTATAGTAGAGTATTGACTGTATGGTACTGTGAATTAGACTTACTTGAAATTCCGATTATTTATAGATCTTTTCTTGATCTATATCGTTGATCGTTATGGAACGAGTTTTAGTCCTGCTGACGTAGAGTTTTAAGAGATTGGATCGTGCGCCGTGGACCTGTGGACATTTAAAAAAGAGGCGCGATCGATCCTCCTAGTCTTCTGTGCGAAAAGATAATAAAAGGATTGAGCTAGAGTCTCTGCGGTATGTATCCGGGCGTTTAGATAATCGAGGATAAAGATGGCCGCACCTGCTAGTGCAATGCACTACAACGCGCAGATCGTCTCCGACGAGCTGCATCAGCACTCCAGACATCTCTACGGGATTCAGCATCGATTGCAGGATCCTGGCTCTTCGCCGCGCTCCGAGGAGCCACGTTCACCTCAGGAGACACGTGTCCGTTCGCTCGAAGATCGTTTTGCAGAGGGCGAGGACAGGACGCCGATGCGATACAGAGAAGACACTGACAAACGATATCATCAGAAGGAAGTCACTGGTCAAAACGTCTTCATCGAGGAATCCTTACAACGCAAGTGCTACGAACCTGAATCATCGCCCAGAAGAACGGAGACATCGTCACCGCAGGGTATGAACTTCCTGAACTCCAGCCAGGCAAACTCCCTGGGGAAGACTTCCTTCTGCATCGATGCTCTACTTGGCCGGGCTACAGGTCGACCCTTGGTACCTGAGAACACATCCAAACCATTCGCTAGATCCATACAGGAGTCTCAGGGTAGATGCGACTCACCTGGTAGAAGACAGGAACCCGTAGATCCCAGAAATTCTGTCTTGGGTCATCCTCTTCATTCGCTTATGCACGTCAGACCGGATTCACCAGGTTCAGCAAGGAGCCAATCAGGTAGACCTGATTCTCCGTTACTCAGAGAAACACCCAGTCATAGAGATCAAACTAGACCAGACTTCAGACCGGATAATGCAGAAGACGAGACTTCGGTAGACGTGGACCCAACTCACACGGGAAGTGCCAGTCCAGGAAGCAACGCAAGCAGGAGTCCTGCCTCCAGTCCTCCGATATCCCCAGGATCAGAGGATCCCACGGGCAACGGTGTCATGGGTCATCAGAATCTTCCTCCCAATTCCTATGGGGTGTCTTCTGGAGTAATCAGACAAAATCAAGGGCTGCTACTTCATCCAGGAGGTCCTTTGATACACCCTGGAGGACTGTACTATCATCCTGCGGGTGGTAGTGCCTTTCACTCCATACATAAGGAGGGTCAACCTGTGGGACATCCACAATCTGGAGGACTTCATCCTCAACAGCATCACATCCATCCCCTGCAATTGGAATGGCTCGCCAGGACTGGCATGCTGTATCCAAGATTGCCTGCTGATCTTGCTGGTGAGTTACTATTAACAAAAAAACTATTATCCAAATATTTTCAAAAATTCCATCACTACACTCAAACCAGACTATTATTCGATATCAATCCTACCAGGTACACCTACTGGACAGACAAGCATAAAGATAATATCCTATCTATAGTAAACCGATATCTATCAAAAAATAAAGTCTAGTCTTTAAAATGCCGATTAAACCGGCAGTTGAGGGATTCAACCTTTTTCCATCCAAGCATGATCGATTGCTCCTCAATTTATGTTAGCTTAAATTATGTCACCAAAGAATACTCATAATTCTCTACCAACAAGATTAATAAATCACGAGTCAAACTAATTTGACAGGAAATCGAATGACGATAGCATCACTTTAATTAATTAAAATGCCACTCTTGCATTGTCAGCTCATTACACGTTCAAAGTCCACTTGTGCTTAGTTACTCGAAAAAAGACAATTTAAAAAAAAACAACAAAACAACATAAATTGATGATAAACGTCTGATAAGAAATTTCATAGGACGTGCATTGACTTTCTAATGTTTCGTTGGTTTTTTACAATTGCCTTAAGGAAAAAAAAATAACTATAGTGCACGGATCAACTAAGTCAACCTTATCACAGGCGGTAAAGGTTCCACTAGAGATTAACAAGTGTAAGCGCTAAGTGTTGCATATGTTAAACGTCGCGTAAACGTTGAACGCCTATTATCATTAGGGAAGGTAGCTGGGCTCATAGTAGCGGTCTCGTGTGTTATGTTAGCTCTTGACGTCTATTACCGACTATTAGCTCAAAAGTGAGGTTACGTTGAAAGACAGATTGCCCGCTTCGATGGACAGATAGGAGACTGTTGACATGCCTAATGCACTGTAAAGCTAAGCCATATTGGTTGGCTACTCGAAAAATTTCACCCTGTGATAAGGCACGCTTAATATTATCCAGAACTCGCACGGAACTCGTCTTACGCAATGCTAACAATAGGTGATATTCGTATACAATGATAATTGTTTAGCATATAAAAAAAGAAATATTAAACAATTAGATTGGTGCAAAGATTGCGATTTTTTATTAAAAGTGTTTCTAACCAAAACCACAATTACTTTTGCACCTATCTAATACGTCGCGTTCGAAGCACTAGCATCTAAGTCTAGAATAATTAAAGAGTTACGTTCATAGTAGAAAAAGGTAATAAGGAGACTATTTTAAAAAATATAGTGACTGCGTCGTCAAGCCAATCGGTCGATGGCTTTTAGAGTAGAAATTGGCTGGTGATCGAAGGGCAGGGGCTGTATTCCTGGTTACGTAGGTGGCGGATCAGCGTGAGCAGGAGGTACTTCCTGTCGGATGATCCTGATTGGTTGTTGCTGAGTTATCCTGTGACGAATTAAAAATAAAAATAGGACCGATCTGGCACAAGTTCCTATATATTCATTGACGTTTAATTCTGCATGCGTATACGTCACCCAGTGGACCGTGTACGTCGGCGATACGGCTTGTCAAAAATTGGCCGACCATCCCTACGAACAGCCCTGCCTTGTAAATAACCCACGTAGCATCACAGTTTTTATTTGCCGAATATCGTGACAGGGTAGTTTACGCTGCGGCTCGTTTCAGCTCGACACCATGTTTCATTCCTATCGAGAAAGGCTGCCCGAATGTTCGATATTCGAATTTAACTGCGGGCTTATATTTTTTTTTAGTCAAAATGGACCTCTGACCTTTTCTTTCCTTTTAAAAGCCACTGCTGGATTGCTTTTATTAAATGTTTGCAATGTTAACAGGTACCATTTTATCATAATTTCCAAACGTAATGAATACGATTGCGCGAGGATGACAGGTGGCTGAGCAAGGAGATGCAAATTGAGTTATGAATGCCCCTTTAATGGAGGCGTCAGGCGTCAGATAATTTTTTTTGTCGACTAATGGCGACACCCTCGATTCTCTTAGACAATCACACTTTTTAAGGTATTATTGTTTGGTCTTCGCGAAGAAGAGACTAAAAGGGTCCAGGTTGTCATTACTGGGGATAGCAGAGTCAAGGAAATGATCCTATCCAGTGACTTTTGACCTTTGTCAAAAACGTTTTCTCTTCAACCCTGTCAAAGACCGTCACGGTATTTTTGCCAATTTTTTGATAGCCTGTAAAAAAAAAATTAAACTTATCAATCAAGATTGCATCTGTCCGTCGGTTTATATTATTTATACATACCAGAGGTAAACGTGGGGAGAATTTTTTATTTCCTGACGTAGGACGCCCTTGCATTGCGAATGTAGAAACAATGGCGAAGAGATGGCGGCGAGTCTTACAAACAGAAGGGGATGATACTCAAGAGACAGAGTCTGAGAGGGGCTGGTAGGGGGGGGGGCGCCAGGGGGCTACAGGGGGCAGCGGAAAATACGCCGGATGATTTAATTAGTTAATTGTGCGTCATTCATCCGTCTATTCATCCCCTTCGTCGTCCTGGGGCTCCTTTCAACCCCCTGAGCCCCCCCAGCCCCTCCTACCAAGTTTGGCAAGTTTCCATGGCAACCCTAGAGGCTTATACTCCAATAAATGGGCAATTTCATTTCTGACAAAGACTCTTCGTAAATTCACGTTTCTTTCTGGTAGCCTATTTAGAACAAAAAAATTATCAATTATCACAACCATGTTCATGACTATAAAAATATCAATAAACACCGTTTCGTCTGTCGAACAATTAGCTAGGAATTCGTACGATTAAACGAATTGATTAAATTACATAGACCGATCAATTCTATCTCTAGCTTTCTCCATTTTTTTTTTTTTTTAACATCCATAGATAGAGATATAACCCACGTAACAGCATATGGTGTACCGATTGCGTGGGATTACTACTATTTGCTTAAGAAGTCTGGCATTTGTGTTAATTTAATCTCAACATATTAATCGTGTTATCGATAGAGCATAATCGTAAATGGCGCGGGAAAATTCAAAATAAATTTATCACGCAGATTGCATTCGAGTATCAAATAAAAATGATAGATGCAATACGCTCTTAAATCAGACGGTAATAATTCCCTAATGACTATTAAATAAAATTGATAGTCAGTCTAGATAGTTAATGCAGTGCATTCGTCAGTGACTGTTATACCAGTTATACTGTATACAGATAGATGTATATGACAAATGCATATAGGTCCTACCGGATCTGCACCCATATAGAGTGTGGTATAGGTGGTAATGGTGTTTCTGAATTAGCTGCCAGCTAGTTTGGCCGTCCGCAAGCAAACAGATCTTGGTTACCCGATGTGTAACGTTCCACGTTGGCTCGTTTCACGTTTCCCATCCATAGTACATATATCCATATAGGTATACGGATATGCAGAGTGACGTATGTAACCTGGAGGAAAAATAAATGTCGAGTTAGTTGAACGGATTTACAAACAGTATACGTATAAATATCTGTACGATCGAAAGAAGAAAACTTAAAGAATACCTAGTGTGTGTTAGTTTCAATAGAAAAAAAAAAATGTATCGGATAAAGTTTTGCTGGATATATTTTCCATATAGTGTATTGGATATATATGCTACGTCAGAAGGTGCAGAACTTATATGACACTTTGGAAACGAACGTGGAAGTTTTTGAGCTCAGAAATAAGAAGTAACATAGGGGATGTTTATGGCGTGATTTGTGGCGACCTGTGAGCCGAGTTCGGGATTAAATTCGGCCATTCCGGGTAAGGAAAATAGCCTGATAAAAGTTGGCTAACTTCTCGAGAAACGGCAGGATGGTGGTGGTGGTGGAGGTGGTGGTGGTGGTGGTGGCGGCGGTGTACTGGGTCGCTCTGCAGGCTAGCTAGATTCGTTTAGCTGGGAGCTGAGAGGGGGGGTAAGGGGGGGTGGGGGGGGGGGCGGTGGCGGGGGTGGTGGGGGGGGTGGATAATTCGGGAGGCGTTACGAGACCTGGGGGTTGAAGGCGGGGCCTGGCGCACACGAACGTCCACACGCAAACGAGCAAGTCGTTATCCCCTTCTGCCGTTCCATCCTATCCGAGCGATTCCCAAGCCCCGTTACCGAGCTACCCCCGGTTCTGGATTCCCACCACGGCAGCCCTACCACCTCGTGGCATTGCCGAGCGGTTAGGAGGTATACACGCCGATTTAGGCGGCTAATTTCAATTTGCAATTCGCTCTTGGGTAATTGCTGTCCATTAGAGGGTGGCCATTTTCAATTCGCATGGATATTCAACCCCTTGGTATTTGCGACCATCGGATACGCATCGTGTATCACCAATTTGGCTATAACTTGCGCCTATACTGTATTGACGTAGAGTCGTAAGGGATGAATCTGTAAAATAATTCAAGGTAATTACTCTGATCTGAACAGATGACTGTCTAGGGGTTGCAATTGGCATTGTCTCTTTGGTAGTAGATTGATAAAAGTGAGAGAAAAAAATCAATCCTCCCTGGATTCGCTGGAGTATTTAGTTACAATTAAACGGACCTTCCGTTAACGAGGGTTGTTACTCGTTAGCCATCCCCTTCAGGGTGGTAATCGATAGAGAGAGAGAGGAAAACTACCACCGAGTCGGGAGACTCGCTCGAAATTTCAGACTGAGACAGGGAGAACGTATCAAACAAAAGTAAAGTTATAAAAGTATGAAAATTTTTGACGGACAGTCCAAGCAACCCTTAGCCAGTATTTGGTAGCTTAAAATTTGTAACTATATTCATAGGGATAGTAGAGTCTAACGTGTAGAATTCTTTCATGCATGGGCTGTAGTCTAGTCTAGTCTAGTCTAGTGTAGTGCAGTGAGGGGGGTGGAGACAGGTTCTACAGGGTGCGCGTTAAGTACAGATAATAGGTGGTGTTTACCGCCGCGATGATCGGGACGATTTAAGGGTGGCCGGGCTTGAAACGGCTAATAGGACCCCAAATAAATTAAATTATCATGATAAAGGTCGGACGGGGGGTGAAACTTTTAGTCCTCCACTGGGTAGTCCCGACTTCAGTCCACACCTAGTTCACTCAGCTCTCTCTCTCTCTCTCTCTCTCTCTCTCTCTCTAACTTGAACCCCCTGCCGTCACGTATAAGAGCGTGAATAGTGATTGTCCACTCGATAAAGCCGCCCCCCTTGTTTACTGACATCTGTCACCGTTTATGGCAGCAAGCAGCGAGCCGACTGGCATCCCGTTTTCTGATACTGACGTCCGATTGGCCTCTTCCGTTGGATCCTCTTTGACTATTGGCTCTCGGCGTTCACCTCGATGCCTTCCGCCATCCGGCATCCGCCAGGTAGACTAGCAGGGGAAACTCTGGATTTATATTATTTATTTTGCCACGGGGTATTTGTAGTTAGTTAGCGACTGCCGTCCGGCATCTAGCAACCCTTGGCACTTACCCTCTGCCGTATGTCACTTGCCATCCCTTCACAGAATTAAATACTCAAGGGGTACCTGGCTGCTCCCATGAATATTCTTACTTCTCCTCCTCTAGCGTTTTTCAATCTTCCATTCTCTTTTATTATTTTCAATAAATCTCATCTTCCTCCAGGTCATCCTCGAGAGTCGTTTCTCTGGTCAGATACAATAAGAGCCAATGGAAATTGAAATTTATCCTTTTCTTTCTGAAAATAAAAATATTTTTTAATTTTACAAATTTTCAATGATTCTATTAAAAAGAAAAATCATATTATCTCATACGAATGTAAATATATAATTTTATTATCTAATGCATATCAGGGCTATCTGATACTGTCAAACTGGGGTAGTTACTGCGCAGACGCACTAATATTAAATATCCTAATGGTTATACCATCGTAACGGGTGTATGCGAATTGAAAAAAAGTCCCATAAAAGTGAATCATGACGGGGTAGGATTTGACGCAACGGTCCAAATAATAATTGTCGCGGAACGACGGCCAGGAAATCATCGGCCATATGTGACCAGCAGGGGGTAAACCACCCTTAGCTTAGCGATAAATAGCCCGCTAAACGTTACACGTTAAATGCTAAATGCTAAATAGCCATTCTATCTGTCTATCAATACTAGACTGTACCTGGTATTATATAAAGAACCTGGCTGTACATTAGACACATGTCTATACATATATACTATGGAGAAACGTACAGTCAGTGACATTAGATTATTTTATTTTGGAATAAAATTATTATCTGAGTGAGAAATAAAAATACTTAACAAGGGGGGGGGGGGGGGGTTGCTCGCAAGTGTAATTCTATGGTGTGGCAGAACTCGCCATATGGGCAATCACAATTAAATAAATACAGGAGCGGCTTAATGCCGCAGATAAATAGTCGAAAATCTGTTACTCTCCCGAATTTGTTACGTAGCCAAAGATAAGGAAGCCAAACGCACTGGCTGTTAACGCTTGGATTAACACTCGTGGCGACACGTGGCCCATGATTCAAAATCAAAACTATCCACTAAAAAGAAATATAATAAAGCCATACGTTCTATACTAAAGCGACGTACACACCTAATAATCAGGACGACATATAAGCCGGTAGATAAAGTTTAGATTGTTTTCCGGAAAATCAATCAATTTCTTAATATCTTCTTGGTTCTGGAATCTCCTAGAATTTTGTATGGGTATTGTCGTACCTTTCTAGAATTTGGTGACCGATAAAATACCGTTTGCTAAAGATAAGACGTACCTCTGTGAATGAGGCAAAAAAATACAAATTAAAAAAAAGCCTAAAATATTTTTGGAAAAATTAATTTTTCATATTAAAATGACTCTGAATTTTTGTTCGTTGATTCGATCTGGCTGCTGCCATTTACTTAAAATGTTATTTGAAAACTTTTTCAAGTAAATAAAATGTTAGATCTATGGCTAGCCACGAACCCCTTTAGCGAAGGGATGAAGTGTTATTTTTTTTCTATAGGGTGTCAAATTTGCCGAGCCTAAAATAATAATGAGAATCACCCCACAGTTGGGAGAGTATGTACTGTCGCGATACCTGGTTGCAACTAAGTGAATCACTCACTGCTATAATCCGAATGCATTCTAACTAAACGCTGCCATGTGTACAAACACTGACAGCCGGTCGTGCGCACTTGCTAGTTAACTTGGGGCTAACTTTAAGCCAATGACGCAACGGTCGCCGAGAAATGCGCCCTTACAATTGGCTAATTTAGTTCCAGCCTCACGATCTACGGTAGATCAAATTCAAAGTGGCAGCGGACAGGGTCTACCCTACAAAGGCACAGTACGATAGCAGCGCAGAACATAAAAGATCTAATCTTAAGGGATGAGACTTGGTGATATTGTCTTCTTATATTTATTAAGAGATTCGAGATCCCTTAGTACGCACGCCTATGGACGGCAAGTTCAGAGTTCACCCCATGACCAAGAGTCATTCGCAGGGCTAATTGCAGGGGCGTCTCGCCAGCCCTTCGTCTAACCCCAAATCATCCCCGGTAACCCATAGGGATTTATACTCGCGATAATTACATTAGCATTCGATGATTTTTATTGGATCATCCCCGATAGTTATAACGAACGGTCCCTACGTAGTGTCCACACTGCAAAGATCTTTAATAAAATAATTTATATGAGGACAACGGAAAAAAAGAAGAAAAAAAAACCTGAATCAATCCCCCTTCAATTATAACGTGTCCCTAAATTAATTTCAGGTTGCGCAGCTCAACATGCTCTGCTTGGAAAAACACGAAGACCGCGAACGGCCTTCACGTCTCAGCAGCTGCTGGAGCTCGAGAAACAATTTCGACAGAACAAATACCTGAGCAGACCAAAGAGGTTCGAAGTGGCGACTTCGTTGATGCTTACGGAAACGCAGGTGAGATTAAAGGAAATAGGATTAAGCGACAATAAAATAGGGATGATTGAATAATTAGGCAAAGGAAAATAAATAAATAAAATATAATAGTCTGTAACTCGAGGATCAAGGAAAGAGGCAGTTTCCCTCTGAGCTATGGATTGTAAATCGCAAGGGCTGTCAAGCTTTGAATTTCTGAACTGGGAGTGGGGAAAAAGACCCTTGAGAGAAATCCCTGAATAATCCTCCCCTCCGAATCTCGCATAGTTCAACAACTTAAACATAACTCCAAAGCTTACGAGCTCTGACGGATCGCACGGCAAACAGACGTCCGAAAGTCTGAGTTATGGCGGCTCAGTCCCTGATTTGTTTCGATATTTTACCGATTCCACCGATTCCACCGATTCCATCTCGAGCCTTCGAGTCCGAGTCATTTAGATTCAGCCAGACGCCTTTGCGACGATCCGACTCAAAATGGCAGAAATCCAAGGTAACTCCTGGGCGCTTGTCTCCTCTTCGTCAAATGCAGCTTTCCAATGTTCGTGCAATCAGCAGACACTGTCGTTCACACTGGAATCATGACAATAAGTTATTTAACGGAGAAGGGTATACCTCTCTACCTTAGATTTTAGTAATTTGCTATACCAGCAACGAGTGCGAGAGAGACGGACTTATGGTTACTTACGCTCGTAAGAGAGAGACAGACACACCGGCGACCAGAAATTCCCCGACTTTTATAATCTGATTTCTTAAACTATCGATATCTTTGATCGATCTTAGCTCCTAAATTGATTATGATAATCGAACCAATTAGTTCCCTGTATCTAGAGTCAATGAGATTCCGAAACAATAATTATGTTAGATTTTCATCTGCAAAACTTAATTGGCTCTAGCTAAACGTCTGTTGCGTAAGGTTCATTAAATATTTTGAAAATCGATAAAGGAGCATTACGCAATATGAATCACGTATTGAATTAATTAAATCGATTAGGCTCGTTGAATCGAACAACAATAAATAATTGGCCGATCCCTATAAGATCCTTAGGCTAGCATTGTAGCTACGTGTGGAGACAGATTAATCTTAGGATAAATAATTATTAATTTTCTTACAAATTATTTGATCCTTAAAGGATCATCGAAGGTTTAGTTCGATAAATTGCCAGGTCGATTCATTCCAGGCGAATTTCTCTTGTCTTCGAAATATTGTCACTCTAGAGAATTCCTCGCGGAATCGTATATACCAGCGAGTCGTCAAAATCCCAAAGTGATTCGTATTCGTACGAGCATGAAGAAGGTGTCTTCCACGAAGGGTGGAAGGTAATACGACTGGGGTGGAAGATGATATGTTGTCCGAAAGATTTACATCGTATTCTTACGACAGGGGGTAGCAAATCGAGAGTCTCCGATCCTGGCTGATTCACTGCCTGGTGCGATTCCAATATTGAATGGGAAGTCACGTGCTATTTTTCTCCATTATATCCTTTTCTATAAGTACATAGAAAATGTAGATAGAGAGAGAGAGAGAGAGAGAGAGAGAGATAAAACATATGAAAATTTATTCATAAGATAATATGGGTATTACTCACGGTGATAAATAATTAAATTGAAATCTCGGTCAATCGATCCATTCTGATAACTGATGAATTCTTGTTCCAGGTAAAGATATGGTTCCAAAACAGGCGAATGAAGTGGAAGCGCAGCAAGAAGGCGCAGCAGGAAGCAAGAGCTACTGGGAAGGTCGAGGAGACTGGAAGTTCGCGAAGTGCCGATCGTGAAACCGGAAGTGACGTAAGCGTCAGCGGGAGCAGCGTACCGGAAGAGGGACGATCTTCGTCTCAGGAGAGTCAACGAGGAATCACCGAGATTCAGGAACCGCTTTATCGGCCTTATGTAGTGTGAAGTGGTCCAGGGATGCTGCGGATGTCGGCTACGTGGAAATTCTGAAGAAAATTAAAGAGACGGTTTGAACAGTGAAATGTGTAACGCGGATAATAATATTTAATATATAATGAGTTGCGATGGATTCCAGCGTCTCCGTCAGTCTCAGGTTCTTTCATGGAAAGACTCCAACTTTTCTACGAATGGATCTCTAGATTAAATCTTTGTAAATAGAAGCAGCCACTTGACCTCGATGTAAATAGGGGGCCAAAGACGAGGGCCGGCGAGCACCGAATAAAAATTACTAGGCTTTTATTAATTAGGACTCGATCGGTAATCATGATCTGTCGATCGCGCCGACACGTTGAATTGCGATCAAAATGTAGTTGCCAATTATTGCAATCGGTGCGAGATCAGAGACACGATTTTTCATTGTGTTTCTATAATTAATTATTAATTTTAATCGGTTCCCGGGAGAACCGATCGTGTACATAGTAGCACCTATGTACCTATTACGCTTTCAAATTTTCGTATCTTAATGAAGGAATTTTAAAAGTGACAACTGACAGGGAAACGATTTGAAAAATTAATATATGGTCATTACGCAGGATGAAATTATCGTTGGTCGAAGCGACGTTAGAAGATGACAAGTTTGGCCTATACTGACTTCTAATGTATTTAAGCACCATTCTGAATTTCTGTTATTAATTTTAGGCGATAGTTGTATATTGATTATATATATACATACGAGGAGCAAGTATTTATGATATGTGACGTGAATGTAAATAATGTTCGTGTACGAATAAGAAATAGAGAATGTGATGCCAGAACCTAATATATTGCGAGAAGTTCCTAAAATAAATTGTACGAAAACGATTAAAAAAAAGGAAGAAAAAACGAAAAAATTAATTCGCCGCTCGGTAGGGCGGCTGGAATTATTTTAAGAACCAACCCTAAAAGAATCGTCCCTGCCTCGAGGAATGTCATTAGGAAAATCCCATGGGAAGAAAACATCCTGGAATTTGTTCCTCCATAAACTCCAGTAGGTTTTAAGTAGGCGAATTTTCATAGATCACAGAAACTCGTGGATACTGTAGCTACAGGGTGGCTACGTGGGAACTAGAGAGGTCGAAGACCCAAGGACTGGAGGCCTTGCTGAGCTGAATTAGGATTCTCGAAAATTTGCATGATGGCTGCTGATTGGCTATATGGCTTGTAAATGATAATATTTCAACAGGCTCATCCCTTCGCTAGGTGCACGTATATTAACTCGAGGATAATCAGAAACGATTTCTGGGACGTCGGGCAGTTCCCTGACTCAGGCCTGGAAGAAGCCGAAGAGAAGAAGAAGAAGAAGAAGAAGGTGAAAGACCAGGAAAAGGTACATCGCTAAGTCGCCATTTCCAAGCCCATCGGATATTTATGACATGCTAATTCCCAGTTACGAATTCCGTGAAGTTTCGCGCTCGGCTGGAGGCTGGGGAACCGGAAGTCGCGAGGCACCCGGTTGGAAATCTTCCCTCCGAGGAGGAAGCTAGGCGAACGACTGTACCGGAGCAAGAAGTGGAAATATTTGAAGAACCTGGATCGATGTCTGTACGCATCCTGGATCAGAATAAAAGCAGATATAAATATATAGATATTGAAATAATCTTAAAAAAATAAAAAGGAATTTCTCTGCTTACCCGAATTTCTTATAGTATTATTTTCCAAAAAAATAAGATCCATATTTTTGAAAATTAATTATTCGATACCGACGTCACTGCCTAGCTGGCTTCTTATGATACTGGTCGATCATCAATTGATACCATCGATTTATTTCCTTTGTCCTCCCAGCAACAAAATGGCGTATCCAATCGATAGATAGTTTGTGTCATCAGTGAGAAACTCTCTCGAAAACTGTCCTAGAAAAATTGTGAGATTATCCAAATTGCTAAAAAAAATTGATACAATTGACAAGAACATTGTTATCAGCTATTTTTATAAGACTATGGTAAGTACAGTGTTAATTGTTGAAAATGGCGTTAAATCCGACTGTAGCTACGATTGTGTTTGTTAAAGGAAGTAGAACGTTTATGTTAATTTCCGGTAAGCAAACGCCCTGCTGGCGCGCGGGTAACGCTCGTGTTTTCCAAAAAGCTTTACGGTTATTTCCGTTTACGCCATTTATGCGGTGGAAAAGGGTAATATGGCGCCGAGCCAGGATCCGTCCCCGTTTTCCACTGGGAAATTTCAAGACTCGTGAATAATCACGACGAGCGAAGCCACTTTGATTTTCCAAGATATTACGATAAAGTGTATTAAAACGAACTGTCGCGTTAAAATTTCAGACAAAAAAAAGAAAATAAAACTTTTACGCATCGCGGAATCCCCAAGTGCCTATAAGTCGGGTAAACCAAAGAATTCAAACTTCTCAATGGCTCGTACGAATCTAGTATAATTTCCAATAAGACAAAAAAATAAAAGGAAAGATACAGAAAAAATAGAGAATCCACAGCAGCCATTTATCTCATAAATTATAATCTCATAAGATCATTGGCTGTGTATCAAAAAATATATGAGGCAGCAACGCACTAGCTAATTTGACAAATAGCCGTCGTAGAAAATATGACACAGGGAGTAATATGCGCTTTCCCTACGGCTACACATGTACATAGAAATAGACGGCAAACGTCGTCATTCAGCGAGAGAAGAGAATCAATGAGTAATAAAATAATGAAGGGAGATTCGCGTACAGCAGGCATGCTTAGCAATTGGTCAGATTCATCGAACCGCCAAATCTATTGGTTCTTTGTCATCGAACGTATATGAGAACCGATAGAGGATCGAATATATATATATAAAATCCAAGGCAGGCTGATTATCTTAATTCCTCGTGTTGGCACGGCGAGTCATTCTCCAGCAGCAACTGACGTTTCACCATAGTCATCGACTCTCTTGATCCATTTCCAGCAAGTGGCGACCCTCGGTAAAGCAGTGCTGCCATCGCCATTTACTTTAGTTTGTAGTATCCAATCCTCGAAACGTTATAGCCCGGTTAGGGGACCCCACTGTATCCATCCTGCCGGTTGGGATTTCAGAATCGTCGAGTCGAGAGGCAAAAGTCCTCTGAAGTTTGCGTCTGGGTACGTGAGGGTGGGAACCACTCATGTTTATATGCATTGTATTGCTAAAACCCTTTTAACCGAATTACATTTAGCGATTCCACCAGTCCCGTATCTGTAAAACTGTGTGCGAGAGTGCGGAGAGGGTAGCTGCTGCTGGTTGTAGCTGAGATGGAGAGTCAAGAGTGAATGGAAGGAAGGAAGGAAGGAAGGAAGAGAGAGAGAGAGAGAGAGAGAGAGAGAGAGAGAGAGAAAGAGAGGAAGCAAGGGAACAGGAATAGATGGAGGAGGAGGAGGAGGAGGAGGAGGAGGAGGAGGAGGAGGGATGTTGGTATACGGCACCACTTCGCTGGTGATGCTGGTGATGCTGGTGGATGCTGGTGGATGCTGGGAGTTGCGGTGGGCTGGAAGGCAACCGGCTGAATTCCGGGACTCTCGGAACGTTGGCATCCCTGAATCCTGATTCTCTTGGTAAACAAGTGCTTAGGTGATTCACTGCTTGTTCGCTCCTATCGGGCGTCGTTTGTTTCGAGACGCCGACGCCATTGCCTCTGCGATTCTACCTCGTTTTACGGTCTAATGGAGACTATGCTCTTTACCTTGTGCTATCTGGTAGCCCTTTCTTCTCTCGGCCATTTTACACCCCAAGCTATTGTTTGTTTTCAGATCATTACTTTTCCACGTAATGTCTTGTTATAATGCTGGGATACCGGCGAGTCCAAGTGCATCGAGGTGATAGTCGATATTTAAGTATATTACGTAAACAGACACCTCCTATAAAGAGAATCTTCAAAAAGTATTGATGTATCAATGTTTAAAGGTTGGCATCAGGTCCTTTTTACGGATGCCAAACACTTAGGATATTGATACATTAAATATTAGTTCAAACGTTAAAAAAATTAAGCTGATCCATGTAAAATTGTACTGTGCAACTATTATGACAAATAATGACATAGTTTTATCTAAAGATTGCGTTACTGAGAGTCATCTTACCATCAGCCCAAATTGTAGCTAGGAAGTCAAGTCCCGCACAAAGGGGTGGAGCCCTCAAAGAGTCATAAACGCGCTACGGCCCTGACTTGGCTCGCGCAGCTCGTGGCACAGCCCGTCATTAGCGCTAACAAGGTTATCCCCGGGCTGGGGTACCCAGGACCACCCTATGCCACCCTTGTGCTGCCAGCCCCGTCCTATGCTCAGGGTCCTGCTCTAGACCTCCCTAGAACAAGAGGGGATAATAAGATCTGCGACAATCAACCCAACGACGAGGACGACGACGAGGACGACGACGACGAGCGTCGTGAGACGACCCCCTGGGCGAGCTAGCAAGCGACGTCCGCCACGTTTAGATCCACCTTTTCCTTTGCCTTCTCTCCGTATCTCCGTCTCTGCTCACGACACCCTCATCCCTCTCTAAAGTCTCTCTTGATCCTCCGTGACGGTAGCCTCCAGCCTCGAGGGACGTCAGTCGTGTGTTTGCCATTTTCTATTTTCCTCTTGATTCCTGATAATTCAACGTAATCAGCTACACTCTTATGTAACTTAGAAATATACTAGATATCAGGTACATACTATACTAGACGTAGATACACTACCCTAATTATTGCTCGGGTACCAGTTCGGTTATGGTAGTTTCTGAGTCTGCTCAGAGGGAAAATCTGTTTGAGGGACCCGTGCAAATAGATTTGATGGTTAACAAGCAATAGGGTCGTTAGGCCAAGTTGTAGTTCAGTTTGAAGCATTAGTATGGCTCTAGGTTAAATTAAACTGGAAACCAGGTCGCATCTGTTATATCCTAATAGAAAAATAAGATGAACAAACGAAATTGAATTATTATAAATTATTTCAATATTACCCCAAGACCTTTTATTGGTACGAACAATATGATTCCTATGGCAGTCCTATACGGCATGTGTGTACCTGTAACAAAAATTCTTTATCAATCGTAGGTAGACCTTGGACGTAGAATTATGGCGAGTGATTTATCCAAAAGTAGAAAAGTTACCTAGAAATTGCATCGATCCATCCAAAATAGATATCACGGGGGATGGTTTACGAGCACAAAACTTCGGGAGGAAGGAATCCCCTGTAATGGATAAGTTTTCGGGCATGGAAGAAAGTATGGCTGGCACTTCCGGTTGGCTGCCCTGTAAATATGATGAAGAACAATAGATCATTGGTTCAGCTTGAACTATATAGGGACTCTGCTGCTTGGCCTGTACACTAGTGTACACTGGCATGTTGGCTGTAGGGAATCCTGGGGATGCCCATGGAATGGAAGGTGGCCGGGAGGATTCGCAATGGCGCGGGGAGCGGGGATGGAAGTGGAGTGAGATAGGAGGGGGGGGGGAGGGGGGTCGGCTATGTTGGCCAAGCTGATTGTGTGTAAGTGCGGAGGGGAAAGGAGAAAGAGAAGAGGAACAGTCAGCCAGCAAGTTCATGCTGGTGAATCGTAGTAGAGACGTGCCGGAAGGGGGGGGGGGGGGGGGTTGCCACTAGGCAGAGGGTGAGGTCGGCTTGGAACGGAGGTTGGAAGGAGCTAACCGCATCGTAATCAACGTAAAATGGCGTCGGGAACAGAGAACGGAGAACGGAGAACGGAGCCTCCTGAGGTCGTGCCGCCATTGTTGATCGCCCTCACCCACGTATAATAACGTACTATATTGTACGCACAGGGATGCAGCTGCAGATATTTTACTTCAAGACTCGAACTTCTAGGGAGAAAATTATGACAATTAATCATTGTGACCGATCAGTTGCAATTCTAAATACTTATCTCTTTTTTAGTATTTATGTATACATATATATATATATATATATATAAATGGTTTACCTTTAAGTACCAGCGATTGTTTCAGTCTTGGCGTCTTATGAATTTTATCTATTTCGATAACACTGACGTTAAATTTCGCAACGGAAGCAGCCTAATCGTTCGCTGTTATTAATTCAATCGGCTGAGATATTTTTAGAAAGCTCGACAGAGATTTCAGATTGTGATTTCAATTTTTGGTGACGTAAGCCCGAACCACTCGAGCAGATTCTAATTATCAAAATTCGATTTCTGCGTCACCGGAAATGATATTTGAGATTTTGGCTGGAACAAAATTTACAATTTTAATCTGATATTGTTAATTTGTTTAAAGCTGCCGTTTTCAGTCTCGTTTTATAAGAATTGGCACGTGTTAGATTCAACCCTGCGGAACGTTGGCAAGTCGTAATAAATTACGCAGAAGAGAAGCAGCTCTGAGCGGAGATTACTGGTCCTGGTTTCTCATCCCTCCCAGCCAACCCCTATTTCATCCTGGTCTCTACTATTCAGCACCACCTTACAGAGGACGATGGCCGTTCCAGTTAGCGGCGACGTTATTCTCGATCTTTTAAAATGCCACAAGCAGAGTAAGCAACATTCGTACGTCGCAGTGAGCTAACGTAACGGGTGATGAAAATCTTAAAAAAAAAATATCCCCAAAAATTCGTAAAAGAAAAAACTGCTGACCATTTGAAAACAAAAGTACAGAATCACAGACACTGGATATTCGGAAAGGAACGAGGGGGCAGAAGCCTCGTTTAGAATAAAATAATAGTTTAATCAAGGATCAGTGTAACCGGCTTATCAGCTCGTGCCGAATCCAATACTGATATTCAGTGCTTTACGTAGTCGCTTGGAAAATTACTACGTTCCTCGAAACAAAACAAGTCCATTCGACGAGGCGTCCATGGAATAAGAAATTTTTCGCGTTCGCGAATTGCCGTCCCAGAGGCAAAGAGATCCAGGACCGAGTCCGATTGGCTGAGCTAAGAGATCGCATAAAAATTCAACGAAGTACCCGCTGAACGGTTCATTTCACAGGAGCTGATCGCGTTCGACTTCAGCCTCGAGGGTAACGTACGTTACGATGTGCTGACTGCCTGCCATCTTTTCCGATAACGCAATTTAATCCCCTAGCATAATCTAAACCGAGGGAGGATCCTCCAGAGTTTATTTTCAATACGAATTCATACTTTACAGTGCTTACAGACTTTTAGCCATCACCTATTGATTATATATCTAATATAATTATAAGCAGGTATGAAAGCAATGCTTTCACTTTCAAAGTTAACGACTTTAAGAAGGTAGGAAAAATCCGTTGAGATCAACTCAACATACCAATATTCCTAATAACGTCTCGTCAGCATACTGTAAGACATTTTAATACATACCAATGCTCCGTGTATCACTCACTATCCATATTTATTTATTCGGATACTTATTAGTACTCATAAATTGATCAGAAAAGTGAAAAACCTCAGTTTTCCTCTTGACGCTCTTGCCATCCCTGCCGTCATGTAGTGTAGATGGCGTCTCTTGTCGTAACGAAATGGCCGCGTTCTACCTTACCGACAGTCGGCAACCCGTGAAACTACCTTACCAAGCCTGGATAATAAGAATACAATACTACAATGGCCGCATCTTGTATTTTGACGTATCACTCCCAGAATACGCTGTAGATAGTTTCCACCATCGACAATCAAGATCTCCAACGAAACTAAACAACAATGTCGTGAGTGAAGAACGACACGAAACGTCAAAACTGTTGGATATTGTAAGGTGCTTTGCTCGTGGAAGAAGCTACTGTACTGTATTATTGAAGTTTCTCATTGACTATGTGTATCGGTGCCAAAAATAGATCATGAGAACCGTGGAAGGGAAGGTTGTGGTGTTAGGTTCGCAGGGTAAGTTATTGTCACAGTAACGCACTTCTGGTAAATATCGCCTGTTCTCGTTGCATAACCTGGAGCCAGGCTGACTGGAATACATTTATGGTAGATGCTGCGAGGAGGGAGGCACATGATGCTACTGAATGAATAATTTAAGAAAGCTCTATTATCCTTTTACTCTAAATGCATGTTCACAAATCAGCCAATTTTTTCCCCTCCTACTTCGTAATCTATTTCGTAAGCATTGCGTTGGTAAGTAAATTCATAATGAAATACTTCAATTTTCAACCTTACTCGACACACGTATCCGTTAGCTTGTCTTATTTAGAAAACTAATAGAATTTTCCGAAATACAATTATCAGTTGAATCAATTGATCGAGTGCTTTATCTAGAATGGGCTAATAGTTGAAAATGAAAATTCTTAATCTAGAGCATTACCTCCCAATCGCATAATTTATAACGTTAAGCACGACAGTAGTTCATTATCATGTATCGTTCGTTATCTCTTCGGTTATTCCCATATTAATATCAGTAGAATAACCGTACCCAGTTCTACTACGTTATCGTATACTCTGGTTACGAATAAAAACGTTTAAAAGTGTCGAATGACACATCAAAAAGCCAAGCGTGTCATAAGCAGCTTTGTCTAATTGTAAGATTCGTGTCAGAAATTGTGGGCATAAGAAGACAAAAGTATTACAATTGCTAAGATATATTTCAAGCAGACATCAAGAAGCAGACGTGTATCTTATCAAGCTGCAGTCGATCGATGAGCAAACCGTAGAGCTTGGAATTTCTTTACACTGAAATACATGCATAAACGGATGCTTTCTTAAAATCGTATTTTACTCATAGGCTAACCATGACGTCGATGGCGGCACATAATGGCAGCACTATATAATCGTGATAATGTATCAACAAAATGTATTTAGGCAGACACTCGTCGCCTTGAAATATTTTAAGTATCAGATGTACAGAATACAAAGAACTCATTAGCTACCATTAATAGATCTAGTCGATACGGTACAGTATTAATCATTCCAGCCACATACTTATTCTTAGTCGTGTATCTTGGAAATTCATTGACAAAGAAATGGGGCCTTGTATGTTTATTTTTTTTTCGTATTCCAAGAAGGCGACCGTAGCCGTGATGGCTGCCCAAAGGCGGGATGTTCGAATATTAATATTATTTCTATGTTGCAGGCGTTGGAAAAACAAGTATGATCGTTCGATATGTTGGGAAAATGTTTAATCATCACATAAATCCCACGATAGGAGCCTCCTTCTTCACCTGCAAGGTCAACCTGGAAGAAGCAAGAGTTAAACTTCAGGTTTAGTTATTCGAATAACCGCCTTTTCTTTCTCTCTTTCGATACCTGGGAATATTTGTTGATTGGCTTGTTTTACATAGGTGTGGGACACTGCTGGTCAAGAAAGATTCAGATCCATGGCACCCATGTATTACAGGAGTGCTAACGCAGCCTTATTGGTCTTTGACTTGACTCAGTACAACACCTTCACTGCCATCAAGACTTGGGTAAACGAACTAAGGAGGAACATCGAGGGACCCATGGTACTGGTTTTAGTCGGTAACAAAAGCGATCTCGAACATCAGCGTAAGGTTGACCCTGAGGAAGGTAGAAAGTATGCCGTAAACATTGGAGCTACTTATTATGAGACTTCGGCTCTTCACAACGAGGGTATCGAACAGGTTTTTCTAGGCATCGCTATTGGTCTTGCTAAATTGAGCTCAGGAAATCGTGACTTGATGACTAGTCTTAGGGTTTATGATTCCGTCAGTTCCGGGCTGAGTAGTCCGGACATGCCGCTTAGTCCCTCTAGCGAGGAAAGTATGACAGATAAGAGTATAGCGTTTGCTATTCAGGAAAGGCCACCGGCTTGTTGTTAAATAGATATACAAATTTTACAATTAGATAAGTTGGCTTCGATTCTGTTATTGATTTTTGTTCTTTCTTTTTAATGCGAAGGAATGCGGATCATGATTTTTCACTAGTTTTCACTAGAGCAAAGAAAGAGAATTTTCGAAATTCTTTCACCAAAACTTTATGTCCAATCAGTTTTGTTTATCCATTAATGATGTCATGAAGTTGGCGCATTCCGCTGATATTCATTGAAACGTTTGATAATCGATTACTATAGAATTAAGCAAAGTCATCCTGTAATATAAAATTATTGATGCAGTCGTAGGTGATTAATCTGTCAATTATTTTTTTTTTGTAACACAATGCTGATACTTGATTTAATTAATATATTGTGATATACTTTATCATCGTGACGCAATACGGTTTAATCAACTGGCGCTTGTTTGTTAATACTTCGTATTAATAGGTTCTATAAAGAAAATTCAATTAATTAAATAGTCGACAGTAAAGACTGTTATATTTTAAGTTTACTATTTCTATATTTATTACTAACTAGCACACTGCCTCTACGAAGAGAAAGACAAAATGGCTAAACTCGATAATCCGAGTGCGTTCTCATTCTATTGATTCTATTGATTCTATTGATTTGCTCGTTTATAACAGTTTCCTTGGATCACATTTGTACAGACTTTTCTACCAAATACAGTATATATTTACAATACTATGTGAACCTCCACTGAGATCCTATCGTAAATTTATTTAATTCCTCGTTAAATTCATAAGCAACTTGTACATTAATTCTGAACAGAATTCCTTAAAGAAAAAGTGCAACAAGAAGTTTTTCACTAGAAGAATACATAAAAATTTGCGCGAATAATTTATCCACAGTTGATCAGAGCCAAAAGAAGTGAAAAAAAGAAAAAGTACTGGTGGCACAATAAATGACAATGAGAAACTCAAGGCCATTAATGGACCAGGAAATTGTTGGCTCGTAGCACGTAGCGAGAATCCATAACGGTAAATCCGTCACGCAAATTTGCCATAGGCGAAACATAGTCGTAACGATTCTGCGAACCTAAAATTCAAACTACAAAACAGTTATTAGATTGGAGCTTAGAGAAACCGTGGATCGCAAAAATTAGCGTCAGCGGCTCAAGACTCTCTCATTGAGTTTTTCACAGTGTAAATTACTGTGCGAATATCCATGACCTTGGGATGAGCGTTACACCCTGGAAAGCATTGTTTAAATCAACTAGAAGTTCCCATACGCTTGCTTGATGAAAAGGAAATCCTGATGTCTCTTCAGGGACGTAGTCGAGATGGCAAATTCCTGGAAGAAGCAACAGCATGAACGCAGTTTAAGGTTAAGGACCGAGATTTAATAATTTAAGAGCGATTCTCCTTCTCTCTAGATAAATCATGAGAACCTAGAATTACCAAAGCGTGACTACATTATCGTATAACCTCTTATTCCGGATGTTCAAAGTTTGGAGATCCCGATCTGACATTAATCGTCCGTTCTGTTCTGCCACAGGACGTCTAGGTGATGACTTCCATCAGCCAAGCAAAGTTCACAGGGTCGTCCAAGTATTTCCTTGTTAGCGAAGACAAGTTCTGTGAATCTTAACGACAGATCAATGGCTGCTCTACTAATTGTTGAGTAAACAATCATTGTTACCTGGAAGCAGAACAAGAATGAGAAGTAAAACGTACGTTGCGCAATCAGTTATTTCTAGAGTGCTGTGGCACAGTGATTAACTTACCGTCTCCCATTATACAAAAACAAAAGGTACACGAACGTGTCGTGTAAAATACAGAAGCCTAAAGTTCGAAAGTATAAAATTAAATGATTGCGGGTCGACGACATAGCCTCTCAAGGGCCTTGATGGTCTCCAGCAACGAACAAATGGAATTGAGATGACGTATCACAAAGTTCGTAATCGAATTGATTTTATCATTTACGGCCAGTCTGTGATAAGTTTTATGCCAATGAATTTCTTTACTCGGTACGTACAATTTATTAATTCTCATAGTAGCTTAATCCGTGTACTTTTTATCCGGTCAAGTAGACTATCGTAATATCTTAGTCTCGGCTTCTTTTTACGTTACGTTTTACGATAAGGTATGATAATTGCGTAATGACTCATTCCGTGTGGCCGACTCTCGCGAACCGTGACGTCCCAGCTTTGTCTTCGTGTAACTCATCTCATTTTCATTGCGTAAGCGACTGCTTAATATGCATCTAGGCCTATTAGGACGCGTCTTTAAATTTAACATAGAGAAAAGATACACCTGATATATTCGTCGGTTAGCGAAGTCAGGAAAGTAACTTCCGGACGTGTAAAATCAGGTGCGAAATGTTTCTCTAAATTTACGTAGGTAGCTCTGTCAGGAGCATATGACTCTATAAAATGTAAAACTCAAATTCAACCACAAGACAATCACTGAATCTTCCAGCGTCTAACCCTAAAAATCGTCGGTCGACGTAAAGTTGGATGGAAGGAGCGAAGAGGAAAAAATGTCGCGTTGCATCTGTTGCATTTCGTGGGAGAACAGTATTGCAGTTGAACTGCTGCACTTATCTGGACAATAGGTAGTAAAATGATCTCGGTTGGTAGTCAGTTTGTAATCATTTGGCTTGATGATTTTATGAGAAAAGGAAACGATGGAAACACACCCCTGCTAACGCTATGTATTTTTTTTTTCCCAGAATAATCCCTATGGAGTCCTTGACATCCTTCTGATCCTGATTCCAAGTTGTCACTTGGCTAATCCACAGGAATTCAAACTGCTCGGGTAAGAGGATCATTTCTTGTCCAATTTAAGAGGTGGGTGAAACTGTTGTCACTTAGGTTTGACTACATTTTGTCTTCTCATGTAATTTCTTGTTATTAAAGCTGGAGCATTATTTATATGCGATTAGACGATTATCTTACAGTGTTGTACGTCGGTGTGACTATACAAATGATTTACTAATCCGATCCTTGTTGCGGATGTGTGGGTGCTCCAACGTGAACCATAGCAGAAGAAGTAGAAGAAGAAGAAGAAGAAGAAGAAGAAGCTATTAGGTATAAGGATGGTGCTCCCATATAAGAGAGTGATACAGTTACTTGAGGCTCTCAGTCCGAAGTCAATCGCAAGAGGCTCAACTCACCTTGCGAAAGTATAATGAACCGCGCCGAGATAATTAGCGAGCTTAGCTAAATTATTATTCAAATATATAGACGATAAAGCATACTCGATCGTCATGCCACGTTTTATCATTGATATTTAATTATAGTTCAATGGTCTTGCGAAATAGTTTATTATACGAGTGTGAAAATTTTTTATCTAATTAAAATCTATTATCAGTGTTCAAAGTGTTACGCGAAAGGAATTTTAATGGTGGAAGAGAAATGATAATCTTTGTGCTTCGGTTTGTTATGTGAAATTAAGGACAATTTTTGGTGAATTAAGGAAAAAATGAAGTGGGCAACTAGAGGAGGGAGGATTCAAAATTGTTTTTTATTTATAATATTTTTATCGATTACCCAAAGCTCGACCCTGACGATCGATAATCAGCTTGTAATCATAGCTAACGGTGATTGTCATTAAAAATTAATTAATATCTGTTAAAATAGTAAATTCTTGATTGGATGAGAAGTAGAGATCTTTTTGCAGATTGTTACACGAGGATATCGATTGGTACTCGATTGGCCGACAAGGACGTCTCAATCAGGACATCAGCGGGTACAGTAACAGATTGCGAGAATGAATGCTCCAAGAATCGCAACACCTGTAAAGTTTTTAGCTTTGGGTAAGATCGCAAGGAATTAATGACTCGATGATTGTGTATATTTAAGTTTTTTTTTTCATCCATACAGGATCAGTTCAAAAGGTAACGGTACCTGTACCATCGGATCCAGGGTACCTAACCCTGAGGAACTAGATCAGGACCAGGATTATGATGTCTATATAAGACGTCAGAATTCACCAGATTGTGAGCCCGATAGACTCTACCAATTAGGTAGTGGTGGTAAACGGCCGAGTAATGGCAGTGCCGTTAATGACTTTGCTAATGAGAGGTATCCTACTGGTTTTGGGAATGGTATAAATCCAGAAAAACCAAATGGCTTTCAGTCAAGTAGACCTGAACAGGTTCGACCTTATGGGAAACCGTCATTTAATCAAGGATGGTTTTCGTCCTTTGATGATGATGACAAAAGAGTCTTTGACATAATTAGAAACAAGAATCGTCGACCCAATAACAAATCACCTATGAGCGGTTCCAGTTTCACCTATCATCAGAATCAAAGACCTTTCGACGACGTCGATGATCATCAGGATATTCCTCGACCTGGTGGATTTGGCACCTTCTCCATAGGCAGGCCATCATCGAGTCCTGGGAAACCAGTTACTCCCAAACCTAAACCTATAGATGATGAATCATCGTTAACTGTTAAACCTGTTTATAATGAAGATGGGAATTCCAATCCTGGTGGATCTGCTCCAGGAAAATATAAATACTGGATTGACCACAATTCCGGAAGTGATCGCCCAACCGGAAGTGCTTATGGTTCTACAGGAAATATACACAGTCAGAACCACAACGTCATTCACCTATCGGAACGTCCAAGACCTGCTGAAAATGATCAGTTCATTTATGACAAAGATAATCCCAATCCCGTAAATCATCATGGTCCAGTCGATTCGCACAGCATCCACGGGTACAATTCAAACGACTACGAAGATGAGAGATTCCAGAGTTCTTATTCCAGCTTCCCAGGATTACTACCAGGTCGCAAACATCACTACGGTGTCATTGGACATGGAATTGACGTCTTTGAAAATCCAAATTGTAAGTTACTCGTCATTCCTAACCTAAGCCTCTCATTTATATTTCCACAAGTACTAATTAATCTCTATAAAATAATAACAATCTACAATTCCTAGTTTATCAAAGCTAACGCATCTAGGATTGACAAATGGGAAACGGCATTGACACCGATTTTAACCACTATGCAAATTAACTCACTGCATCCAAGTACAGCTTCCGCTCCGGAGTACGGTCTACGATTTATTTGCACTTTGTTCCCCTACCTGATGGAATTTCGAATCCTGAACACTCGTGGGAACGAAAGAACTCTGATGGCGGCGCCCTCATGTATCCACAAACGTAGAACCAGTCTTTGGCTTTTCTTCAGAGACAACAATCATTCCCAGCATGCATCACGATAACCACTGAAATCATAAAAGGCAACGTCTCCAGATGTTCTATAACTAAATATATTTATTTTCAATAAAAAATCCAACGGCTACTCAAAAAGTTGACAATGGCGATCACTATGGAGGTCGAAGACATTATTGGCCCCCGGTACTTAGGAGTCTGACAAACCTTGAGACTTCTCGTAATTAATTAAGACAACGCTGTAACAAAGGACACTCGAAAGTAACAGTGTCTCAAGCGCAAAGAACTGCACGCAAACCGGAAGTCAGACGTCCTGTGCAGCTTGTCTCTAGGTATTCCTTGTGTAACCATGAGACTCCTCCGGGAGTCGTGAAGTATCTACTGATATTTTTATCTTACAATTCATCAAAAATATTCTTCATTATTTAATGATTGCTTCAGGTGGTGAATCCTGCTGTCCCGTTCGTCATATCCAAAAATATAAAGTAGACTATACTTATATATTGTATCTGTATGGATACTACACCATGGTGTAGCTTATCTACCTATATACATGTAGATAAATCTATACAATGACTCCTCTTCTGGTCTGGCTGAAATAATTGGAATAATTGTGACCTTGACTAATCTTCAAGGACAGATTTCAGGCTGCGATGGTCCTTTCTAGCCTGACGTCATTTCTTATACAGTGCCTTCACGAATCCTTTGTATCTGGATGCTTGTCAGATTGGATAATTGTCCATGTCCGCAGGAAAAACTGCATCACCGCTAGGGACACCAAGATCTCTTGATTGCAAGGACCTGGGGACACAACATTTTAGACTTAAATATTTCTAACAGAATTGCATCTTATTTTATTTTTAATAATCAATTAACTTTTTATTAATTTTCTTTATGGAGCTTAAGAGTCATTTTAGACTGTTTGACCGATTAAGAGTTTAATTATACATTTTTTGTACAATTATTAGACTCCCAATAACGTACGAGCTGTCACTGTAGCCACGTCCTGCAGAATTGTTTGTGCGACTTAAATAATTTGTGGATGATATCAGGTGGTAGGAACTGGGCAGAGCTAATCATTAATGATCATGTAACGCCAAAACCCCACCCTAAAGTGTCAGTAGTTCCTCCCACTATTCTCACGGAAACGTTCACTTTTCTATAAAACCACGAGAGTCTACAATTTCTCTGCTACTTTTCTGTGCGTTTTCGGTTTGCTGTTTCTCGCGTTAAATTAAAAGTATCAAAGCAAATATTCCTGCTAGTATATTGCTGTGACATTATCATGAGGCGCAGGAAAGAATTTAGAGTAATGCGTGATTAGGGACAATAACGTGAATTTTGTGATTAGAAATTTGTTGGCAAAAATTAATGAGGGATCGATAAGCTGTATTTGTTAATGAAAAATCATTAAAAATTCTATTATCGTTGTGTGCATGAAAAATGGAAATTTTACAAGTATCCATTATTGATGATCTCAGGCAGATTCATCTTATGTAACCATTAACGAGCTTCCGGTTGGATGTAAATAATAATTAGCGATCCAGTATTTTTCTTTTAGCTTTACCGATATTGACATCATTTTTATACGACAATGTTGTTCCATTTGTGGTTTTGGAGTATCGCACTGACACTATTATTTTTCAAAGATACTAGTCAGGATTCAATTATAATAGTCCAAGATGTCAGTGACAGTTGTCAACGTGAGTTACTCCCCTGTGTAAAATTATAAAAATAATAATTCCCAAAATTGATTATCAAATTTGAAAATTTTACTTAAAAAAAATTTGTTTAGCCTGTTACAGGAGACTCTTGTCCGGTAAAAGGATCGTGGAGATTCACATCAGACGAGCCATTGACTGCGAAAGAATAGACGACTGTAATCGAGAATGCGATTCGGAGAAAGCTTTTAATTGCGAAGGATTTAATTATAGGTAATACAAATCACAAGAGCATTTAGGTGTGAGAAATTAAAATATTATTAATTAAAAGACTCTGCTAAAAAATAACAAGCATTGCGCTAAATTTATACATGGATGAAACTGAAAAGTCATGAATGAACTGATCATTTGAGTCATGCAAGAGAGCAATTGTTCGTGCTTGGTATCCCAGTGCGTCGCTTGACTTTTTTTTTCTTCTATATTTTTAACTAGGTTAGCTATCACTGTGCGCGACCTACCCTAACGTACCTAAAGGCACATGCGTGACCAGATGCGTTACCTATCCACCGTAGAATTGCATCACGGCTAATTTCATTGCACAGCAAAATACAGAGTGACACAGTTCTTGGTCAATTTCTGTGCAAGCACAGACTAACAATGCTGATGACGAAATCAATTGATTATTAAAAAAGAAAGAGAAGGGATATTTGAGTGAATTTCTTTTTCAACAGGAGGATGGGACCTGGACCAAGAGGAATGTGCGAATTGACATCAGTGCCTTATTCCAGGATGGATATGCATCGAGACTTTATTTCTGATCCTCATTATGATTATTATGAAAAGGATTCAAGATGCGACCAGGATTCTTTTGGAGACGTTTATCATCGACCTTCAGGATGGACCAATCTGTCGCCTACACCTGGTAGTGGATACAGACCTAATGATCAAGGGGGTTATGGACCTAGTAGAAGACCTCAGGAACCACCTAGACACGAACCCAGACCTTACCCGCCTGAGAGACGTCCTGGACCAGATAAGGGACCTATAGATCGGGATCTAGGACCTATGTCTAGCTATGGACCTGATCGTGACCGTCCGGATGATCTTTATCATAGGAAGCCTTATTTACCTGAACGGAGACCTTTTGATATTCCTTTACCACCTGGACGGAGACCTGGTGAACCGGATAGAGATCATTTTTCAGTTGGGAAACCTTATCCATCGAGGCCTGTTGGGTCTGTGTATATTGGTCCTATCGAGGATAATACGTTTCATGGAGATTTTAGACCTGGTCGACCTGGTAGACCGCATCTTCCAAAATTTCCAGAACGACGACCTGACTTTGGTTATAGACCGTTTCACGATATAGGTATAAATAATTTTTGTTGACAATTTTAAATATATCATTGGACGTTGATTAATTGTAATTTTATTAATTTTTAATAGGATCTAATGAAATTGGTCCTTACTTTCCTTACCTGCCTGATCGTCGCAAAGACTGGAACAAAGATTGGGGATCTTATGGTGGTACCTATGGTGGCTCCTATGGATATGATACCAATTCTGTCGGCAAATTTGATTTACCAAAAGATCCTAATTATCATAAACAACACAGTCGTCCACGACCATTTGAGAAGGATAATTTTTATGGGGAATTTTACAATTATGGCGGTGCCTTTGGTTATGGGGATAATTACATACCCTCGGATAAAGATGTTCTTTATGGTGGATCTGGCAAGAGACCTGAGTGTTCAGTTAGGTCTGGAGCTGGTGTCAAAGTTCGCAGAGGACTCGTAAGGAAAAGTTACCTCACGCCGAATTTAGATCAGTGCGAAAGTCTTTGCACCGTCGAAAAGGATTTTCTCTGCATGACATTCTCCTACAGGTAGTTTCAATATTAAGTATCTGTCAAAAATAATTTAATTGACATATTATATTACGTTATAAATCTTATTCGTTACATCCATTAATTTTTTTTTTTCAACTATACAGGTACAACTTGGCTTCCACTGCTCCTACAGACAATTGCCTTCTGAGTGAAATTTCATATGAAGATTTTAATTTTTATACTGATCTGGAACCTGATCGTGATTATGATATTTACACAATAGTCGGTAATTCAAAATCCTGCAGTTCTGGTAAACCACCAAGTCGACGACCCCCCGAAGGTACTGCATTATAATTGTCTAGATAAAATTCTTTTAAAAATTAAAAATCCAAATTTACAGAATGCTTTTGGCGAGTCAGGAGTGGTTTTGGAATGGTACCTGAAGTAATAAAAAAATCTATGTCAGTGGGTAGCCTTGGCGAATGCGAAGTGGAGTGTGTAGATACTCGAGGATTTACTTGTAGAAGTTTTGTTTATAGGTGAGTAAAATCAAAAGAGAAGAATAAATGAAAATTATTATCAAGCTCATTAATACCGTTCGACGTATCACCTAGGTATGGACATTTACCAATTGGTGGTTCGCTGAATTGTTTCCTAAGTGATTGGCCTTCTCTGGAAATGGATCCTTTCTCGCTGCCTGACATGGAAGGGGCGGAATTATACGAGCGAGGTAGTTTTGGACGAGGGTGCGAACCCTATCCATTTCCGCCACTAAGGAAGAAATACGACGGCATAGATAAAAAACCAACTCACAGAGATGACTGTGAGTGCACTTGCATGATCCTATATTATTTCGATTGATCATTCTTAGAATTCTTTTTTCTTTTCAGTTTGCTACTCCACTTATCATAGACCTTGTAAACTCACCCCTTACGCCATCCTCTTATCGATTCGCGTGAATGGTGAAACTGAATGCCGTCAAAGATGTTCCAGCATGAGAGAAAAAGATTCTGTTCCTTGTATGTCCTTCAGTTATAAGTAAGTATGGAATGATCTTTCAAAATACTTATGAACCTAGGATATTAATATTTTAATTTATTATTCTGGATGCAGCATTGAAAATGATAGAAGAAATGATAACTGTTTCCTAAGTGACGTTCCCAGAAGGGATCTAAGACCTGGTCTTGATTACATTCATGATGACGATTACGTTCTGTATGCTTGGAAAGAACTAGAACCAGAATGTATTCCACTAGGATATCCTGATGTGCCTAGTCGGCATGATTATCACAGTCATGGCTTTGAAAGTCCAGGTTACAGTGATCAGGACAAATTTGATTTTCATTCTGGAAGGCGACCCTCGCGTCCCCCATACTTCGCAGATCTTGGTCCGACTTCTGATCATGGACCAGGAGGAATTGATTACGGTAGAAAACCTGGACACGGCGGTAACTCTTATGGACACCCTGGACCTTCTTCTGATCATGATTTGAAGCCAGGAGAGGGACCTTACGGTAGTCATGAAATTAGGCCAGGAAGTGGTGGTAGTAGGTATCCAGGAACAAGACCATTGGATCCTGATAGACCTGATCCAATAGGACCCGGGTACGGTGTAGGAAGTGGTGTTCATGGTGGAGGCGAAGGATTCGCTGGTTATGGAGGTGGTAGTGGTCATTTTGGTGGTTTTGGCGGATACGGGAGCCATGATGATCACGGAGGTCATCGCTTTGGTGCTGGATATGGATCTGGAGGAAGTGACTTCAGACCAGGAAGTAGCTATGGAGGTGATCGATACCGTGAGGCACTTCTTCTTCTACTTCTTACTCCTAGTCAATAACAATATAAATTTTTAACGTAGCTGGTGATTCAGCAACCTTCACTCATTACACGGTCAACGGTCATCCTTGTAAACGTGGTACCAAGTGTGAAAGGAACAAAGTAGCCGGTTTTTGGTCCTGCGAGCCGGAAGGTGAAGAATATGGTTCCTGGGACTATTGCTGCGAACCATCTCATCATTGCGGTTTCTCTCACGGTTACAGTTATCCATGGTAATAAAATTTATGCACAGCAATTCCCTCTCAAACTGAATTCGAGGCAATAACATTTTGTTTTTTTTCATCCAGGTGTTACGTGGGACCGAAAGAGGATCAGTGGCGGCCATGCAGTGAACAATACTTTCCATATTCATCAAGTTCAAGGCCACATAGGCCGTCCAGTGTCGATCGTTTCGATCAAGCCAGTCACTTTGGTGAAATACCAAAACCAGGCTTCTTTGGTAGACATTGGCCTGTAGCATATTTGCACAGAGAAGCACCGCCGAATACAACAGACTCACTAGCCCTGCCGGATGATCGCAGAGACCGGAAGTTGAATGACTCCAAATTGGAGAAACGATCCAATAATGAGTCTAATCAATCAAGAAATCAATTGAAATCACTAAGATTAAAATTGGACACATCCAATAAAAATACCCCAGAATCTCTAACTGTATCAACTAAAAAACCGGAAGCAGATATCAGTTTCTTTCGAAAAGTCACTGCCAAGTATCCGGATGTTGCTACAAGAACTTTGGGAAGTAATGGAAAAATTGAAAGAGTATTTCCACCTCGGAATGAAGCAACAATTTCGAAGATAATCACAGCGGCGGATATTAATATTGAAAAATCAAATTCTACTACTTCCGCTGTCAAGTTTATCGAAGTTCCACTTCTTTCGTCAAACGGATCCAAAGTTTTTGATCCAGATGATTATTTTGAGATAGTCAATATCGAATAATTATTTTGAATACACTTTTACCTAAACTCTATCGATTTCTTGTGAATTGTCAAAAGTCCAAATCTGCAGTATTTAGACAATAAGAAACTGGTTGCTAACGCAGGTATTATAATGGTGTTTGCCATAGCTTTGCGGGGGGAGTTTTTCGATGGGTAAAATTTTGGTGCGTGTCAATGAAACACGATAAATTTTAACCAAACGTGTAAGCCTTGGCACGATTCGAAATGTATAAGAAAAGAAAAGTATGTGTACGAGTTTACATCTAAAAGCAAATTATAATTATAATATGCTTTTAACATATGATCTGAGCATGACATTTTTAATTAACGTATGATAACTCCTAAGTATTTTGTACCGATACTGCGCATAATAAAGGAAAATTTTTATATTATACATTCGATTACGGATAAACGGAAATAATATTACTCCATAAAATAGTTTGATAAACTTCCGTAATGGCGCGACGAACGTTCCAATGAATAAATTCTGCAACGTGCCGATAGATGGCAGAACAGTTGCGCAAAAAAAAAGACCATAGCGCATTGTTTCATACGTAATGTAAGCGTATTAGCAATTGAGATGTTTAATTCCTAAGATATTGTTTAAAAAAAATCTAAAAGTATGCATTTTGACGGAAGCCATTATCTAATTTAAAATTAGCTATCATCCTCCGTCAAATTAGTGTATAATATGCATGCGAAAAACTGTTTGAAAAATTATAATCATTCGAATAGAAAGTGATTATATTATCTTTGCCATTCATAATTTTCTTCTGGTGTACATCGTTTAGCCAATCGTGGGTCCTATAATACGTGACATCAGTAAAGGCTTATTTATGCACTACCATGTTCTGGATGCTCGTTGGTCGGTTGAAAATTTATCGAGAATAGAGAGTAGCATAAACTGAGCATAAGATGAACGAAATGGCGAGTTGCCGGTGCCGCCATCTTATCTGGTCATGGTGAACGGTACAGATTTGGGGGGTTTGTTGCTCTTCCCTTTCACAAAATAATCATTTTTCAAACACCCCTTTTGTTCCTGTATCATTTTGAAGAATTAGAATTTGCAGCAGAATTATTGTACGAGGTAGGTGACTTCTCAGGGACCATGTGTGCTGTTACTATCTCCATTTTTAGAAGATTTATTAATCCCATTTACAATCTTGTAGACGCTAAAACGTATGGCGCTTATTTTTGGAACGAACAGTAGTTGCGCGGAGCTGTAGTGGGGATTTGTAAACATTATTTGAAAATTTAAAAGAAATCCTCATTTGTAATTTTTTCCCGCATTTTCAGTTAACAGATGATGTCCGATTGTTTTTCTTTCAATTCTTACATTACTTTGGTATGTTTATGAAACAGTAATGACAACTCTTGGTTCCGTTTGGCTGTCAACAGGAACTGTCAATATGCCAAAGGCACGTTTAATTGCTCGTTCAGTGACAAATGTCCGACCACTGAGTATGACATTAAATCTGGAATGTATGGAAGAACCTTTAAGTGAAGTGCAAACAATGACAAGAGTGAAAATGAAGTCGGATCATGACAGGGTAAGCATTATACGAACTTTCCGCAGGGCTGTTTCTTGACTGTAACATTTATGTAAGGTTGCTGCTGCTCTCGAGGAGTTGGTGAAAGATCATGGTGGTAAACTTGTATGTCAATCAGGTGCAGTCAATGGCTATCAGTATACATTGTAAGTATTAGAAATTATATTAACGATATAATATTTTCACTGCACATATTGCACTTTACGATATAGTAAATTGAATAGGTCCGGCAACAGCACTCCAACAGCTGTTAAATCTAATCAACAGTCTTTGTTAAATGTAGTAAGTATTCAATTATTTATCTACATTACATGTACCAAGTTGTGCAAAAGTAGAGTGTGAAAAAATAAAGATATTTTTCAGACTCATGGAAAGACTCAACCGATACAATTAAACATGTTGAACATTGCAAATACAAATCAAGGGAATATCCAGTTGGTTGTGAGTCCACGAATGGGAGGTATATTGGGATCTGTCGCACAGCAACAAGGTAGTGATTATATATAATGATTTGGAATAGTTATTAATATTTTATAATCTAATCTTGAACTATCTGTCTATTGTAGCACAAACTTCAACATCCACCCCTGTTACGTCTGTTGTAACGCATCCTCAACCTGAAAACGTAAGAGTAGCTTTATTATAAAATTTGATGCTGCAATTATATCCAGTCGACAACTAAGTTTATATTCAACAATTTCAGTATAAATACACCAGATCTGGTCGTCGAACAAAGGTCCTCCAAGTACAACAACCGGATATTATAGACGATGTAAGTAAAGTCATGATATATTTTTATTAAAGATTTACAAACCAATCTCTTATTTCAATTTTTTTCATGTAGCCTACACCAACTACAAGAACTCGACCAAAACCATCCCCCGCAACACATGTCGTGACGCCCAGTAAGAGAAACAGTAGTGAAAACTGAGTACATCAAATTATAAAACTAACAAAATAATCTTTACTTCGTAATGTTACAGCCACTACCAGTCCTCAAGGCGTGATGAATCTTAGAATAAAGACAGTAAACAAGCAACAACAACAACAACAGCAGCAGCAGCAACAGGCAAATCAACAATCTGTTACAAGACCCACCGAACATACCAGTATCGGTGGCATAGCTGTTGGAAATAAAAATGCAGGTAATTAAAAAAACTATGCACACTCAACAGATCTTGTTCTGAATTAATTATCCCATTGATAATTGAAGCCAGCGAACAGATTGAAGAATCGAAAAAGAATCAACCAGACGGCAGAGAAGTAACGTTCAATAAAATGAATGGTGGTCGCACATTTCCATCGTTAGTTGTCGTAGCAAGACCAAATCTTCGTTCGAAGGATATTGCACCTCAAATCGCACAAAAAGAAAGAACTGAATTAGGTAACTGATTTACAGATGCAAATCAATTTATCGAATATCATCTACAATGGAACCATTAATAACTTCATGTTCATTTACAGACATGAAAGTAAAGAGCGTGCTAATGTTTTCTGCTACAAAGTTCGCTGAATGGTTAATACAACAAGGTTTGGTTCGTTCTGAACAGTACTGTAGCCAGCACAGTACGCATTATCAAAAAACGAAATTAAAGCTGGGCATGTACAGTGACTCGGGTACATTTCCATATTCCGGTGGATACGTTTGGATATCGAGTTGCTGTCCAGATCGATTTGTCTCTGTGTTTTCTGGATCAATTTTTCAAGGCGCACCACATATCCCTACAGTGCTCTTAAAGCTAATCTATCACTGGGCATGTCAAACCAACGTGCAAAATGTTGTCTCGTGGGTGAAAGTGTCTAACATATTTGTGAAAAACTTTTATACCAATCTGCGCAGCATCTGCACTGCTGCTGTATGGGATAAGAGTCGAATGATGGGTGGAAAGAATTCCATGATACAAGTCGGTGTAATAAGTTTGGGTACTACGTCACAAGATGGGAACTTACGACAGGTAATGTTATATGTGACTCGATGAACCTTTAATATTATTTTCCCATATACTTTATTATGTTATAGGTAAAAGTCGAAGTTCTGGGTATTCTTGATCCAGAGAGACTTGAATTAAGACTTCGTGCTTGCGATCCTGTACATGACGGAGATAGATCATTCAAGAGACGTTTTAATAATATATTACATCCTCTCAAGGATTGGGTACATAAGGAGTCCAAGATTTTGACAGACTTCACAGTGGACAAAGGCACTCTGCAAGAGATGGGCTTTAATCATGTAACACAATCAGCGTTTTCCGACCAGAATCCCAGAAATATGATGAGCAACTATCACATAATGGAGTATCTAAGAAAAATCGTACCGAGGATGTTTCAAAATACTTTGAGTTTACTGAGTAGACAAATGATTCAACAATTCTTAGACGAGTTAGTTTGGAGAGAAATGTTTGGACCAACAGCTGCACGTGCATTCGATAATATCATTCGACATATTGCTGAGCAGACCAGAATGGATATCGGTGGGTTTAACAAAGAATATTAATAATTGATTTGAACCATTACGTAGACTAAATTTTTGATATATCACTTAAGGTGATTGTTTGTTGGACCGGCTCTCAAAAATAGCTGCAAATCCATTTCATGATTGGTCATATTCAACGATAAATCCTTTACCACTGACACCTATGGTATCGATACCAAAAGATTCGACTTCAACAAACAAGGATACCCTGCCTCAAGGTATCCGAAGTCTGGAGGTTTCGCAGAATAAGCCAGGACCAAAAAGAGGCAGAAAGAGAATCATCACAACAGCATCGGCTAGTCCTGAACCAGAAGCCAAGCGTGTAGCTACAGATTCAAAAGGAGTTAAGGACAGAGAAAGGGAGAATAAAAATGATGTTATGCAACCGCAAGAATTTCACTATGCCACAATGGAGGGCGATAAAAATCTTCTATTGAATAAGAAAAAGACTACCGTATCCTTCAAGGTCGGTTATAATTGATATCTCCAGATAATTTATGATTTACTGCCATAAATATACTACGGTGCTTTTCTTATTATTCTTACAGTGTTTTCTCTGCACGACAATATTACAATCAAACACAGACGTAATACAGCACATAGTTTCCCATGTGCCACCACAAGTTCCTCATCGTACAGAATCATCCGTGTGTCGTTATTGTTGTGCAGCCTTTTCAACAAAGCATCAGGTGGACACGCATGTTTCAGAGACACACAGCAATTTCGGTCAGACGAATGGTGACATGGTGGTTTGCGCCATTTGTGAACAAAAATTCGGTAAAACCAATCAAAGAAGTTTTAAAGATCACAAGACTACGGTTAACGAGTGTTTAACTATTTAAAGTTGCAGCATTATACGATTAATTGTATTATTTTAATTATTTAGGCAATAGCAATCTCCTGGTTAATCATCTTTCGAATACTCATCACTCTTTGGAAATGCCGTATCGTTGTGAAAGCTGTGGTTATCGTACGTCCAGTCACAAAGACGTGATAGATCATTATTATCAAGTACACGATAAGGGCGAAGGTCTACAGTGTCCTTATTGTCTTAAGGTTATTGAAATATTATAGAGACGATGGTAAAGTTTTGCAAAAATTAAAATAATCAATTTAATATTAACAGGTGATGCAGTTCATCGTAGAAGGTAGCGAATGTCTATCCAGTGTCCACGCCTTTTTGTTGCACATGCAAAGACATTTAGTAAGGAGAGAGGAGGGAAGGGGTAATAAATGTCCTAAATGCTGTTTATGGTTCAATCAAAAGAGTTCATTGAAGTCTCATCAGATAGAAATGCATCAGCCAGTTACAGGACCTAGTAAGTTATTTAAAAAAAAAAAAATCTTAATTTACACTTCTGTGTTTGCTTAACCAGCCAATCTTTTGTGACTTTACAGAAGTTGTACCATACAGTTCAAAGAATAATATAATAATAACAAGACAAAACAATCACAATAAACATAATGAGATAGAAAGTCCAGTCGCTGATCTTCCTGTAGATGAACATGTGAAAAAATGGAACACAGGACCGATAAAAATAAATGCACCAAGTGATCTTCCTTGTCAGGAATGCGAAGAGGATATTGATCAGCAAGAACATTATCCGTAAGAGCATTAGGATAATTTTTTTCTCGAACCATGTTATATTTTAGTAGTTGTATTAAATAATTATATTCTTCTTCACAGCGGTGAACAAAAATGTCAACAGTGCAGATACGTAACATGTTGCTGGCGAGCATTTAAGGAACATCAGCAACAAATACACAACGAGAGGCCAATGACAAGTTTGGTAACGTTACCCCCTCTTTTAAATATTCTTCTGGAAAATAAAATGCAGTGCCCTTGTGGTTTTGCAACTAATGATGGAAATCATTTAGGTAATTCCCTGATTGCATGGCCAAATTAAATATATTTCTCTCTTTCACTCCGTAACAGCTTAGTGATATGTGATTTGTTACAGCGACACATTTGATAAAGTGTAAAAGAGTCTCTGCTTACCCATATCAGGAGCCCGAACCATCAGGAATGTTGAACAGTCTTGGTCTCGTTGCCAAAGGCTCATCGGATGTAAGTTTTAATTATACACTATTAAATATTTGATTAATTGATCACTGAATAATTAATAATATATATACATATTTCTCTATGTAGACTAATAGAAATCCCAGAACCAGATCCATTCCTTCCTATCCACAACCTCTTCTTATCCTGATAGGTAACAAGTTTTGTAAGAAATTTCTTTAATTAACCTCCATAATTACCCCATAACCACCCTTAGCCAATTATTTATTAACTATATGGTGCAATAAAAGTATGAATAAATTACAGAAAGTGGAGGTGGTGGAAGAAACGCAAGATATGCAGACGAAACAACCGAATATTCAGTTCAGTTGTATCCCGAGCGTGAAGTTTACGGAAGAAAAAGATCCTTACGAGTCGAAGAAAAGTCTCATAGAGAATAATTCAAGCGAGAGTAAAGATCCTGATAATAAAATGTCAGCAGATGATAACAGAACTTCGGATGTCTCGAGTGAGGAAAATTCGACGATGACTTTAAAGAATGACGAAGGATCTGCAAGAGGCACCTCCAAGGCAGAGACGACGAGTTAAAGATTGCATGTGACGCATAAAAGACTTTCTCAATTATTGAATTGAACGTTAATTTAAGAAGACACAACGCGCTGTTTCGAATTCAAGATATTAATAGCTGCGAGAGTTTAAGGTTTCGCTTTAAATCAGAGATTGTATTGTTTTTATACGTTGATCAGAAATAATATCTAAGTATTATAAGTTGAATTGTCAATTACTCTAAAAGCAGTAACTCCTGGAATTATGTGGGACAGTGCAAATTACTTGCAAAAGAAGACAATATAATCCCCTTATTCCTGGATGCAGGCCTTGTGATGTTCTTCCTTGCTTTCCTTGTGGCTGAAATCCCCAGTGGGGGACACGTGCGAATTGTCTCGCGATTCTCCAGCCAGAGATCTATGCGTATTGTCAGTGAGCCGACGATTTTCGTAAACGCGCTTTATCACGTATCCTGCCCGGGAGATGCTGCTCCCTTATCAGGAAAAATTCGAACCAACGCACTTTATCCCATTTGATTTGAACCATTAGTTTCTGAATTAAAAGTACTAAGAATATCAGGAAGGGAGCTGAATTCACAGCCGTTTCCGGGATATAGAATCTATGGAGGTGCAATTTTTAGCGTTACAAGAAAAAAAACAAAAAACAAAAGGGTTGTACAACAAAGTTAGCATTTGTTAATTGATGGATTTATTATAATCTAATTCGCTTATGTAATTTGCTTGCAACGTCGTATTGTACAAAGCCGAAATCATCGTCGGTTTAAAGCAAAGAATAAAGCTAATCGAATTCACGCACATTTTTTTTTGAATAGACAGAATATCAAAATATTCTTTTATTACGTAAAGGAAAATCAAAAGACACTCAGTTTACCTCTGTAACTCTTAACTTTTATCTGGAGGAAAATAAACGAATTGCCTGCAGCCTTAAATCGATGTGTTTTACGTAACAAAATGAAAAAAATAAAAAAGAATTCAATTGGCCGTCCGTCGGACATAATTTTAATTGTTTTTTTTTTTATTTAGCAATTATTTCATCACGTATGAATAATAAATGTAAATGTAGCATATATCGTGGATTTGTGTATGAGTTGTAAGTGTGTATTGTAATTCTTTACCGTATAATACTAAAAACCGGCGAATCTAAAATCGAAGCGAATTTAACGCGCGTTTCGACACCGATCGAGCGAATCGCAACGTCTAATCGAACTGCACGAATTGTCTTCGCCGATTTTCTCTTATCGCTATTTACGCAACTAACCGACTACTAACATTTTTTTTGTCTCAATTTTTTCAAAACTTTTACACATTTTTTTTTGGTTTAATTTTTATATTTTTTTCTTCCATGGTGTCTGTATCCAGGTCAACACTAAGGAACCTATTTATTAGCAAGAATTCTACAATGTTAATCGATTGGGACTTACCAGAATAATATTATGGATCTACGACGCGGAAATAATCAACTAACGAATACAATAATGAAAATAGACAATAAAAGTATAATTAATAATTCTTAATGATAATAATAACAGTAATAACATAAGGAAGCTTCACTCGAAAATACCACAAGATACCTAATAGCTGGAAAATCTTATGAAAAGACAAATTACGATCTTCTACGATGCACGCAAACACCCAAAGTTGGATCCGAGATGATTAAAAGGTCAAAATTTTTTTTAATTTCACGCTTAAAAGAAGCTAACGGTATCATTAAACTTTAATCATCTCTAAAGAAATGTCCGAAGACAAGTGCGATTCTAATAGATCTTAATGAAGAATTTCTAAAGTCGTGTACGGCATCTCACTTACAGTACCCCAAAGTGCCGGCTCGCAAGATAATAAATCAAATACTTAATAAACTAATACTTGGTACACAGTCGTCCGCGTACAAGTCGGCCGATATATGTTATCAATAAGTAAATCATTCTCGATAAGAGAAACGACGTCATATCTGTACATAAAGTGTGCGACGCCATCAAACCGACACGACTGAAGCGAACGAAAGAATACTTTGAATAATTAAATGACATAACAGAATAATATTGAATATTAATAATAATAATTAATGGCCAAATCTTCCACGATTACATCAGCCCTTTCGACGCTACATTTTGTGGCTGGAAATTATCGGCACATCGGCCTACGGTTGCGGGTGGTTTTTTTTTTTAAATCGTGGAAACTTGACCAAAACACCGACGACAACCTGCTGGTTGAACCATTCTTATTTCTGGTTTGGTTTCTCTGTGTCTATATACGTATACGGGTAAATATTAAAATTATAAAGTTATAACCTGACTATAAACCTGGCGAGTCCCAATCTGCCACCCAATTAACATTGAGCTTTGTCGATAATAAATTTTCTCACGACCCAAGACTCGCGATCGTGCCGCGTTCTCATCGGGCGATCGGGCAGAGCACTGCGTCGTTCCGAAATACGTGGGAAAGCTTTTGCGAGCATATCAATCTTGCAAGAGTTATTAAACATTGTGTGTCACAAGAGAATGATTCGAAAGCCATTTGCTTTTTACGTACGAGCTCTAAAATATACGTGACTATATCTTCCTTCTGTTCCGCGTCCATCCGGCACCGCATCCTCCTTCTGGCTCCAATTTAACGCATGGATTCCCCTCTCGAAATGCGTCTCTTTAAATTTCAACGCATTTTCTTCTCTCTTTTTTTTTCCCTCTTTCACCTCGACGATGCGCATTTACGCGAATTGTTTACCCGGCATCGCTTGACTCTGTCTAACGTTGTTTATCTTCTTTTTGTTCTCTCTCCAGGTATTAACATTACGGATGCCACTTGACGCAATTTAACTTTACAATAAGTCCAACTAAAATCGCTGCTTGGCAGTCCTCCTCGTCGAGCAAGAAGACCGCAGCATATGGCGCGCGCAGCAAACTCAAAATACGAAGATCAAAGAGCCTAGAGTGTAGAAGGAGCTTCGTGTGTTCCTCGTCTCGATGCTCCGGACGCGTTTACTAAAAAAACTGCGTCTTAAACTTGATTAATGAGGAATCTAAAAGAATGACAGTAACCATAAGCGCCTCAGGTAACTAATAAGTGTAAATTGTAAGCTCTAAACTATTGGGGGTATCGTACAGATGCAATCTGACCAAAGCGTGATGAGAAACAGCTGACAAACCTGTGCGTTAAATTCGAGAAGGAAGCCATCAGTGCCGGTGAATTACTCGATGGCGTAGAGCATGTAGAGATTCCCGGCGTCCCCACCTGGCAGAACCAGGGAGTGAGTTGGCGGTAATACGGTGAATCCCAAGAACATGAAGGTGCGTACCAGCATAGCTAGAATCCAAAAAGGAACAAAAATTGAGATTCAAAAGCAATTGAATTGTTAAAATATAGAAAGGAAAAAGAAGAAGAGTCCTACCTCGGTCTGCACGCTCCTTGCGGAGACAAACGACGATATTGGTGCAGCCCAGCGTCTCCTCGGCGTACTCAAGAAGAGAAACGAAGCCCTCCTTCGAGCCTTCCGGAAGTAGACAGCTGGGTACACGGATGTAAAGGCAGCCACGCCATACGACGGTCTCCCATTTGACGGAAGTGCTCTCAGTCAAACGAAGGTCGAACGTTATGCGCAGCGACTCGCTTCTTCTTATGGCTTTCAACAAATCATCCTCCTGCAATTATAAATTTCAATTAATCATTCAGGAACCGCCTACCACATCTTTATTTAACCTCTCGATTGGCCGAACGATCGTGAATGGCGAACAAGACACGAGACCGAGCTGAGAATCGTAAAGGAGGAAAATACTTGCTTGCACAATGTGGGAGCTCACAGAGAGCTGACTCTGCTTGATCCCCACGCCGCGGCTCTCTGTGTTGACTGCAGATACAGACAATGCGGCATGGGGCACATCAGGACCACCACAGAGGCCCCACGCCCAGCGTTATACAGTAGTGCTGCTGGAGTCCAGAGCCTTCTTCGAGACTCTCCTCCAAGCACTTACTCGACATCTCGCTGAAATAAAGTCAATGCACTTTAGCGATGCTCGTAGTTTTTTATTAGAGAATTTCGAAGGTTCGTTTGAATCTCCCGCCTGAAGTGAATTCAAGTTTGCGCAGACGAGGGAAAGTTCACGTGGAATTAACATGAGAAAACTTTGCTGGGACTCGACTGAGGAGATGTGCGTTTTGGCATGGTGCATTGCAATTTGGAAAATAAACAAAAGTCTGGTGCCAAGTATACGTGGCAATATTAGGGGAGGGGAAAAAATATTACATAAAACATGACCTTAATACGTTATACTATTTTTAAAGAGGGTGAAGTAAATATGTAGATACTAGGTAACGTTACCGGTCGGTAATGTAGAAATTTATTAACAGATAAATATTCGATAATTCTGAATATCTAATACGATCAGAGCCCGCACACGATTTTTATCTCCAAGATATGTTTTCTAGCGAGAATTACGCACCTGGAAGTCTATTTATCGCTCAGGACTATATCAGGCTGTTAAAGTCGTAAAAATTCCCGACCGGTAATCAAACACGTGATGGTAAAGAAGATTTAAAGTTTCAGCCGTTAAATCTACGTCGGGAAAGAGATTTTGAATAAATCCAAAGTAGAAATACTTCAAGAATAAAAGTACTAGTTATTGTTAGCTAAACTCTGAGAGACTTTCGATCGTCCGCGAGGTAGTTGAACGTTTGAAAAGTCAACATGAATAATAAATAGTGAGAGCATTTTACATGGAGTAACGTACCTGGGGGGCCTGGGAGTCATTTCAAAGTAAATAATTCTTTATAAATTTGAAAAAAAGAAAGGTGCCCTCGGCTCTGCCAAGTGCGCCCGTTCGATACGTCCCTTAGTCTCCCGAGAACCCTAAAAAAGGGGTTGGCGACCCTCGCGCGCTTCTATCGTATCGTGGATTAAGGAAGCGAAAAATAATGAAGGAAACTCAAAGGATCCCTCGATCCCCGTCACTCTAGCCAGGATCAGCCAGAATAACACAACAGTCGCGACGGATGACTTTGTCCGAGCAAATGGCGTCTCCGTACAAAATGGCAAAATAGAAGCTACTAAGTGGCAGTGCCGATGTTCTCGATTTATAAAGACTCCTAGCATTGTCCGACAGCCGGAGACGTAATCAGAGTTGGATTCTAGCCAACATCGAAAATTGGACTCCTTCGCGTTCTCACGATATTTACCTGTCCCACCGTCATATTTTATTCCGACCAAATACCCATCAAGAATTAAATATGGAAAAGATGCTACGCGTTAACCGTTTAAATCGCATTAAAAAGCTAAGACTTTTAGACAGCCTTACAAGACGAGGATTTTTAGGTTATGTTTCTATGGAGCGTCACTCGTGCCCCTCCAGAGCACGTAGAAGAAAATCCTTTAACAACGTAAGGGTACTCAACGACGATTTTATGGCTGCTTTTAATTCCTGACGCAATCAAGAAAAATTGTCTAGGTGAATTACGTAACGTAATTATGAATCAGGATATCGTAGGAACAACCAAAGGGTCTTCGGTTATTTTAGTAATAGTCTTCCGCGCCAGCTACTAAGGTGCTGGATTATTGATTTTGTACGGCCTGTTGCACATTGCATAGGAACGTGTTCCTCAGCAATGTTACACGGGTCGATATACCTTGGACTAGGAGACTGCGGAAAAAGAAGAAGGACAGCTCCAGCTCGGGTTAGACCAGGTTAGGTAGATGAACTTTATGACAATATAAAAGAAGTACCCAATTGGCGTCACACGATTCAAAACATAGAAACTCAAAGCCCACGCGTTTCCTACTCAGAAGAAAATTTACATAACTCGACTAACTGCGCAGCACTCGGGGCTAAATTCTTCAATCTGTATTTTTAAAGCGAGACGCCGAATAAATAACTTCACCGGCAACAATGGCGCACGGTGCCCTTTTAACGATATCCATTTGTCATCCTAAACGAAACAAAGAACTAAATGCTTGATTTTACAAATATTTACAACACACAGAACAAATAGCTAATAAGTCAATATTCAATATAGCCAAATATTCCCTATCGAAATACTTATAAAAACAATCCCAGCGAACGTTGTGCGTACAAGCAGTAAGACAAATGAAGCTCAAGTTACATTTGTAACCGACGTAGTTATCAGCGTCAAGTTTATACATTCCATGTCCTATAGTTTCTCTGCGACCAAAAAAAAGATCCGTACTTCCTGTTTGGAAAGAACAATCCAGTCAGTTTGTATAAATTTTCTTTTAATCGTTGATTACATTTTATTCACAGTCATATTATTCCAATGACTACGTGCAACGACACTTTTCTTATCTATTTGTAATATACATGGCTTCCACTGACAGCTGATAAGACGGTATCTCTGTAGAAAAATTATCTTCCATATGGCTTTCTTTGGGAAAAAAGAAATAGGGAGAGGGACCGACACCTCATAGACAACTCGAGTCAAGTATGTACTTTCAACTGCAAAGTTCAATGGCACAAATTGTCGCTGATAAAAACCAATCGTAAAGATAGAATTTATAATAATAAAGTAAAAGCTTGATAATAGTAAAGTTCAATGTTTTCGTGTGTGTATATATATATAAAGATTTATCGATCTATTAACTTCGATGTCAATTACGTGTTATAAATTAAAATGGCCCGCTGACCCAGCGATACGTCTAAAATCAATTAGCAACTTGAAAATTCCAACGAGGCAATAATACAGCAAGTCTTCCTCCTCTTATCATTTACGACAAAAACATTCTGATAACGCGACAATACAGACTGCGAAAAAAAAAGGATTAGCTTATATGAAGACTTTAAAGTGATTTAACCTCTCAAGGTACAGTAAACGAGACGGTCAAGTAAGATTTAAAATGTTAATAAATTCAATTGTCATCGCAGACTGAATGATCAAGTCAATTTGTCGAACTGAGTAAAACGATGACGACTGTCATTTATAATTTAAGTCACGTTGCTACCGAGTGACAAAGTTCGACACTTATAAGAGAAACAATGAAACTGCCTTGAGGACATTTCGCAGCGGGATAGAAAATCTAATAATCTTAAAGTCAAGTAATAATGTCAAGCAACAGTAATATTCCACGATCCTTCAATTGTTTGCATGCCGATAACAGCCCAGTGTATTGACAATGATAATGGAGATGTGCACGAGAATTTTTATCGAGATAAATAAAGCTCGGAATAGACGCGTGTAAGATCTCAAAGAAAAATAAAGTCTGGCTTGCTGTTTTGGAAAAAATAAAACTGCAAAACAGCTAGGCAATGTGGACAAAGATATTTGAGCAATAGATAAGCTGTAGTTATCAGCGATATGACGGATTACATATTTTATATAAATCGTACAGAGCCAGATGTTGGGGCTGTTTTATCGGTAGTCTAATATTTGAGGATTCTTCGGTTCACGTGGTTAAAGTGTACGATTTTTGTGTTTCACGAGAAAAATAGACTTTCTAAATATTTACAGCTCTTCCACGTGACCAACGTATTATTAAAACAGGATTTTATCGTGTGACAAAGTATGCAAAATGACGGACCGAAGAATCGAATTTTCCTTTTTCCAGGGACGTGGTGCGATTAAGGTTTTACCGTCACAGAAAATAATCGATCTGTCTGCGACACGGATTTCCTGTACTGTTTAAAAAACAAGATGCAGTTTTCCAGAGAAACACAGGTATACAGTTTAATTTATAAGGTCTGAATAATAAAAGAAGGCCTGAAGTTGAATCGAATGTACAGTAAGATGACCTTAAACGAGTGAGGTTTATATATATATATATATATATATATATATATATATATATATATATATAGAGGAAAGAAAGAGGGACTTGTCAGATTTCTAACGTAACTGACAAAGAGAGTAAAATTCAGGGCTCTGGTTATCTCTTGCTTCGATACGTGACGAGAGTCACGCAGGCCACTTTGCAAAGAAAAAGAAAGTCCCTTAAAACCTCCTTTTACTGGACTACTTGAACCAGCCAACACCTTTGCCACGTTTCGAGTTCTCTGGTTCAGCATGAGAGACTCAGAGATCACAGTATTTCTTGAATTATTGGCAAAATTGCAAAGGGCGCTGCTCCACAAAGAAGAAAATTGTTAAACCCTTAAGATTTGACCGAGTATTTATTGGCTTCGAAAATCTACCAAATTCTCAATTACTCGTTCTCTCCATTAAGACAATGTTTTTTTCTACGATTGTCAAAGAGAGTTTGGTGCTTGCATAACGACGATCTTTAAATAAATGAATAATCTTGCAGGTGATTGCGAATTCGGGCAATGGACAAACATAAATAAATTGATAATTAATAGGAACAGAGAGGTGATGGTGAGATAAAATGTAAGATGGCGGACGCAAGGCAAAGGTAGTAAAAATGGCGTAGTGACACGCTACTTACCAATTACTTGAAATTAAACTCGGCATTATCTCGCCCTTTTTACTAATTTCCCAATTACTTAACAACGGATTGGAACTAATATTCATACTTCTTCCTTCGTAAAATCTTGGCGGCCGTAGATACAATGCTCTTTCGAGAATGTTCGCACGTAGCGAAATACTCAGAGGGGTGCGTTAGGTTAGTGCGCGGTGAAAAAGATCCGTCAGGCACGGCTAACGAAAGATTACTGATGGAACATCCGTGCCCGACGACGATTGCACCATATTCTTCTCATTCGCCTTGTCCTTCTCCTGCCGTGACGTCACTGCCGTAACCGACCAATCAGCGACAAGACTTCTTGGTGCGCATGCGCTCTTCTTCGCCTGCAGTCTTTTACCCACGACTGCGTAAACGAACGAACGAGTTATCGTTTCGTCCACGCTATTTCGCTTATCATCCACAAATATATAGGTCGTCCAGATTAGCGTTAGAGAAAACTCTGCACGCAAGTATCTAAGATAACACGCGGATACTTGCCCTTATTACTAGTATATTTCTCAGCTTTCCAATGTGACAGAATTTATGTAAATCCCAGTCAACTAACCTTGACCTCGTTTGAGAATTTCGACAAACTTCATTAAATGTTTAGTCGACTGGTTACTGTTACAGCTCTTATTACATTTTTCAGATATTAATTTCTCATTGTACACGACTGGCATATGACATTTGGTCTACGTTTCTTGATATTCCACGACTTGGCTATCGCGTACGAGGAGCTTGACTTTGCCGCCAAAAAAAACCACAAAGGCGGTTTTAACATGTTAGTACAGTAGTTCAACAGTAACCGATGCTTTTTATTGATTTATATTACAAGACGTATTTCCGTTATCAAAACTGCGTGGGAAAATGCTTTCTGATAAGGTCAATGAATGCTGCGTTAAGTTCTCATCACACCGATTGTATTCCTTGCTACAGAAAGAAGTACATGGCGAGGGTGCTACAGGAGAGACATGGATCGAACCTACAAAGTCGATGGAAAACTGGCTCTTAGAAATTTTGGAATGTTTGCACAACAATTATGACATTAAGATCTTTGATACGTCATGATCCTGTACTAGAGTTACCGATTTTACTAAATGCTTGCGATCTTCAATTAGGTCAAGGCACAACACTTTACTAGCTATATCGTTTACCAACTAATTACGAACTAATCGATACTTTCGTTAATATAAAAAAGTACACTCTTCCTCTCAGAATAAATTACCACGCGCTACCCATTATGCTAATTGGTACGCGAAAGGTACGTTGTACGTAAATTCGAGGGGGGAAAAAAAAAAAAGAGAAAAACGCTTAAATAGATCTGCAGGTTAATACCCAATTAATAAAAGGGAATAAAGGATCTCTCTTGAAAGATTCTAAGTAAATAATTCAGCCGCACATAACTTGACGGACAAAATCCTCATAATTGATATTGCCCTGTGAATCTTCATGACCAGCCAGCAGGGTCTCGACCTCCTCGTCGCTGAGCTTCTCTCCTTGAAATAGAAAAAAGGAAAGAAATTAATCCCTGTAATTTCTCTTAGAGGTTATTTGACGGTTTGGCAATGTCAGGTACCTAGTGTCGTTAGGAGATGTCTTAGCTCAGCAGAAGAGATGAAGCCATTGCCGTCCTTGTCAAAGTGGCGCAAGCCCTCGATGAAGTCATCAGCAGTATCCGAAGTACGGGATTTACTGATAGCCTGATAAATCGGCAAGAATACCTCAAAGCTTATTCGCTCGTCTGGTTTGTGCTGGTGGGTGAATTTCTTGACGTCGGATTCCGTTGGATTTTGACCCAGGGCTCGTAGAGCATCGCCGATTTGGGCAACGTGGATCTTCCCGTCCCCACGACTGTCAAACAGCTGAAATGCCTCCTGGAATTCTATCGTTTTTTAAAAAATATATCAGTAAGTCATACATCGTAATTGAAGATGCATCGAATATTTTCAAGGCATCCGCACGCTCACGTGATCCACGCGATGTGGAAATAAACTTTGCTAAGGAGCATGGAACGAGCATAAAATTCATGACGCACTGAATTCCGACCGATGGTAGCCATTTTGCTTGGCAAAGCACAACTTTGGTATTTAACGGTGGCTTTTAACAAATAGTATAAAACAACCTGGTTCTAGAACAAATAGAAACGCTCACGCGTTACTTTATATCCTGTTTGAAATAAGAGCCCAACGTTTAATTAACCTCAAATACTAACTGAAATAACAAAGCCATTAGGTGAACTATATTTTCGAAGACTCTACAGAAAACATTTAGATATATCTTATGATAATTTACCTTCCACCGATGACATCATTCTGTTAGTCAACTCCTGATAACTATATCCGTACATTGTTATTATTATGAATGACGAATACTTTGAAAATCACGCTCTAACTACACCAACTGCGCGGTTTGACACTGATTTTCAAGCTGAATAAAAGTACTTTTCTTTTATTTAAACGCACAGCAGTTTTGATTATTACTCAAAGAGACTATAAATACATAAACTTGGGACAATTTAAAGTAAATAAAACGAACGACAGGATGTACTTGGCTATTTTCTCAACCGTTACCGATCCAAAAGTAATTCTGTACGAGGATGGTCAAACTGTCCGAACGTGAAGGCGGGATTAAAATGGTTAAAGTAGAAAAATGCTCAAGATACGTCTGCGAGGAGACGCTCACTTTCAAATGTCGGCCCATAAAAGGTAATCCCTGATACGAACCAGGGAGGCCAGGGTGTGTCTAAAAAGGCAAGAATACTCTTGACCTGAATTAAACGTCAAGAAAAAAAATCCTGCCCCTCTTTGATCCCGAGACTCTGGCTCCTTCGTTGTCCGTTCACTTACCGGCCAGCTGATCCTCCGAGTAAGATGCCTGCGAACACGCGCCATTACGGTTAGAGCCCTCATTAGTCCCAATGGATTAATTACTCTTGAGAAATGTCAAAAATGAAACTCACCATTGTCCTGTACGTTATGTTTCTGGCACGTATGTACACGCGTCTCGGTCTCCGTTGTGTCGCCGGGCGTGTTGCTGACTAGCCTCTTCTCGGTCGCTCGACCCGTCACGCAGAGACACACTAAACACAGTTACAGGAAGTGACTCATATTCCCGCTAAATTTAAATAGTTATTTTCTCAAGCAAGTTCTTTGAAATTTTACGAATTTTTATAAGATACCAATCACTCGGCTTCTTGTTTAAGTACGAGAAATAATTGAGGGATGCACGTAGATTGTGTTAACGCTACGGAAAATGTTTATTCACTGACATTTATATTTCAGAGGAATATGGAACAGCACCGCTGGACTGTCGGAACGATGGGAATCGGATCGCGTCGGCCATCTTGGAATGGAAGCGCAAGTAAGGCGCGTGGAGCCATTATAACTTTCAAATGATACTTTTAAAAAGAGATTTAAGAATTGAATATTATTGCACTATGAGACTGATATACTTTAGGATATTTATTCTCAATTATATATATGTTGATCGTCGTATACTTTAAATAAACGATGAATACTCTAAAAGCTATAGTGGTATTAAAAGAAAAAAAAAAAAAAAAAAAAAAAAAAGAAGACCTATCATGAAGAAAATGTACTGGTTTTGTAAAATGACAGCGAAGTCACATTTTTGTCTATAACAGTTTACACGTTATGCTCAATAGACTAAGCAAAAGCGCATAACTAATAAACATTGGAGTCTTCTAAAGTAACTATGCTGAACGCAACGAGTATCATTCTCCACGATACAAGAATAGAAGCTGGAGCGTGAAATTATCATTCACAGTAGATGTCACTAGTACATTCCATGATCTCATTCTAACGTGACCCGTTTCAATCTGTTGCACATTATACGATTATATGGATGCACTACATAGTCGTTCATAAATTTCATCAAGTGCATTAAAAAAAGTTCACCATCCCACTTACCTTTCAACCTTACCCAGACACAGTGAAACAAATACTATTTGAAAATAGTATCAACATTTGTAACTGCTGTACACCGGCTCAGATTGCTCTTTAGACTTGGCCAAGTCGCAAGTTTACTCCATTGTCAGATATGACGATTATCCATGTCACCAGGTTCCAATAAGACATAAAATAATTCAATAATATCTCTAATGATGACAATAGCATGCAGTACTGTAACTAAAAAGGAAAAGTACTTAGGGTTACAGCAGTATTGTCTGTATTTTGATTTCGAACAGAGTACCAAGTGGACTTGAAAATAACCCAGCAGCAGTAGGAGCGTCGGCTATTAATAGTAACCTAGCGTATCTTTGTCGAGAGTTCAGCAGCATGAGTAGCGTCGGCCTCGAGATCATTAGTTTATTTGCAGTGAGGTTCGTTAAGGTTCCTATGCATCCTAAGAAGTATCAAAGACGATCACGATCCTGATCACGAATGGATCCGGAGTCTGGTCTTGGGAGTTGATGGTCCACGTGTCTCCCTACTATCCTTCTCGTATCTTCCTGTGTATTTCTCTGCTGCCTCTTCTGTCCGTTCTGTAATTAACCGCCGTGGACGTGGAGCAGTGCTGCACGAAACGTCGTGGCAGCTGGTGAATTCATAGACAACCACAAGATCAGGATGAGGTCCGAGGGTTTTTAAAGTAAATCTAAATAAAGAGCCAATGTACAGTGTATAAAGTATAAGGAGCGTAGACACAGTGGGGATGAATAAGAATGGTACACACAGCCTCCAGCGTAACCAACACGTCTCTCAATGGCGTACATACGACTCGGGTTGCCAGCAAGCAACACCAGGAATTTCCCGCAGTCGTGGAAGCAGAAATAGGCAGAGAAGTTGCGGTTTGCTCGGAGGAATCGACGTCGCTTGGACGGCGGAGTGCAAGATTTTCCCTGTTTAAATGGTTCAAGAAAGGCACTCGTGATAGGACCATTGACAAGAGTGATAAAAAGAAGAAAAAGTCACACAAGGAGTCCGATGACGATGCCGACGAGGAGGAGGAGGAGGAGGAGGATCAGAGATTGAGTGTCCCTCAGGACGTGCAGAACGTCGTCTCCAGTACTGAGAGTGTCGATACTTTGTGCAGCACTACGACTGTGCACAGTTTTGCTTTTCATACGGATACGTTGAAGGATTATAGTGGATTCTCATTGGACGTCCTGAGACAAGCACCTGAAGTTGGTCCTTTTGGTGCCGGTGCTTCCAAGGCTATCGAGAAAGACGTGGAGGAAATCGCTGATTCTAGTTACACGTTACCCAGTGTGCTATCGCGTAGAAAGAATATCACAGCCAGGTACTCCCTGCAACCGTCTAGCTTTAACTCCTGTGGGAACTTGGAAGGATCCAGGAAGTTGTACGGGTCTGCTAGCAGCGTAGAGAGTCATCATCGTCCGGGTAACTCCAGCAGACGTAAGAGAGCTCACGTGAAGGGAAAGCGAAGAGCGCCCAATCCGCCTGCTGACAAGTCCAGGAATCTTCATGTCAACGAGAGGCAGTGTGAGTCCAGCAGGAGTAGCAGTAGACGAAAACGACCAGCACCCAGGCCACCTGAACGAACATCTTCTACGAGGTTATCGACGGACCTGGTGAAAGGTATGACGACAGGTATGGATATCGTCGTGGATATTGATAAGGATAATCAAATTATTAGTAACGATACCTTAGTTCTGCAAGGTGGTCTATTGCTGTCTAAGAAGGACAGGGTAATTGGTGCTGATAAACCAATAGAGTCTTCAGGAACGAAAGCTGCTTGCACCAGGAGTCAGACTTCCTCAGGTACGAGCACTGTCAGCAACGCTATGCCCAGACCTTGGTACAAACGCAGTGTATTTGAGAATTCCCGTGACTCGGGGACGTCGAAGAGAGCTGAACTCTTCAGGAACTTGGGGACCTCCGACAGGGAGGATCTTAGCCAGGGCAACGTCTCCGAGGAAACTGTGGCTCACGGTTACGTCAACAGGACCTCGTTTGACGCGACTCTGTCGAGACTGAGTTTCTTTCATCGGAGCGAAAGGCAGGAAGAGAAGAAACGAGAGAGCAAACGGAAATCCGGTCTTTCCATCCTGACCAACATAAGCGAATTGGACAAGGAGGCCGCTGCCATTGTTCAGGAGGAACAGGCTAAGGGCAGGGCTTCCATGTTACTCAACTCATCGAGGTACATGGACAATGACAGAGCTGTCAGCGAAGAAGTTGTTCAGGATATCGTTAGTTCCGCCATTGAGAGTTCACCGAGAAGAGGAACACGTGCTCTGATTTCGAAATTCAATGCTATTGGAAATATTACTAAGGTGACAGTGAATACCAGCTTCTTTGCCAAGAGTGGTGGTGGTGGTGGTGGTGGTGGTGGTGGTGGGAGTAGAGGACAGCAGACTCCAAAATTTGATATCACTAGAAATAATCCATTTGAACATGGCGCCGATAAAACGGGCAATGTCAAAATTTCTAGTCGCAATGGAATCCGACAGAACGTTCGCGTGGATAAGGATATATCACGGTATTTCTTTCCACAGCGAACAGAACCGACTGATAACAAATGGTCCACGTCCGGCGATGAAACAGCCTCCAAGCTGTCGGACAGCAACAAAGTTCCTCCTGGCAAGGGACAGTCCTCTCAAGGAATTCATCCGGGTTCCTCCAGCAAATTGATCTCTTCTCAAGTTCCTGTTGAAAATAATACAAGCAGTTCGTTTGGCTCGAAAGAAAGTGTCGTGTCTAAGAAAGAAATTCTTCGTGCTGCGAAGCACGAAGAAAAGATAGAGAAAGAAATACTGACCAAGAGTTCATCTCCTCGATCTCGTGTCTCGGCAGAGCAGCCGAAAAATCTGATTCCTCGAGCTAAGGACAATTCGGAATCGAAACAGATCCCTAAGGACGTAACGCTGATGCAAAAGGAATTATCGGATATTAAGGATATCGACAAAATCTTCAGTCAAAAGGGACCCAAGTTAAACGAGCAACCAAAATTGTCTACAGTGAAGGAGGAAATTGATAAAGAAAAAACAACGAGATTCGACCCAGGTGCAAGCACATCCAGTCAAGTGACAAAAGTCCTAGAAATCTTGGTAGAGGCTGGAAAAGTGGATAAAATCAAATCCTTCCAAAGTCCAGAAAAAAAGTCAACTGAACGATTAAACGGGTCAGAAAGTCTAGATAAATTGATAAAACCAAAAACAACGACCTTGAATACGATCGAGGATCCAATTACAACGGACCTTAAGGAGATGCTGAAGGAAATGAAACACTCTTTACCAAAACGACCAAAGCCTAAGAAATCAACGTCGAGCGAACCGACTGCAGCATCAAAAGAGCCGAGCAAAGCCGTAACAGAAAGTGACACCAAGGTGACAGGAAGCAGATCACCCTACCCAGTGAGATCCAGTCGGGCTGACTTTACGCCCAAGATCCAAGTCGAGAACAGGTCTGCATTTAATCAAGATCGTGAATTCGAGAAACAGAAGGTATCGTCTGCAGCTCAAACCAGTGGAAACGTACGCAAGATAAACCCCAGTGAAGCTGCATCCAAATCAGGATGGAAATTAGAGGACGTACTGTACACGACTACCGGAAGAAGTCCAGCAGGTGCAAGATTGGCAAAGAACACATTTCAGCTTATACGTCCGCGCGATTTCGCTCAAATAGAAGCAACCAAGACGAACAAGAGCAAGGCTGCTTACAAGGAGAACACTTATGCCAACGTGATCGAAGAGTCGCTCTATGCGAACGCTTTGGTTCCTCCTACGAAATCAGGAACTCCGGGCAAAGGAAACGTCAAGACCCCTGAAAAAAAGGAGTCAAAAGACTGGCAGATGTCGCGTTCACGAGAATTGCCAATAAAGATAGATCATCAAGTACCTGTGACTCTAGAGACTGACGTTTCCAAAACAAACTTTATTGCCGGAAATTTTATGCCGGAAATTAGTCCACCAGTCGCCACGGGGGATTCGGCACAAAACATGAATACATTGGCTGTGAATCGTTTGCTGAGAAAGCTGGAAGCCGCCATTGCTTCGGGTCATCATCAACAGGCTGCTGGATTGGCCAAGGAATTGGCCAGGTTGAAGATTCATTGTTCAGTCGTGCGACAACGCACCGACAAGACTTCCGGCACTGTCGATACCATCAACGTCAATATGTACATCGAAGACAAGTTAGCTCATCAAGGTCCAATTCCACTTCAACTTCCTGTCACAATGACAGTAGCTCAACTGAAGGCTAAGGTCTTCGCGGAATTCGAAATTCCTGCGAACGTGCAACGTTGGATAATCGGCAAGAACTTGGCAGACAATGAGAACTCCACGTTGGATGAACTACAGGCTGTCGATGGGTCCCCTATATTCTTGTACCTTGTTGCACCAGGTACAGTAGAAAATTCTCATCACAATCATCATGCATGACACCCTTGATAATTATGTATCCATTTAGAGTTGCAGAACGAGGAAGTAACTCCAGCAGACAAAGCTGCAGTAGAAAAGACATCGGAGAGCGTTGAAGTGTCGAAGGAACCTGAAGAAGAACCTCCGGAAGTACCTGTAGCCGAATTAGAGACAGAGAAAATTGATGAAGTAGTCCAGGTATGTTTTTCTAGTAAACGATACTAAAGAATTTTGGTATAACTCAAAATAACGTTTACCTGACACGTTAACGCGTAAGCCTCTCTATAAATAATTGAATACGAAGGAGGAATGCACTCCAGAGGAAATAAAACTGGAGCGTTACGAGGAGCTGATGTCCTTGGAGAACTGCGACGTCATACCGAATTCCGAAGTGATCGAATGTCCAATATGCTTCATGACCTACGGACCACGCGAAGGCGTCATCCTGAGGGATTGCTTGCACATGTTCTGCAGGTATACATAAACGACCAGAAGAGAACTCTGTCCCTGAGGATCCTTTTACATTTCTTTAAAAACGAACCTTAACGCATTCCAGGACGTGCATAGCTAACACGATACTCTATTGTGAAGAGGCCGAAGTGAAGTGTCCTTTCAGAGACACAGTCTACACGTGCGAGTCCACGTTGCAGGAACGTGAGATCAAAGCGGTAAGTCCAACTAAGATCCTCCTGCGTATGTGCAACCTCAGAAAGAGAATAGCACAGGAGACTGCACAGTTATTCATTGTGCGCAGCTGGTGTCGTCGGAGACTTATCAGCAGCATCTAGCAAAGTCGATTACTCAGGCTGAGAACAATGCTGGTAACAATGCCTTTCACTGCAAAACACCGGATTGTCCTGGATGGTGCATTTACGATGATAACGTTAACAACTTCCTGTGTCCTGTTTGTGGTGTTAATAATTGTCTCACCTGTCAGGTAAAATTTTAGACTTTTTTTTTGTTTTTTTTTTTCCTTCAACGACGACTCTTTCGAATTACATGAAATTATACAGGTCGTACATACCGGTAAGAATTGTCGTGAGTATCAAGAAGAGTTAAGACTCTCTAAGGAAACTGATCAGGAATCCAGAAGGACTGCGGCTATGTTAGAGGAAATGGTTGACAGGGGCGAGGCCTTGGCTTGTCCCACGTGTGCGGTGGTGCTTATGAAAAAGTGGGGCTGCGACTGGCTCAGATGTTCCATGTGCAAAACAGAAATATGTTGGGTCACAAGGGGTCCACGTTGGGGTCCTGGTGTAAGTACGACATACGAGAGGAGCACTTGGCAGCGTCTGGGCCTTGTGATTCAGTAATCCAGACTTAAGGCAGGAGTGCATGTAACGTGTGAAAAATCTGATTAGCTGTTTCAAAGGATCTTAATTAAACGATATCATGTATTTCAGGGTAAGGGAGATACCTCGGGTGGCTGCAAGTGTGGCGAGAATGGGGTTAAGTGTCATCCTCGTTGTAATTACTGTCATTAATGCGAATACTATTTACAAGGAATTGAAGTAAACTCGATAAACTAACGAATAAGTGCGCTTACGATTTGTCTGTTTTTGCTCAAAATAAACGAATAATCTTTTCGAATAATCTTACAGTGGTTCTCGATTCATTCTTATCCGTCTACGAGATTTCATTTACTTAAAGCTTTATACGAGTCTATCTATAACAGAATAAATTTATATATTTGACAATGACACAGCTGAAGTCTATTTGTTGCTCTCTTCGACGACTGTCTCCTTTGCACCGATCTGTCCTAAGCGGGTTACCAGTGTTGATTGGTGATGGGTTAATTGTCCATTCAAATTCATTCCACCAGCGTTCTGTAAGGTTTGTACCAGACCAACGCGTGCGGATGTTAAATTCATTTTTCCATATTCCAAAAATTCATTACGATTCAGTAAATGTTGGTCCAGGATGCCAGCTGGAAAAAAAACATAGGTCAATACCATTATTTATATTATCAATTATAAAGTTTTTCATTCTCTCTCTCTCTCTCTCTCTCTCTTACTCACCCATCAGAATTAACTGCGGAAACTTCCTTGATATCCTGTGCAATTTTGTTACGTTCCATTCAGGACTAAAGACTGTAAGAACTTGACTACAGTACAGTGGAATAATAGCCTCGTATTCCGTACCAGTGACAGCAGCCTTTACTACCTGACTGCTATAGAATCTAATATAGATATTCTGTTTCTTAAGTGGAACTGCAAACTCGAATTTATCTTCCATGGTCATAGAATTCTCATGAAAGAATCCGATCATCCTGGAACTCTTGAACCAATTGAGACATTCCCGCGCAAGAAATTCCTTGTAAGGATTTACTTCGGCTTCCTTCGCCTCTTCGTATTTTTTACTCAGACCGCACAACTCAGCCGGTGTCTTGTTCGCATTAGGATCGACGAAGAAAGGCGTCATAAATTCCAGTGCCTTCGCCCTTACGTAATGAGGTGCTCGTGGCCTCTGAATATTTATCTTGCTGCGAAATCGCTTCTGCTGTTGAAAAATTTGCCGCGACAGTGGCCGCCCTGCTGAAATCAAATAGAAAATTTATTATTATATAAAGCGCTTATCATTTTCTCATCTCTTATCTGTTAAAAGATATTACTGAGATAAGGCATTACCTGTATTCGTATTTTTAGAACCGTACGATAACGATGTCAATTTAACTTCTAGTCGACCGAACAGAAATATTCGAAAGACTTTTCCTTACATGGAAGGAAGTTCGACGTTGAGAATTATTTTTAATTTTTTGTATTTAAATTAATTCGATTTCACGGATCCAATATTGATCGATCGATCGACCTCTTCGGCATCTCGTATCGTTAATTATATTACGGCTATACGTGAATTGCAGTTCGTGCATGATTTATTATCGAGTAAATACATAAGTAGTCGGCACTGGATAAAAAGTACAAGTACAAAATTATATATACAGAATTGTTTATACGTTATTACTTCTCTTGCGGATATAAGGCACTTTGGAACAGCTCCTACATATAAATATACATATACCTAATCGTATATCTATATAAATATGTATGCATAGAATTTATTTGTATGCTGAACGTCATCCCTACTCTACTTAAAGTCCAGGTTTCTTATTATGCGATGTAATTGATCGTTCCACTACAATAATTATTCGACTCATGGCGCGCCTCGATATTATCACCAAAATTCAGTGACTTCCGGTTCTTCCCGAGTCTCAGCATGGAGCGGATGCCACCCTTCTTTCTGGAACGCTTGTACCGATCGTCCAAGGCGGAGTTCAGTGAAGCCTGTTTAACGTCACCACGCGTATTTGAGAAGCCATCGCGATCCTCGCGGAAATTATTGCTGCTGGATATGTCGCCGTGAACGTCATCTACGAGCCAGTGCTTCCTGGGCGATATGTACTTGTTGTTACATCCTGGAATTGTGTAGACGTATTCGGATTGAGCTGGGTCCACGGACTTCTTCTCGAAGATCTTCCTGGTGTTCTCGAAGGAGCTACTCTCTCCCGAAGACACCTTGGTTCCTTGCTTGTCGTTGGTCTGGGCTTTGCTGCTGCCATGTTTCGCAGGTTCCTCGACCTCTTGACTTTGAGCTGCCTGTTCGGTACTTTTGTTCTCCCTGCCTTCTCTCAGCTTCTTGTTCCTCTTATAGGTGTCCGTGTTCTTGGCGTCGAGGGCTGCGTGACGTTTCTCGGACATGCTCTGTCGACCCAGGGCGTCACGTGAGAACTTGTTGGCGGACGGGCTGAACTCCTCCAGGGATAGTTGGCTGTCGTAGGTGGGATCCCCGGAGTACTGGCTGTCCTTGTCCTCGGTACTCTTCTTGGTCTCGTTGCTCTGAGTCTTTTCGTTACTCGAGGACTCCTCCAGGAATACCGAGTCCAGGTGATCGTCGTTCTGGCCTAGACTCAGTTTCTTGATGCTTCTCACTGGCTCCAGCCAGGTCTTGTTCGTGGCTAGACAGTAACTTTCATTTCGTAGGCTGTTCTTATTGTACTGTTCTGTTAGTCTGTCTATTACTGGGTTCCAGGGGGATGCACTTGCTGAGGAGAGCAGAGATCCGTTGTCCAGAATATCCGTTTGTGAGTTCAGGTTGTTCTTCTCCTTGACACGACCCTCACTCTGTTTTGTACAGTCTGATATGTATACACTGTTTGCTGACTCGAGCTTGCAGTGGGAAGGCACATTGTCGAGGAAACTCTTGTCGCAGCTGTCATAGGATGAAACTCTTCTGGCTATTGTCAGAGTTATGACACCGGCGACAGAGCTGTTTGTATTGAGCATAGCACGTCTTAGTGTTTCCATTGCATCAGAATTTGACAATCCCAATAAGGAAACACCATTGACATTGAGAAGTTGATCGTTGGTTCTCAGACGACCGTCCCTTGAAGCTGCCCCGCCATGAAGAACACTCTTTATAAATATACCCAAATCCATATTGGTGTTGTCATCGGTGGTACTTGTTTTACCTTTTACACTAACACCCAGACCAGCCTTCTCAGAGTCATGCACCGGTATATCTAAGGTTAAAATCATGCGATTCTTTCTTGGTGATAATACTATATCCTCTGAGGACTTGGCGGGCTTAAAGCTGCTTTTTTCATAGCTGTGGTTGTCGATCTTCTCTAGAGCTTCAGTACTCTTCTTTGTTGGGGATCGATGCGAACCACTCCAATATCTTAAGTTCTCCGATGAGTCTTGTGTGTTACATGGTACTGTGACATGAGAGTCCGATGTGTTTGAAGGCACCTCTTCTTGACGGGACACGACCATCCTGACTTTACCACCTGGTGAAATGCTTCTAAGCAATGAGACTACTTCGGCTTGACTTTTCCCAGTCATCTCCATTTTATTCACTTCAAGCAGTCTGTCCCCGGGCCTTAAGCGACCGTCTTCCACAGCAGCGCCTTTCGGTAGAATGTTTTTAATGTAAATTGGACAGTGACCTCCTGCTGGATTATCTCTAGTGGTAACGCTAAAGCCTAATCCATTGGTTCCCTTTGTCAGTTCTATTTCAATCATTCTTCCAATTTTTCTGGTATTCGCTGTTTGCAATAGATTGTAATTACTACATTGTAGCTTCTTAATATTTTCATCGGCTTCACCCTTCTCACCGCCACTGACATTAGCAATACTCTTTAAGGAATGTCTGGATAAACGCTCACTGCGTGTCTTCTTGTGCTTAAGTACTGATATCCGCAAGCATGGCTCGCTCATGCAAGTCCTGAATATCTCCTGGACTTTTGAAAAAGGTATATGTAGCAAATTATGTCCATTTATTTTGACGATCTTATCATGAAGATCAATCTGACCATCTTTGGCGATCCTGCCATTAGGCTCGATTCCTTCAACTCTGAGCCCTTGATCGTTACCCAGTAGATCATAGCACGGCACAACGTGTAGCCCCAAAGGACCAGCTTCATTCTTAATAACAATTTCTCTTATGTCTCCTTGATCGCTTGAATCAGCCTTGGAATTAGAAAATTCATATTGAGCCTTGGCATCCTGTCCCAAAGGTTCCTTACGTCTAGATTCCCTTGGAAGAGACTGTGCAGAATAAGTCGCGAGGCATGGTTCCCTACTTGACAATGCATGCATGGACAGCCTTTTGGTGCTCTCTCTCTTGATATGACTGACAGGAATGGCATTCTGCGTATCAACATTATAATGCTGCTCCTTATTCTCAGCGTGAAAAAAATCTGGACTATTAGTCCCAACAGAGCTCGCCCCATCACCACCAGCATGGGAAACGTCATTGCCCACAAAGTGAGCAACAATTTGTTCCCTATCATCAGCTACATCGCACAGTCTGTCGTCAGGATCCAACAAACCCCCACCAGTCAGCGAAGACAAACTGTTAATAACAAGAGTGGTGTCACTCTTGCCAGTGGCTTTCTTGTATCGTAATATAGCCTCGTGCATCAAGTCCCTAACAAGAAGGGTCCCATCTCCACAGGGAACCACTACCCTGACGTTATCGAAGCACACGGTTACCTTCATAATCGAACAGATTTCATATTCTACAGATGCCACAGGAATGTGTATATATGTACGCTCTAGATGTATATTTATTATTAGTCCAGACGATGCGTCCTAGTCACTGTTAAATTCAACCCCTTCGCCACGGTGCTCTACGTAAACTACAGGACCTTGACGAGCTGCTGGCGTATACTCAAGGGTCCCTATTATCATCTATTATTTGTATTGTTCACTCCCATGTCCAAGAAGTGAATCACTGACACAGTGCACCCGCAGCTCCGAATCCTCGCGGCGCTTAATCACGCACATTTAGCACGTCGAACGACGCACCAGGAGTCCAAGAAACTACCGCGACGCGCACGCTACACCAGGATGATGGTTACTGCGAGCACGAACGCCCAAATTTATCGCGATATCAAATACGTGACGACGGACGCACTCGCCATTACGACGTTTCGTGTTTCTCCGTTTCGACGTTTCGCACCAGCGGAACGTTGGAAATGGACCGTCATGGCCGACACAACCAGTGCGACCAACAAAAAAGCAACCGCAACGCAGCTCCCACACGCCTATACTCGTGTGATTCTAACCAAAAACATACCAAACATTACCACGTACCTTTATTCAATAGCAGAGACATTTTTCCAGCCGGCCCCGATTTCAATGAACAGTAAAAAACCTCAAGATACAAACGGAATGGATCCTCTCGTACGACCTTATCTTTGCATCCTTATTTATCCTAGCACGGAAATGCTGGTTCCATTCCACTGGGACCTTCTGTCTCCTAACACCGAGATTAAGGCTGGTTTACAACCGGATTCTTTCCGGTTTACATAGCGAGCGATATTAATCGGATTCCAAGGTGCGTCATATAAAGACCCCGCAAACCATTCACTTTCTCAGGTGATAATACGTATGTCAGGCAATTTCTCAAGCTTGAAAATGTGATATCGCTTCGTGATAAACACTCGAAGACACTGATAATATGTTTAAACAATAATATATTATCATTAATGTTTCCATATAATTTTCATTACGTTCCAATGTATGCGCTATTTTTATTTTATCGAACTTTCTCGTCCAAGCGATGCTGATCTTAATCTTTATGTTTAACAATTGAAAGAATCCAGACAGTTGCCGTCGACACTGATTTCATTTAATTGCAATCACGTTTACTTTTATTAATAACTGCGATGACGTTAACGATACTTCAATATTAAAATTCTAGGAATTTATATACATTTTAGATATCATACAGTACGAAAAAAATGAAGATAGGTCACGTGCTGGTATGAAATGTCTTATAAATTAACTGTTTATGTCAAGAGCATTAAGTACATGATAAATATACTGATGATTTTAGTCTACGGCGGGTTATGTAATAGACAAAGTTCAAATTATTAGAAATTATAAATACGCATAACCCAGGCTATTGTCTCGAGCAGCACGTATTATATTATATTTAAATTATACTTATCCTACGCTTCATCCCGAAAGCTCCGCCCTGCCTAAACTAATTAGCAGAGTCCTCGACCATATTCGCCTGGTCTGACCCAGTAGGTTAAATACTCGTAGAAGATTAAGAAAAAGTTGCATTATCGTGCGAGCAAAACTGATACCAGAACGAATAACACCATACGTCCAATAACGACTACCGAATGTATAAATATTATAGAAAATGTTCCATTATCTATCAGGCATTATAAATTCACTGATCAAGTTTGTACCATATATATATATACCGCTACGTAAAATTGTTCACGCTGTTGAAAAGCAGCCCCTTGATAATCAGTTTCCTCGTAAAAAATCTTTAAAATCCTGTTATCTTAACTCCTCCAGGAATACGATAAATTCTCTCGTGCAGTGGCAATTCGCCAATAAGATATTTCTCCAAGGTTTGCCTTGCAAATTTCGAGTGTCCCGTGCCGATAAATGGCAGAGTGGCGTCCCTACCAGCGTATTCGACGATAACGTCTAACCCTCCAGGATGATCCTTGATAAATCCTGTACAGTCGTAAACGTAATCGTAAATGGCAAACCAGCAGTCACCAATCGTATCGTGCCAAGAAATTTCGTCAAGGGATATAATCCTTAAAATCGATGATTTACAGGTGTCTCGAACGTCGCAGGATTCCGACTTCCGTTTATCCACGAATTTTTCCGATTCATCGAAACTCAACGACTGAACCTTCAAGGAAACTCTCAGAAGTTCCGCTCCGCCGCTTCCCGTTGTATCCGCCAGAGTGCGCGCGTTCAACATTTTTCTAAAAGCGGAATAATACAAATTTCACTTTTACAATTAACCATGGAAAATCATACCGAAGGTTCTCTTATCTTTCTTATACTCTTTTACGATGACTTTTATTTAACTGTGACATTTGTATTTTAATAATTATACAACAATATACTGTACTAAAGACGTACGAGGACGATGTCTCTACTTCATGATCCTGTTCGAAAGACATTGCGATCGGCACTGAGAAAGGTGCTAAGGAAAATCAATTTCTCCCAGTAAGGGAACATAATTCTATTACCGGTTGAAACCCGAAGCCATGCGTGAGGGTCGTCGTGCCTCCTGGCTGCCGTAACCTGAAACTTACCCACTATTTTTATTCTTCTTTTTTTTTTATTTATTCTCACACATTTTCTCAATAAGTACATCGCGCGACGCGAGTAAAAAAAAAGAATCAATCGAAATATACAAATTTACCCATGAAATTTCAGTTCCTCGTAACCTAACCTTAACGCACTCCTCTCTTGGTTTCTTCTCTTGCCGATTTCTGAATCGATCGAACTCTAATCTCACGAAATAAGAAATAACTTGACATATCTGTTCGTGTGTTATTATATACGACGTCACCCCCCCCCCCCCCTTTCCAGTTTCCATAATAGCCGAGCTATTCTCATTGTCAGGTTCAGAGTTTAAAATACTCGTATCATTGCGCCGCTACGAAAGTCCCCGTTAGATCTGTTCTTCGAGGATTCCGAAAAATACGTGATTATTTCAACGTTTTTATGCTTCGAGATAAAATATATTGTACGACGATGTTGTACCACTGTTAAAAGTTGGAACAATTGCAATAAGATTTAGCAAAAACATATTGTGACAAACTGATGTACGTCATTCTCAAAAAAAAAAAAAAAAAAAAAAACCATAGTACTGTTTTTTTCACATTGACTTGAAATGCGATTCCGAAAACACTTTTCACCATTACATATTATCGATTACCTTTTACGCAACAGGGCAATTCTTTCGTCTTCTTCGAATCTTTGTGTCTTGCAAAAGGACAAACCTGCAAGTCGATTTGAATATTGTTTCTTAATAGATAAGATTAATCGACATTTGATTTCATTAAGTGACCTAGAAGAATATTTATCAAGCAACTATGTTACGATATTTCTTTGATATCGATATCAATGACTTAGTTCATAATTCTGTTCATTAAAGTTCTTTCACTCAGTACATCGGCATATCGAACTTCAATGCAAGAACACGCAAAGCGTTAGACAAGATTTTCTCACTTGTTTATCCAGAACGTTATTGACTGAGGAAAGAAAGAAAAAGAAATAAAATAATCCTTAAACTTGTTGCCTTTCAATTTAAAAGGGGAACAGCTGATCGAATATAGGCTTCAGCGCTTCAGCAGGGTATCTCGTTCTAAGTATAGACGTCAGCTGTGGAAAGGCCGTAGACGGTGCCGCCATCTAGCGGCAGATTGCCGAACCGCCTACCGAAAACTATTGAACGACGATTACTCGCGGCTTCGATAACCGAAGGATTGCAGAGCGTCGTTGTCGAAGTTTCGTTACTGTCGCTGCTCTTGCAGAGAAGAAAATAATGGATCGAGAAAGTGTGGATCGTCGTTATCGGAAAAACTACAGTAACATCCGCAGGATCCATATCGGAATTGATATTTTTTTACATCCTAATCTCATTCCAGTTCGCTACGCAAAACCATAGATGTCCTGCTGATGGTAAATCTATATAAAAAAAGGTTATGACAGTCGTTACGCGATTGTCGACAATGTTCTGGATTAAAAAAAAAAGGAGTTATGCCAGAAGAAGCTGACAAGACCAGAGACAACTTCGTTACCATCGAAGCAATTAAGGTCTCGTTACAAAACCTATTCAATTCTTAGTACCAAACATCACTATATATATTATTCTTACTGTTCATTTATAATCATCGACAGGCCAATCGAATATTCAAGAATTTTTTCAAGGAGACAAAAATTGTCTTTGTATCTTACACAAACATCCTGACGATCCTGACGATCCTGACTCCTCCTAAAGTATTTCGCAATGGCTTCTGCTAGTTGATTGGCAGAGAAGATATATATATATTCGGAACGGTAGGAGGCAACAGTGCGATACGATAAAAAGTATAAAATTGAGTAATCAGTAAGAATGAAAAAAAAAAGAAGAAGAAAAAAAGAATTCGCCATCGGTGCGTCGGTTCCGTTCGTACTGACTGAATGGAACACGAGCTTTAGCTGGTATCGAACAGCGCATGTGTTTCAGGAGAGACGCGAGGCGTCGCGACGCCGTGAGGGCAGTGCCGAGGTAGTCGCAATCATGCCACCACCCTGACACACGACCCTATCCTCCGAGGCAGTCGACGCCGAAAGTAAAAAAAAAGTATATATATATACACAGACACATATATATAGCAGCCCTTCGATGCCAGAGCATCGCGACGCATCGCGACGCAACACGACGTAACCAGGGTATCATTAAAGGCATTTCCTATAACAGTTTTGATCCGCGTTCGGGCGGTGTCCGTATCCACGGGAGTGTCTAATACGTAAACGTAGCAGCGAGTCGGTAAAGAGAGAAGTAAGATATATAAGTGAGTGCGCGATAACTCGAAGAAGGAAGGAAAGAAGATGCACGTGTCACGTATTATTTAAGAATCGATTTACACGTATACGTTACTGTCCGCGTAGGTAAACCACGGAAAACAAGCTCGTCATTGGTTAACGGAGGAATTGAGAAGAAAAAATATCGACTGAAACCGTATACGAAGAATAAACCGAAGAAAAGAAAAGAAAAAGCCTAAAGGATCGTGCTGCTACTCGGTATATAACAGTTATTGTCGTCCTCGTCGCTGCCACCCGCCGTCCTAACGCGACATCCTCGTGAACGAAGCCACGAGTCTACCAATTACTGCGTTTGCCAGGACGATCTTCAACCGGTTCAGTTAATGCTGATCTAAAGGAATGGACAAATTATTGAAATTTCTACTTCTAACGAATATTTAGGATTGGTCAATTATTTTATATCAGTATTATCTAAACCGGTTTAAGACCGTCGTGTAAACGTAGTCGATAAGATGGGGGGAGGGAAGGAGGGAAGGAGGGAAGGAGGATCCGCTCAGTAGAGACGGTCGGCGTCTTCGATTCTACTGGATTCCCTACCTATTGGACGACCTACCACGAGTGACGGAGCGTCCCGACGTCCTAAAGATATTACTCAGCGGCGTCTTACCCTTATTTCTTCGGTGCACGTAAATCTGGTGCCGCTGAATAAATCCTCAAGACGCCTCGTGCTTGTCTCTCGTTTCCCACATGCTGCCTGTAAAAAGGAATAATGGTGGATGCCAGTAAAAACGCGATTGGTCACGTCAGCTCCAAAAGAATAATAAAAGAAAGCAAAGTGAATTCTTTTTTTAATTTCAACGGACATTGTTCGTCCACGTAAATGGTGGCTCCTGCAAGCCTCAAAGATTGACTGTTAAATGCTCCTGTCTCGCAGCGCGTATCTAAATAAACACGCTGGGCTTCGAACGAGGTGAGAATGCGTCCTGTAATGCGAACTCAACTGGACTGTTCTATGTCCTGTCGTATGAGCGAGAGAGAGAGAGAGAGAGAGAGAGAAAGGTAGAGTGAGAGACAGAGAGTGCGAGGGTGGGAGAGAAATAAGAGAGAGAGTGAGAGAGAAGGGGGCGAAAGAGAGAGAGAGAGAGAAAACATGAGAATTGTTAGATGAAATTATCTCGCAAGAAGACGAGTCCATCGTGTAGAGTTCATACGCGTCGATTCCGACCGTTATCCAATTGCACATTTGAATTCCCTTCGCGCATGCGCCTTGGGTATTCATTATTTTTCACGTGCTCTTTCGTTCTGCTTCTATCCTCCAGTTGACTAATTTACTCCTGAACAATTTATCTTTTTATATTTTCACTCGAAAAACACACACGACGGTCGATGAAGATGTAAAAAAGTAAACACACAGGAAACCATCATTCCAGTAACGGATACCTTGTCAAATTATTATTTTATTCGATTAAAATTAAATCCATTGATCGTTTTCTATCGAAGAACGTGCGTTATAATCTTCTCGTGTTTCCTTTAGTGATTCTATATTTTGATGTATCTCCACTGGCATTTATAACGTGCTCGTGGCTCTCGTAGATCGCACCAGCACATTGGTACCATTTTAACCAAACGTAAAGGCGTAACGATAACGCGCGTGGTATTCGGCATCCTTGCTGATTTTCTCGCTGTGACTCCTACTATTTATAAATGGTTTGAACCCGGTCGCATTGGCGAACGCGCGGCTGCGGACCTCACTGGCTGCGTCTCGTGAACGGGACGGGGAACAATTCGCTACCCCATGATAAAAATAGAAGCTCTAGCTAGCTAGCTAGCTTAGCCACCTAGCTAACGGCTAACGGCTAACGGCTAACGTCTATAGCCTCTAACGAGGTGTGAACCCCTGCTACTAGCTAAGTCCCCAAAGATTCTACGAAGACGAGTATCTAGTATTCGTAGCGACGACATCCTCGTAGAGCGAATCGGCCCGACCTGCCCACACCCAAATTTGGATTGAATTGGCGAAAAGACAGTCGACCGGAGAGCTTATCTATGTATCTTCTTATTACTTTACATCCACTCTATTCATTCTGACGTAGAACAATCGTACGAATAGATTGGGTCCTGATGTTCTTTGAAATTTCTTAAATTCTATAGGTTATCTCTCTCGCTGACTCACAACTTTTTCCTTCTCTCTCTCTCTCTCTCTCTCTCTCTCTCTCTCTCTCTCTCTTACTCACAAGACTCGATACTTCAGTCCGAAACTGTATTACAAGCAATTTACATACCAGTGTGGATATTCATCAGGCGATTTTTCTTCCATGAGCATTTATCTCTTTACCTTGTCGCAGATTCTCTCGTACGGGAATATGTAGCCGTGACTCTTACAATATTTACTGAGCCAGTTAAAAAGACATTTTTTTATCAATGAATTATGGTTAATGGAATATTCTAGTTTTACTTGGTACTTTCCATACGATACTCCGTACTGCCAAGCAATTCCTATGTCTGTCCAGTCAGCTGAAGTCAAATTTAGGTTATGCATAAGCAAACGTCCTCGGTTATCCTTTGTCAGATCCTCCAGGATCACGTAGCCATTTAAAAATGTCCAGGAAGCACAGAGGACAATTCAGAAACGTACTTTCGTGGTGGTGGTGGTGGTGGTGGTGGTGGTGGTGGTGGTGGTGCCGAGGAGAGCACATTCCGAGCAGATCACGGATGCTTATAGAAGCGTTGCGTAACGGGTGTTAGACGCGGTGGTAGCGCGGCGACGGCAGCATCGACTCCATCACGTCGCGGGTGTTCTCTTCGCGTCTTCGGGACGCATGCACGGGTGCGTTTAGGTACGTAGAAAGAAAATACGCGAGGAAAGTGTATAAGACGGTATAGACCGTATAGACGTAGGTGTCACGTTGTGCCGTGAGAATTGAGGTTATGGAGATAGGCGCGAAGTGCAACACGTAGGTGGTGTAAAATGTAAGCTTAAGGGTGCGTACGCAAGGCGCGACAGTAACGCGACAGTAACGCGACAAGCATGAATGATGAGTCGAAGGGGGAAAGGAATAAGAGTGGATAAAGGGTGCTTCACACTACCGATTTTGTGCGTCGATTTACATGGGATTTACGTATGAATTAGCGACTAGAGGTTTACTTATAATTTTCGCCGTTGGAGACGCTGCTAGACCAGATTTTAATCTAACTTTTAATAAAGGCATAGGGAAAAAGTGCGCGAAGGATGACAGTGACGTATACGTATACGTGGAAAACGTAGAAGCCTTTGAAGGTGGTTTACAATCTACCTGGACACGTCGAGAACGGATATATGAGAATTGGAAATACGACGAAAGTGAACCAATGGGAACAGTGATAGAGCGGACATTTTGAAAACTGGGGTCTGATCCTACGGGACGGAATTTCTCTCGTGTTTCTCGTTTCTTCTTTTTATCACTTGGCATTATCTCTCCTTTCCCTCGAAACTATCACGGGTTGCTATACTTTTTTGTTGTTTTTCAAATATCTCTAAGAGTTTCATTTCTTACTCTGTACTCGTTACTCATCCCGTTTCTCACGAGTTGCCATTTCTGGCACGGTTTTCTGTCGGGTACACGAGGAAAACTCATCCCGGACTACACTGCTCTGTGTCGGAACGGAATGCTCGGACATTGCGGTATATTTTTAGACTATCGCAGAATATTTTTATCGCAAAGTACAACGGCGTACAGCTTCTCTCTATTCGCGAAAGATGCTCCCGTTCGATTCTTAACCTCATTATTGTAACGTTCGTGCGATTTATCACGGTTCGTAGGTTTAAATTGATGTGATTTCAATAAAATCGCTCTCGCTAGTAATCCTCCGAAAATCCCGAAGATCGGACCCATAGTTGTGGCTGCGTTCACGACGTCAACGGAGACCAACGGAAGTTCTCTTCCACAGAAAGTCGGAGCTCCTGAGGCCCGATAAACGAGGCAACGACGATGGAACACGTGGTGAAGGCGCGCTGCTGACGAGCAACGAACCAACAGACGAACGGACGAAGCACGATCGAGGCCTAGCCAGCAGGATCGATCGAGCAACGACATGCAACAGCCTCAGGGCCAGCAAAGCCAGCAAGCCCCTGGTGCCCCCAACGGGATAGCTGGTGGTGTACAGGTGTCCCAGCCCGGAGGGATCAGTCCTGCCCAGCCAGGGGCGACCGGGACCACCACGTCAAATCGTGCCCAGGTCAATGGAGGTAGATTTGACTTCGATGACGGTGGGACTTATTGCGGAGGATGGGAGGATGGCAAGGCCCATGGTCACGGGGTCTGCACTGGGCCCAAAGGGCAGGGCGCCTATTCCGGTAGCTGGCACTATGGCTTCGAAGTGTCTGGCGTCTATACCTGGCCCAGGTGAGTTCATACTTTAAATATATATATGTGCACATGTAATTACTAGGTGTCTCGCTATGCGCTATTGTCTGCCTATGAGTCTTGACGTGTGCCTAGCTTTATTCTTTGACACACGACCAGCAGATGGTTATAGCTTGTTTGGCAGAAGCCTCAAGCTTTTACCGTTTCATGGACGTTACGCGAGAATCCCGATTGAGAGGGACTAGGTGCGAGACCTTGACACGTATCCTGCTTCCTCTGGATGGGTGGGAGCCTCGCACCCTGAAACTGGGACACTGAGTGCAAGGACGATGCCTAGTCCAGGTCACTGGGACTCCGACGACTAGACCTCGTTCAGGGACGCCAGAGATAATCACCGTGGAAAATTGGAAATTCTTTACGAACGTCGAGATGAGAATTTCAAATGATTTGACTGTTATCAGTATGCGATGCGTCGTTCGGTAGAAATTTATTATTCCTCCTGTCCTTAGATTTCCTCTAGTTAATGGAAAGTCAGTTCAAATTCATTATTTCAAATTAGCTCGGAAACAGTATCACTTTATTTTCTGTATCTCGGTCGAATCTTTAAAATCTGAATTCTAGAGCCATCGGCAAAAATAGAAGGCTCGTTTTTTATTTCGGAATGGCGTTCCCCCAGCTAGGGGATTTTCGACCTAGATAAATGGGCTTCTCTTAAGGTCGGAATTTAACGTTCTTCACCTGTTGAATCAATCAATTAGGTTCGTCGCCTGTGTCAGACTGTGTCAGTGACTGGCCAAGTGAAAAAGTTTTCAACTTTTAACTAAATCAAGAGTATATAGAGACATAAGTTTACCTCGTATTCACACGAGAAGTGGACACACTAAAATTCTTCACTGAATCCACTAGAGACGTCAAAGTTATACAGTAGCTCGATTTAAAAACACAAAAGAAAATAAAAAACAATTATACTGTAATTAACGATAATTGAACATTACACAAAATCGTCTACGGTCATTTCGAGCTTTTATATTTGTCAGCAAGCAAACTATCACAGCGTCGACCATTTTATAAAACGATATCGTTCGAATGAAATACGTGCATCCAATATGCTGGTAATCAGAATTTTTCCTGCTTTTACCGTTTTTTTTTTTTCTTTTTACTTCTTCAATACGCGTGAACAATGGCGCCAAGACGAGTTGCTTAAATCTGCGGTAAACTAAATACTTTAAGCACGAATAAAAGTAGCTGTTTTCACCCGTATCCAATCTGTCGCAATATTTAAATTATTCCATGTTAATTAATATTGTTTGATAACAGCGGATCAGCGTACGAAGGACAATGGCAAAATGGGAAACGTCACGGTCTCGGGATGGAGACTCGTGGTCGTTGGCTCTACAGGGGCGAATGGACTCAGGGATACAAGGGTCGTTACGGGGTGCGACAATCGACGACGTCTACTGCGAGGTACGAGGGCACCTGGGCCAGTGGACTTCAGGATGGATACGGCTCGGAGACCTACGCCGATAGCGGTCAGTTTTTTTTCTTTTCTCTTCAATTCCTTTTCCTCTTTAACATTAGGCAAGGCACCTTCTGGCCCAAGGTCCATGATACCAGCCGTAAAGGGAACATCCGGTTTTTCCTGACTTTCCAAAATTCCGGGAATATATTTATCCTTGACTCGTTTTTCCATAGCCTGGATATATCCTGTCTATCCAAGCCCTCCGAGAAATGCCCTCGATGCTTTGAATTTTACACACAAGCTGCTCCGGCATTCATTTCGTCCAGTGAAGCGTATCGCTTCAAGATGGTTAGCATTAGCATCCGTAGCTGGGGTTGCCAGGAGCATTCGATCTGGATGATGTAACACGTGGAAAGAGAGTCAGTCGAAGATGAGGAAGGGTTCAAAGTGAAAGGAAAAGGCTCCTCGCTGCTATCATTTCCTCCTGTGCTTCTGCACGGTGTATACAAGTATAGAAGACGCGCGTGCTAGTCGCACGTGCCTGAAGGAACTCTAGACGTAACGGGGTCCATTATCTCTTGGGCTCACGGATTTCGGGGCACGACAGCCCCAACGAGCCAGCCAAGCGGTCAATCTCAATTATTTTCCATCCTTTGTATCCTGTGTGGATTTTTAAAAAATATTTTCAAAATCGCTCCCTCTCTCGAACGGCAATTCAAGCTGACGACTTTCGTAATTCTTGAGTTACCGGGTACATGTCGTATCCCTCAGGGATGGGACAAGCATTAAGTTTTAAGGGGTGAGATTGGGATCCAAGGTTAGCTGCTTGCAAGATACGTTAAAACGGGGGTAGAAATGTCTGAGGAGCACGCGATCATTAGATTCTCTGACGCACGTGGATCCACGTTTTATATTTTTCTCCCGATGTCGAAATAGCGTCACGAAGGTCAGGACGTTTCGTGGAATAATAAGAACCTCTCGAGTACTTGATTATTGCTGTGATTTTAGATTAGAGATTCAGGATCGTATTCGCTCGAGAGAGGATCCTCTTGAATCTTCTTCGTGATTCCAGATACTCGCCCACGATAAAGGACTCTTGTACGTTGCGAAACATTTGAGCCCGGTTAGCCTGGATGGAATAAATTATATAAATAAAAATGTCAGTCGAACCTTTTTTTTTCTTTTCTTTTTAGTCAAATGGAAGAAGCAAAGTTCTTACGCGGGCGCGAAGTTCTGCTGGATCGATAACTTTCTAACGATAAAATTGTATCTGGAAGCATTGTTATTTTGCGTAACAAGAATGTATCGAGGATGTCAACGTATATTGATCCCAATCAAAAGTCGCCTCCTTACTCCTGTCACTCGTACAGATGATTTTAGCCTTGCAGCAGAGGTTAGGTTGGGTGAAGTTAGGTTACGCAGGTCCACTGCCGGCGATCAGGGCTTCGACACACTTCGTGTCAAGTGTCTGGTTGAATTCCAATTGCCTTCCTGGCGTCGCGATATCTCCGTAATATCAGTCAGTAACGTCCTGGCCGCTAGCTCGTAACTTCCCTAGAACCTTAGAAGCCGGAGATTTTTTTTTTTTATCAGGCATACGTCATCGCGGACGGCGCGAAGACTGAAATAGCCGGGTCCGCATCAAGAGCTTAAAGGAATGGCCGAATATTTTTCCGGATACACATTATCGTCACGAGTCACCTGATTTTCGCATGGGTCGCACGTGCCTCGCGAATTCGCCATCTTTAATCGATGAATATTTCAATTCTGCACGGCAGAGTAAAAATAAGAGGTTATCCCGTCTAAGGTAGAGAAGATTCTAGGGAGAATAAAAGTTTTCGGATATTTAGTACCTAGGACGATCCACAGAGGGCTCCACTGTGTACTGTGCCTGACAACCTGCGCGTCTATCTAACAATTATTTAACGTGCGGAATTTCGAATGGCTGACGGAACGTTGTTATTCTGACGATTCTGACGATTCTGACGATTCTGACACAGCCACGAGGAAAGGAATTAAGATTGTCGTCAGTGAAGTCTTCCTCGTGAAAAACAATTCTCAGAACCACAGGAGTTCCTGGACCGTCGAGGAATCACATTATTGATAACGGATATCCGCTTTGGCTTTGATATAAAAGTGTGCTGCTGCTGCTGCTGCTGCTGCTGCTGTTTGGGATCGTCTTGGAATAGCGCAGACTTCACTCTCCTGGACCAAGCAGATAAGTTTTATTGCATTTCATCTTGCTGGCTCTCGAGCGCTTTATTTATAACCGAACTGATTGCTCTCGAGCTGCGCTTCGAACTCTTGTGGAAATAGTACAAATGCATTTCTTGGATTTACCGATGAGTAGGTGGCTGATTGACATATTTCTATTGCTAGACGATTCTGCTCGCTGGCTCTGCTTGAAATTCCAGCAGTTCTCAGGATGGACGTCGCTCGGTTTAGCATTTGAGTAGATTGAGAATTACGATTATGTTACGTTATGTATTTTGTCTATCGAATAGTGATTATTTTGTCTGCTACAATTTCTCGGACAATTGTACCGGGATATTATTAGGCATCGTTGTTGATCAATGAAAATGGCGCAGCTGCATGTCTATTTTTGTGTATAATGGAGGAGACCTTGATCTGATACAGAGTTCAGGATGCCTAGAGATACGTTTAACATTTTTCTCAATGAATTTCTTACGGAATCGTATAGGTGCACGTAGAAGAGTGCTAAGGTAAAATCTCTATTATTAACGAGAAAGTTGTAATTTCTTTTTAAACTTTACACGCAGTTTTCCACCCAGTGAGATAGAAAATAAATAGGAATATCGACTGAGGCTTCCGTTCTCGTTTAATTCGAACCAAATCGTTTCATACTTGATGAAATAATATTCGTCTCTCGTATCTGTACTTGTCACGATATCTCGTTTAGCCAATTTTCATCCTTAATCAAATGCTCAATCTTTTTGTCGCCAGTCATCTCAAAATCTCAGCATCCACCAGTTCGACAGTTCGACAGTTCGGCAGTTCGGCAGTTCGGCAGTTCTCCGAGGGTGAATCGGTCAATACAACTCGTTACGGCGCACTTGCTCTTTCCTTCGGCCCTCATAAATATTAACCGTAGACTTACCACCCCGTCATCAAAAAAATGTCCACGTCTCGTTATCATCGTTCAAGCCCTCTCAAATTTTAATAGGAAAGTTGATCGCAATATGTATTCTAAAAAAGCGTGACAAATTTTCACTGAATTCCTTAAGGTCGAGACGGTTGCGATAGTAGCTAGTCTGTACGTGAAAGAAAAAGTTGAACAAAAATTTCTTAGATCCCTTAAAGTTTTAATATATCCGTGTTAAATTATGTAGTCCCTTTGTAGCTAAGAGAGAGAGAGAGAGAGAGGAAGAGAGCACTAATTAAAATGACGTTACAGTTAAACGTTTTAATTTCATCTAATTTATCCATCGTGCTGGCCTTCCTATACCTTTATTGCTGCACACCAATTTCTTCGTGGCATATGGCAGCCATTTATAAATATCAAAAAATACCGAGTACTTAATGGATCCAAAATTAGGGGTGAGTCGTCATTGATTTATCTGTTATAATATTTTACTAATTTTCATCCTGAAATTTCTCCTAGATCTTGTCAGTTTGCTGCAGACGTCAGTGGCTTAGTACTGTGTGATATTTACAAGAGTTGGAGGGAGAGGGAGAAGGTTGAGGGGGTATAGAAAAGAAAGAAGAAAAGATGGAAAAACATTCCAAGTGAAGTCTCTCCTATCGTCGAGTTCGTAAATGGCACGAAGGGTTCACGAAATTTCTCAGGAAAATGAATGGGCGAGTATTCTCGGATAAACAACGAATCGACTGAGTAAACCAGGGAATCTCAACCCACGGGCCGTTACCGATATTCTTATTTATAAAAGACGCACGACACGTATGCTCATACGCACCCGTGTATTTCTCATAAAACAGAATAGTAAACCTAACCTAACTGGAGGTTGCCGGATCTTCAATTTCGAATTCCATCCGTTCGACAGTTTCAATCTCCAACTTGACAAACTTAGGACCTGCTTGATAGACACGTGACCGATGAATCAAATCGAGGATGAAATCGATGAAAATATATTTTAAAAAAAGATAAATAAATTTCAGATGGATTCATCCACGTGAAAAATCTTATTGATCATCGAAAAACGTTTGGTTCTCGTGAAAGCAGCAAATTCCTCAACCTGGAAGTAGATGCGCGGGGTTGTGTCCAACCGAAGGTTTATCAAGCGCAAAGTAAAATGGTGCAACCATTCTTCAGTTTAAAAAAAGACACGTCGATAGCTCATAGCTACGTGAAATCAAAATTCTTTCACATAAGACAAGTAAGCATTTTTTGAATTTTCCTACGTCTACCGTGAGTGCCAGAGAGAGAGAGAGAGAGAGAGACAGACTTATGGAGACAATCACTGAATCTTCAGATTGAAAGCAAAGGCAGACCCCCGCCTATTTTCAATGTCTCACCCTCATCGTCTCAAATACTTGAACTTGATATCTCTGTATTATATTTAAAAACTTGTCTTCAGATTATCCCACAATCGTATCCTGCGACCTTAAAAGAGTCTGATCGTTGAGGTGTCCAGTTGTTGAACCGAACAGGCCTGAAGCCACAAGGATTTCCATTGGCAATCCTGTCCTCATCTCCTGGGAGTCCCTTGCTCTGGATAGGAATTGACCAACAGTCTCGTGGGGTAGTCAGTGAGGATCTGGTGGAGGCTGCGGACCGAAATACACTCGCACGGCTAATTTCCACACACACCTTGCCGTTTCCAATGCACGTGCAGCCAACTACGACTGTCGAGGTGGTCGCGCTATTTCAGGCGGACCAGCCAGTCCCATGTAGCGTCACAGTGCCGTACCAAATGTTCCTTTACCCCCAGCTCCTAATTGTCCATGTATTACATTGTGTAAGAGCTAATAGACGCGGTGCAGGGCAGAAGCGGCTCAGGATTATTAGGAAGCGTTAGATTTCGTTAGCAGGTATTCACTTTCGATTGCTTAGAACTTCAAGGGGTTCAAGAATTACTAGACTCCCTTATATATGTATAAACGCTTAACGACTAAAGGGAAATGTAGCGCTTTGTAATTGTCATTGCGTCATTTGTCGACACAGGGTACATTGGTATCGGCTGGAGCCATTGTTAACATTGATCTTGATAATTAACACAGGTCAGGTCTCCATGGGTCGTCGTGGACTTCTTGTTCCAATACAAATTAATCTTCAATGGCTTTTTATCAGTCCTTTTGATTATACGAATTTTCCTTTTTATTTTCACTGTTGCAAATTAGTGGATAAAAGTGAAAGGATCGAAACGCGTGCGAGGTTCCTATGTAGTTTTCAAAGTTTCGGGATGAAATTTGTATTTCGTTGTGAAAGAAAGTTTGACCGGTAGCTTTGCTGTTCGAGTCTCCGAGTGCAATTTAGCAAATGCTCCCAGTAAAACTTGATACTTAAAATTAATAATGTTGCGTTCAATCCTTTGGAGCGAGAGAGATTTTACGTCTGTCGGTTAGTAAAGTACGTGGGAGAATGAGAAGAGGAACTTTTTGTTCGTAAGCTCCACCAAGAGAGGAGCAAGAGTTGACCTGAATAGCTCACGCAAGTGGAGCCTACAACATCGCGCAGCATGCGCCACGTTAGAACGACGATCGTTAAGGCCGGTTCGCATAGGAGTATTTTACGAGCGATGAGAGCCATTGATAAGGCAGTCAGTGCAGAGGGAGGCTGGATAAATTAATTATGAAAATCAAGAGGACACGTGTAAACTGGACGCATTCATTTTGAATTTACACTATGACTGATACCGTGGGACGATTTAGCAAAAATGATAATTTTTTTTGAATGAAAAGCAAAAAGTATAAATTCAAAATAACGGACGCCATAAGCTTTGCATGAGGTTTCTGTGCGCCACTTTGTTTAGCTACTTAAAGCGTCAAGTTTCTGTGCGAATGGCTGCGTTAGAAAGGGTCTACCCGATTGTTGTGCAGCGAATGAAGAATTTACAAGAAAATTTGATCTGTCGAATCTCATTTACGTATCCAGCCCGTCATTGTTCTCCGAGTATTCTGCGTAGGTACATTATATAAATACAATATGTATAGTCCTGGGATTACTGTAGCTCTGGACGTGAGTCACTGCGGTGCCTTTGAAATGCAGTCATGTTTCGGCAAAACCAATAGTTTTTGTGACCAAACGTAGGTAATATTGAAAATTGGATAAAGTAAGAGAACTGACCATTTGAAATTGACCATTTGATTATATTTTTTGTGACAGGTACCTATCAGGGACAATGGTTGAGAGGGATGCGGCACGGTTATGGTGTAAGGGCGAGTGCACCCTTTGGCCTAGCTTCTCATTATAAACCACCGAAGCAGGTCAGGGCGTCGTTGACGTCCCTCCGGAGTGCCGATGGTGGTCCTGTTACTGCACCAACACCTGAACCAACGGACCGTAGAGATCGGAGGGTTGACGACAGTAGGGGTGGTTTTGTCCTTAAAGCGCGGAGCGATGATCAGCCAGCAAGAAGAAAAAGCCTTACGGAGAAGTCCTTGAAGAAGGGTATACTCTCGGTGGGTACTGAGAGCTTCCTGTGATTCTCTATGATATAGTTTATAGGACCCAAGGGATCGAATAAGAATGGAGTATGATTTTAGGGTTTGAAGATACGCAAGCAGAAGAGTACCAGTGATCTTGAGAAACGTGGAACAGGTGGTAGTATTAGGAGCAATGCCAGTTCGGCGTCCTGGATGTCCACCGAGAGCTCGCAGAGTCAAGCATCTGCGTCGGTTCATACGGACAGCAATGCGTCTTTCGTTATCGAGGTCTGTTGTCTGGATTGTTAATATGGACTTGGTCCATTCTGCAAAATGACAAGTAGATGGTCCAGGATTTTGATCTCTATCCGTTATACTTTCAGGACGAGCAAATGGACGCTTCGGTTACGGAAACCTACCTCGGGGAATGGAAGAACGACAAGAGAACTGGCTTTGGTATATCGGAGAGGAGCGATGGTCTGCGATACGAGGGCGAGTGGTTTAACAACAAGAAATACGGTTACGGCGTGACCACCTTCAGGGACGGTAGCAAGGAAGAGGGCAAGTACAAGAACAACGTGCTGATAACGAGCCAGAAGAAGAAACACTTGTTCCTGATACGCTCAGCAAAGTTCAGGGAGAGGATAGAGGCTGCCGTGAGCGCTGCTCAAAGAGCCAGCAAGATTGCCCTGCAGAAGGCGGACATTGCGATTTCGAGAACTGCCACGGCAAGAGGAAAGGCTGAACTGGCTGACATAGCAGCTCAAAATGCTAGGGAGGATTCCGAACTTGCTCAGCAAACTGCCAAGCAATTCGCGCCCGATTTTCGGCAGCCGGGCCTGGAGCGGTTGCGAAATCGTGAAATTCCAAAGTACGTTCCACCGCCCCAGGACACAATACCTGGGAAGGGTATATTGCACAAGACGACCAGTGTCGATCAGGCATCGCCGCCCGCTAAACCACCAACCACCGAGTCACCATCAGGTGTAACGAACAGCAGTCCCAGCAACGTGGCGTCATCTATAACACAATCTATTCGTAGGGCCAGTATGAAACCGGCGCAGAATCAATTGCTGGGACAGAGTACGACGTCGAATCAGATTCAAAATCAGATGCCTAATCAGACACAACTTCTTAATCAGACACCCAATCAGAGTCAGATGCCGATGCAGAATTCTATGCCAAATCAGAATCAATATCAGCCGAGCCAGAATCAGTACACTCAGCAGACACATCAGCTGCCCCAGACGCAGAATCCTTATTCTAATAATATACCTGGTCAGTATCAGCCACCTGGACAACGTTATGGACAAGATCAGTTTGGTCAGTCGCCACAGAATCAGTATCCGTCTGGACCAAATCAGTATGTCAATCAGAACAGTCAATACGGAGCGAATCCTTATCAGAATCCTAGTCAGCAGGCCGATCAGTATTCTGGCTACCAGCAGGCACCTCAGGGATATCAAAATCAGTTTCAGCAAGGATATCCGAATCAACAGGTAATGACAATTAACGAATGGCTCATGATTAGATCAGCCTAGTATATTTAGTACTTATATGTATATACCTAAGAGCTTATCAGAGTCTGCTTCAATGCTTCGCAATTTTCTTTCTAGATATTGTATCCACTACCTCCAGTAATGTATGGTCCAATGACCTTGGCCCAAATGAATCAATTTGGAGCACAGCTTTATGGTGTAAGCGATTTGATGTCGAAAGACACACGACTGCTGCGATTGCACCCCCCCCAAAAACAATCCCCATTGTTTAACCATTTGAATATTACAAAAGATAATAATATTTCATAGCACGTTTAACAGAGAATCTGTTGTATCTTGTTAGAAAAATAATAATTACATCATTCGTCCCGTTTAGTCATGAAAATGATATCCCCGAACGGTGTGACCCTTCGCGTCTGATAAGATAGCCGTGAAAAATGATACTAATAAAAGTATAATCATTCCCAGACGACGGTACCCAATCAATATGGACCTGGTCAGTTGAATCAGTACAACCCGCAGCAAATTTATGGGCAACAGCAACCTAATCAGCAGCAGTATCAACCTGATGGTCCAATCGATCCGCAGAGACCACCCAGTTCTACCAGTATACGAAGAAACAGCAGAATTCTCAGTCCTCAGGATAGACCTGCTACCGGTGGGATAAGTCAAACCCTGAATGACAGGTAATCATTGTATTAGAAAAAAAAAAAAGATCTTTGACCTTTCATTCACATACGTATCCTTGATCTAATGGCGTATTTCTTTAATCAGGTTGGACCATTACAAAAGACCTCCAAGTAGAGATAATTCCGTGGATCGTTACGCCAGGGCGCATTCACGATTAACGGGATCTAGACAGCCGTCCGTGGATAAGACTATACTACCGTCTCAAGAGAGCATCGACAGGTACAGGATATACAGGGTGTCCCAAAATAACTACGCACGATAGCTGCCACCTGTCAATTATAAATATAATAATTATTGATATAGGTCGGTCCGGGCGCCGAGTATGATGCGAGCAGCGACGCCTGTGAACGGCTCGGCGATAGGTAGCGGCGCCGCGACGCCTGTATACACAGTCCCGACGTCTGGACAATTCGAAGGAGCTCTACTGAAGAATCGCAGCCTCGGCCAGGATATTCTGCCTAGTCCTGGTCAGCCAAAGCGCACCGAGAGTCTCTGCATAGGTTCGCCCAGAGGTTCCGTCGCAACTGGTGCCGGAGGAGGCGGAGGAGGCGGCGGACCAAAGGTGAGTTTCTATGTGGATTTATTCTCCGTCTTCACTCATCCACATCCTCCTAATCAGCGTTACGAGAACTCTCGTAGAGTAAGACATTAGAGAATGTATATATAGAGAGTCGATCATGAGAACGTTAAACAATTCCAAGAGGATCGACATCAACCTTACGCATCATCGGATTACTCGATCACCCTGTAGATCATTTGAACGATAGACGAAAAATACGTAAAACGGTGCCGAGGTAGTTTCCTGGAAGAATTTTCGAAAACCGGACACGCCGTGCATAATTTAATGTTGACTGTCGATGTTCTCGAGAACAGTGAATCACTGTAAGATCAAAATAATTCTGAAAGACGCTGTAGTCCAGCTGACAGGATATTTAGGAGTCTAGAAATTCAAAATAACATTGATACTCGGCTTCAATACGAAAATTGTATGATGTATCTACAACCTAGGGGATAGTCTGAATTTCATTTTTCTATTTTTTTTTCTTTTTTTTTTTCCATACAAACATTTGTAGATACATGAGAAACAGTGTAGATATGTCGTGTACAAAAGTCCTAAGAAAGAGAATAGGATGGGTTCCCTATGCATAACCCTGGTATGTCTCATTTGTCGTCTTCAAGATTTAACTCTTTTGTTTTAAATCTCTCTGTCGATTTGTCTGTCTCTCTGTAACTGTGTGGCGTTTTTTGTGCTATGTTTTGTGCATGCCATCCCAGGAAGCGAGCCGGACGGTCCCCGCCTGCGCCCCAACAGCAAAAGGCCGCGCAACTCTATGAGTATAAGTATCATAATATGCACGAACGTTTCCAATAGAACGAAGCGAATTGAGTGTGTGCGTGAGAATGAGAGAGGGAGGGAGGGAGGGAGGGGGGGGGAGGGTGGAGTATAACGTAAAAAAGAAAGAAAAAGGATGAGGGTACTTTAGGAGGAAGAAAAAAAGATTCTAGAGAAAATAAGAAAAAAAAAAAAAAAAAAAAAAGGCCAGACCCATGGGACTGAAAGGAGTTTCGACAAGTCAAGGATTCTCATGGAGTTTCCTTGGCGACCGACGGCCGTAGAGAAAATTAAGAGGAAAAAAACAGTGCGGGAAATTTGAAACTACAAATTTAATTCGCAAAACGAACGATAACTTCCTTAAACTTGTACCTCGTGTCTCGCTGACTCCTCATGCTCGTCCTTGATCTTACGAGACGTCTTATTGAAAATTGGGAAATTGAAAAGCCGGCAGGTGGGAGTAGCGGTGAGAATTTTGAGAGTAAGAGTGATGTGTAATGTACCTAACGTCGCGACGCCTATAGGATCCAATGATTAGTTCGCCGGATGATCGGTGGGAAAGCGAAGCCGATATTTGAATTTGACAAATTTTCTTATATGAATAAAAGAGAAAGTTTTATTTTTGTAATGACAGCAGAAAGGAGAATAAAATATAAAAGAAAGTCAAAGAGAGGGGCGTTTAATGGCCTCCTTTAATAATTAGACGGCAGGCGTCGCGACGCTTCCTAAATATAGTGCTTCGAGTAGATACTAATATAACTGCTACCACGACGACAGGCGTCCGAGTTGTTCTGTCAATGTCCAAAACATGTCCCGTACTATGGACGATTAGTCAAAATGCACAGTAAGAGTCGCATCGAGTATAACGCAAGCGTAGGGTATAATAATAATAATATTAAAGGCCAAAAGGGTGTAAAGTAGATGAAATATATATATATATATAATTCTGAAAAATTATTAAAAATTCAAAAGTTCTCCTATTCGTAGAAAGAGTGAATATTCAGGTACTCCCTTCAATTGAAACTCCGTTTGAAGACCACTCAAAGAGAACAATAAAGATAAATCGCAGAGTTCCTTCACTGGCAAAGCAACGTGTGCCCTCCGAATTCATTTTTCTCTTAGCGAGGAAAGAAAGAAAGAAAAAGAAAAAGGAAAGATAGGAAAATAAAGAAACAAATAATTGTTCGTTGACTGATGACGCGCGGCGTGCGAAAGCATCTTGTTAGGGTTAATTAAGGAGCGGATGAGATTACTGTGACGTAAAATGGAATTAATTTAATTATTAATAAGGACAAAAATACCTGATAACAGATACGGACGCACAAACGATAAGAGAGACATGTATATATAATATATATTTATATTATATATATTATGTGTACATAAGAAGAAACTGTAAGAAAAACGTCTTATCGTTAATTGTTTAAATTGAAACATAGGGACTTTTTTCGTCTTAGGCTCAATTATTCTTCGGCGATTCCTTATACGGATGCCGAAAGGTAAAGTTGTGCGGGCTGTGTGGAGGCGGGGACCATTTTTAATATTTAAAGAAAAATCTTTTTTCAATCTCGTTTACTGTATTTAAATCTCTCGTTATCCCATCCATTCTAATGCACCTCTTTCCTAAAACTTTTAATGGCAATTTTAATCTTTTTTACAATTTCATATAACGATTTTCTTTACCTTCTTCTTATTCTTACTTGGTTCGCGATCGGTATGTTGTATTAAGTGCGTTTCTCTTAGACATTATTATTCAGTATATTTAGATTTTTGTAGATATATATATGCACATGTGAAGTTAGCTACCAAGAGAATTTAAATAATGCAAAAGGCTTTTGGCGCGCTTTTCAAATATCTCTTATCCTCACCTCCACATCGCCTTCTTCTTTTCGTCCCTTGTATTTCGTCAAAGACATTATTTTTCTAACGCATGCTTATGCCTACCATATTTAATAATGTATGTGATCGTAGAACTGATTCCAGTATGGTTAAGCGCTATAGAAGAGAAAAAAAGAATAATATCTTCTAGAGATAAAGATTAAAAATCCAATTGATCAGTTTGAATTACCGATAGGCGTACGAATGTATCCTGGAAATTTGTAAAATGTCCTTCGAGGAATGTGGATTAACTGCGACATACTTTTTCAAGGGTTTGATCTCAGAATATTTCATCACGCTGTACATACTTGTTACGTCCGATTTTAATTACCTGATAAGCCTCGAGAAATCTCAAGTGCCAATTTAAAAAAAAAAACAAAAAGGGAGGATAAAACCACAGAGGAAAGAAGTTTAAACAAAAGAAGTGTCTTTTTGATGCAATTCTTAAACATATTATTCTCCATGTGACGTTACCTTAAGGGTGGCGAATCTGCGCATGCGCGCGCGCGCGCGCGCTCTCTGTCGGCTACCTAACGAACTAACAGTACATAAAATTTCAGTGAAGCAACAACGGGCTGCCTTCGTCTTGCGATTTTATTGCTTATGTAATATTCCTCTATTAGCAGAGCAGATCTCCTCTATTTATATACACCTAATATAAATACGTGAATAAGGAATGAGTGATACGAGAGTCGATAAACATTCTCTAGAGATTAGATAGTCCTTTAACGGATTTATGTGTTTGGAGAGCACACGAGTGGCGTCGTCTCTAGCGGTTCAGAAGTTTTCGGGGATTCCCCAAAAGAATCTCCTGCTCTTGATGCACATTGGAATTTGGATAATTGCCTGTAAATAGAAAGAAGAAGAGGAACTATGAGACAAGATGACGCTGACGTTCGATATCTTATTACGATTATACGGAGACTATTTATCGTGGGGCCTATCTCTTGTACCTGAATTCAGACAGGCGACAATACGGCAGCCATTACGGCGTTAGGGAAAGTGATGAAAGAGGGGAACGAAATAATTGTCGAATTTTACGTAAGAAAAAGAAAAAGAAAAAGTAGAAAGAAAGATACGTAATTATTTTTACCGAGACGTGTCGATTTTATACACAGGTCAAAGAAAGGAAAAAAATTATACTGATAAGAAGCGACAGTTATGGATTTTTAAATTTTTCCACGAGCCTTCGCGTCCTTTGCGTCACTCAATGCATCTATTATGCACCTGTTATATACAAAGTTAACCTCCGTATATGGAATTGTTTTTAGGATTTCCTGCAATCTGTGATTACAGATTGATTGGAGGAAAGAAAAGAGTGATATGATTTTAAGAATTATTATATATTTGTGAATACTTAAAAGAATCTTGCCAAGAAATGGCTTCGTTATACAAATGGACGGAATTAATGTAAAGGTGCATAATTTGAGCAAATTGTTCTCCAGGCTACATTCGTACGGCACTAAAATAAGGTAAAGCTGTACATGTAAATGATTTAATGACATTTTAAAGTCTGTATCCATTATTCTATTTAAGATGTGTACGTTGTAACGTAGTTGCGGTAGAGGCTAACTAGTGCTAGAATTCAGATGTAAATAATCCACGGGTAATATTTACTGTTGGTTACTTAATCCGTGAGTGATGGAAGAAAAATAAATAAATGTTGAACGCGCAACTTGACTATTAACGTTCACGTGAAGTTAGCAGCATGAATTTTTGGTCAAAGGAAAAATATACATGTCCTGTTTGTAACAGACTTTGTTTTGAGTAGATCTTATAGCCGGATTTATATTTCTCACGCAGGAATTTAAGTTTTGTGAATCCGGGTAAGAATTTCTGAGGTTGTACGAAATTCGCTATCGTTTAATTAGACCTTGAAACTCTGCCAGAAAATTGGCAGACAAGAGCACCGGCCGGCTGACTATGATTTCTTGAGATATCAATGTCTATACATACATATATACATACAGCAGGTGCGTAAAGAATTTTGCGGGAAGGTGAAGACCCACGTCATATTTTTAAACTGTTTGACTCTATATTTATTATATACAAAAATTGTTTTGTTCGTGATAAACGAAAATCAAAATTTCGACATAGATCTATAGGTAGCAATGAAAAGAAGGGTGTGTCTTGAGTTACTATTTTTTTTTTTTTTGAAAATTTCTCCAAATTCAATATACAGGTATTATCTTGAATATAGTTGAATTTCGTACTCTAGAGGCTTGAGAACTAAAAATCAGCTTGGTGAATCATTCCATCCAAGTTGTGCCAAGTCTAGCTAGATTTTATTTAAGTTACCAAAATTAGCGCTACTTTTTGAAAAAGCGTCACCCACTTCAGCATGAGCTACTAAAAATGATCATTTACGCGTCGTTATTCGATGTAATAAAAAGCATGACTTTTTTTTTGTTAGTTTCCAAGAATATTAAAAAAATGAATCGCGCAGTTAAAGTCCCGAGAAAAAAACACACTGAAAGCAATTGCAAGTATTTCAAATAAAAAAGTCACATATACGTGTACGGAAGGTTTTTGCTGACGACGCCGTGTTACCAAAGCGTCGCGACGTCGGATGAGCTATTTCGATGGGAATAGTGGGGCGTAGCTATTTCGGTTAGCCCAGGCAGAACAGTTCAGTCGTCGGATTAACTTCTTGACCAGGAGTCGCACTAAACTCCTCCTCCGGTATTTAATTCCGATCACGCGCCTTATGGGACCCTCGGATAATGATCTAATCAAGGTCGCAGCACAGCCTCGCGAATAAATAGAATCTCGAATAATAAGGAGTCAGGAGATCTAAAGAAAAAAAAAAGAAAAAAAATTAGTGATAAAAGAACAGGCAGGAGTCCATTTCCGGTCTACCCTCGAATTCAGAACGAAGTGCACGACGTTGCTAAGAAATGTTTTGGTCGGAGCCAGACGAGGAGGAGGAAGCCCTCCTGTGCAGTCCTGCACTCATGGCGCGAAGGGCTTCGGAATCCTGGATAGTAGCGCCTCCCGTCGAGGTATGATCAGACCAAATAAATTACCTACAATCGATCACTCTCTCTCTCTCTCTCTCTCTCTCTCTCTCTCTCTCAGACCATGTCAATAGTAAAGTCGAGAAAATAATTTAAGCGTCGGAAGAGGAAAGTCCATTTTAGTATTGTGGCTAAACAAGAGTCCACATCTCGGTATGGCAGACCGGTGCTCGATACTCTCGAGGTTTATTAAATAATACCGCTAAAATAGGTAACACTGGGAATGACCTTAAATACGAAGAATTATCTAAGACGACTCTGTGCTCCATCTGGCAGTAGCCCAATGGTTCCCCTAAAGGAATTGAGAAATACAATTGGCTCCGGTACAAAGATCGCCTTGCCCAGCTACTCTGATTGATCCTCAATTATATATATATATATATATATATAAGTAAATGGGCGGGTTTCCAATAGTTTGCCAAATTCGATAAGAGTTTAACGACTTAATTACGTTTCCATCGTTGTCTAGGCGATGCCGGTGGCGGCGATGCCCCTTCAACGAAAGAAATCACTGCCGGACGTGGCGCAGCCGATACAGCTGACGTCGACCGCGCCCTTGTCCAGGGAAGAGGTCAGCGTCCTGAGCAGCATGAGACGGGAGGAGATACGACGGCAGATCGACGAGAGTCAGAGGTTACGGGCGAATCCTCTTCTGTACCTCGTCAGTCCTCAGGTGAAAGTAAGTAGCGAGCAAAAGCTTAAGAAGCGTCCATTGGCACCGGATGAGATCCTAGTACTTCCGGTTCCTTCCTTTCACCAAGTACCGATGTGCCTCTGATAGTCCCAAGCTTCGATAAATCTAATTGGCTCTTTCGTTTGACTCCTTAGGACTGGTTCTCAAGGCAGCAGCTGGTCATGCTGGTCCTCTTCATCAATATATCTTTGGCATTGATGTTCTTCAAGCTGCTGACGTAGCAGCCCGCCGGCACATCGTTACACCGTCAACTGGACGTCACCTGAGGGACGCTCGAATGCGGCGTCGGACATTGTTGTACCCGGAACTATTTACTCCGGAGGATGTACCGCTGAAAACGGCTTTCTTAGGACGGTCCTACGGTGACCCGAGGATCGTCGACCTTGACAGTCGGAAGTACTGGCCAGGAGACGCGGCACCGAGGAGTAACGAGATAGGGGAGATAGGGGAGATAAGGGAAGCTGACAGTGACGTAACGAGAGACGATATCCTGTCGTCCAGGTTCGACGCACCGTCCTGGAGAGAAGATGGAAGCTGGGTAGAGATTTCGAGAAAAATTTTGAAGATCGACTGCAGGCGATAATATTGTTTGGATGCAGATTGGCGCGATAGGGGTTTCTAGGTATAGGAAGAAATTTGGGCGGGGGGGAGCACCGATGATAAGGAAAAGATATGAGAGTCTGACGTAGGGGGAAGTAAAATTGTCACGAAAGAGGAGAGTGATAAAGATAAGAAACACGTGAGAATTCTTGTTGTATCTGCCACGAGCAGCGCCATTATTTGAAACGAGGGTGAATCTTTTGCAGCATATTAATTCGAGAGGAATTACCCTCGTGTGTATCATACTATTTTTACACGAAATATTTTAATAAGACTATCGAATGTTAAGGGAGCGCCCTCACGATGGCCGGGCAGGTCTTGGATAAACAAATTGAAGGAAACATAATTAAATATAGTTAATTAACGTACGTTCGAACATACGTGTGTATATGTAGATATATATATATATATATGTGTGTGTGTGTATACGTACACACGTATGTAAAATATATCATTATATTTCGGAATACTTGATCTTTCGGCACTGTCGTCGTTAGGGACGCGGAAATTTATAAATATCGAACATTTCATGGTAAATAAGATTTATTACTTGACTGTTGTTAACTATCGATATGGCGTTGAGCAAATTTAATGAAACTTCTGCGAGGTGTAAATGCGCGAGAGCGAAAGTGATCATGAGTTTTCATGAGGGCTGGGCTAGTAAGAGATATAGTGTGAAATATAAAAATGGAGAGAAAGAGAGAATACGTCTGTATGCGTGTTTAGCATAATTACTAAGAGTTTAGCGAGAAGAAAAATTTTTGAAAGAATTTCTGGCTGGATTTTTCGGCTTTCTAACGTGTACTTGCGGTATCGCGTGCCTTCTATGCCTTCCAACCGTGTACCCGAAAACTTTTGTACTGTTGCACGTCGCTGTCTAGTCGAGTCCACTTTTATTTATTATTATTATTTTACTTCATTCGCATATTTGCCCCATCATTAAATTCATCCTCGTTGGCGTCGATCTTGATCACATATATCTTATAGATCATTTGTCTCTTTTTTTTTTCTCTTCACCTTACTCATTTCACATTAGGCATGACTCTCGTGCGTCAAAATATCAAAAAGACGGTAATCTCCCCAAAAAAAAAATTATTCCGATTGGCCAATAATCCTCGAACCGGTTCTTCGCATTTTTTTTGTGTTTACCAGGACCCAACAAAAGTGGGTCCTTTGACTTATATATATATATGTTCGTTGACTGGTGACACTATGTAATTGATCAATGGTAATTGAGAGGATTCGAGGATCACGAGGTCATCGTCAGGATTCGAGCACGAGAGCGGTTTGGGGGTGGTAGGGCGGTGGAGGTGGGGGAGGGTGGACGCAGGGGAAGGACACGCATTGTGAGAATTTGAATGAAAATGGCGTCAGGCAGGATTGCGAAAACATTCGACTTGACTTTCCAGAATGGTGGATATTTTAAAGAATGTGCCAGTTTGCGCTCGTTGAATCGAGCCAAGACTTTTTCTTGGGGCTGCGTGAATTATTTATACAGGGTGGACAGGGTTAGTCGATGAAAAATTATTAAAAAAAATGTATATCAAGGTTTGAGGTTAGGACGAGCGTAAATGATATAGAAAAACGAAGGTAACCATGTTGTGAAACGCATTCATAGTCATATACGCACATCCATTGTGACACGAGAGAAATATATTATATATATATTGCAATTGTAAAATTAATTAATTGATTATATTGACGGGAGGCGATCGAATTTGATATTAGTTGGACGAGATGATATTGTATAGGTAGGTAGGTAGGTAGGTAGGTGTCCAAAAGGTGGAACGGCGACGCTCTAAAATTAAAACGTTGTTCATTTAATCGCGAGAACCATATCACGAATTAAGTGAAATTTACTATATAATAGGTTTATCGATTAAGTAAGAAAAATCATTGATTTCACTATTTACTTGCTATATCGTCGTGGGGAAATATATATATACACGCGCACGCACATTAAAAATTGTATACAATTCGGCTGAAACGTACCAATTGAATTTAGCTCGTCCAATTTCATTCCTTCGGCTAGACCAATTTCAGTTTATGCGTTTTATACTGAGCAATCTGGTATATATATATATATATATATATAAACATATATATTTCTTTTATATATTATATATATGCGCAGGGCTCTTTCAATTGAAACGAACCAACCGGCGTCGATTAGGCCGTATCGATCTATTGGACGGGTTAACTTGATTTGCTACTATTGAGCTGGCTTAGATCTGTATATTGTATGCGTGTATAGATATATTTACGTTCAGAATTATATATATATATATATATTTTAATTGTTATCTCTTGACTATTATTATAATTAGTATATCTCGTTATTATTATATATTATTATTATGGTCATATTATATTTACACGGAAAATGAAGGAATTTAATAATTGACCGAAAAGGATGGCCCATTGTCATTGTTGATTTGCAAGAGCAGTGATTCAATAAACTTGTATCATAATTGAGAAAAGTTTATTGATTTTCTATTTTTCTCTTTGTTTTTTTTTTGTTTTTTTTTTTTGGTATCTGATATAACGCTACTAGAAAGCATAACGCAATCAAGAATCCAGTTTGCTGAATGGCGTATTCCATCATACATGGTCTGACCCCTAGAATAATTTATGATAGCCAGAGTGTCAGTTTTTTTTGTTTTAATCAAAGCCAACATTGCAAATGATAAAAGCATTTTGTTATTGTACAAACTCATGGTAACTGCGAAATTAAAAAGGCCGAGTGTAATGACATAATCAAAGCCTGAGAGTCGCGCAGCAGCTCAGTCCACTTCCTGTCTTCAATGATTCGCGTCGCGCCACGATACCTGACGCGTCTCCGTCCCTATTTCACTCTTGTTTACGTGCTCAAGTCGCCGTTCGTAAACGCGCCCATTGCAAGTCCGACCGATCAATACCATAAGGCCGGCCAACGAACTGCGACTAAAATCCAAGGCAACAAATCTTGGGCTTTCTCTTGCATAAGCTTTTACTAGGCGGGCAGGCACGCACGCATCTGCCAATCACGGCTTACAAATACAAGGAGTCTGCTAAAATATTTGTTTTTCAAAGTTACAAAGAAATATTTCCTTAAGAATAAGTTTCTAAAGTATTCTAATTATTAAGGAGAATACCGAAACCTGAACATGATTTTGCATGAGATTTCAAAGTACGAGCGCAGACGTGTTTGGGAATTGGAATACAAGCTAAAACGAAAAATAGTTCAAAAATCCATATCTCGGTATCTAATAATTGTTTAAATATACACAGTCTCAAGGTCTCTACGTTACCGACTGATTAAACCGAATCCGCGTACGCTGAAATACGTGAAGCGCTAATTCCGTCGATTCGTAAAGGAGGCCATTTAAAATTTCGAGGTCAGTATGGAATATAAAAAATTAAAAAAAGAAGAAAGCGTGCTTTATCCCCTCGATAGGAAAAGATTCGTCGATAACCTAGGCTCCTTACATATCGACCGATCATGATCCATGACTCGTAATAAGTCGCAACTTCGTTAGCCAGACGGATTAAGATCGCACGTGCAGATGCGTGAATTGACCTCGCTCTGTCCACGCACCTCCCGCGTGACTCTCGTAAGTTCGCACGCTCGACTAGTACTAGAAGACCTTCGATCATCGCGAAACGTCAACCAGATCCCCATCAGCCTGGCTTTCCTTTTCTGATGCGCAAAATCTGCCTAGCCACCTTGGGGGAGGCATCATCGGGTCATCGCTCGGTAGATGCCAGACACAGAGACGCCATTGTCGTACTTTCTTTATTTTCCTTGGTCCGTCGCAGTCGAAAGGAACGTAAGTTCTTTTTTGTTCGCGAAATTTGCTCGCTGCTACATAAAATATATTTCGATATTATTATTATTACGTCTCAAGGACCGAATTTAATGTCTTCTACTGTACGTAGGTCGCCATTGAGATACCGATACACCTTGCTTCTATATGGCGGCTTCTCTTAATTTCCTATAAACTTTGACTACACTTTACTGCGTTTTAGTTTTCTGTCCGTTTGTAAGACCGTTTTCAGTTGCTGGCACGATGAAGTTTGCTCTAGGTGACTGCCACGTGTGCACGCAGGAGGAGCATCAAGAACTGTAGTTGGCTTGGCCTATATATCTCCTGGCAATGTAGTTACTTCGGTAGAAGCTGTCACTGTGTGCCGATGCAAGGTAAATAAATAAGCAGCCATTGAGACTCAGAGCTCTGTTATCGGTACTGCATATCGATTTGTAACGTTCTCCCGGTTCTCGATTGTTCGTTATACGTTATACATGATTATTCAAGAGCACAGGACCAACTGAAATAGACAGTTCGTCCACACGATTTATATTGTATGTACATAGAACTAATTTTAGGTGACGAAATAATCCTGAATAATCCAATGTATATGTATACACAGGCATATACTTTAATATTGACGTTTTGCGCCCGAGGTTTAATCTAGATCTTATACCACGATAAACGTAGCAGGCAAGTGCGTCGTTTAAGTAAATTTAAGGGGAATTTCGAATGACCACTTTGTGGACTATACGTATTGTATAATCTTGCAAAAGTTTGAGCATTCTCAGCGTCCTTGATGCGATAAGAATGGTCAGGCTAATCATTTTTGTTTACAATTAATTAACGAATTTTAATGATACGCATTATTCCTCCGTGCGTCCGCAATGCTTTTTGGCATCGGGCCTGCGATTTAATTTATCTATTGCGCCTATTTACGTATCTTTGGGTATACGTATAACGGACGCTACGCCAATGGTAAGAGCTTCCACACGGAAGATAACAATGGCGAAGTGTTTGAATTCTCAACGAAGGCGCACACTCGGTAACAGAGATCTCCATTAGTGGTACCAAGTGTAACCGCTATTTCCAACTGTCTTGAACTATCTAGGTAGCTCCTTTAGAACCGATTTTAAATCAGGGATCTAGTGTCCTTCCATCTTTCGCAATCCTGCTCCTAATTCAAATGTGACTCTTTAGTGCGCATGAGTATGGCGCAGGCAAAGAACGTTTCGCTGCTTCCACTGCGCATCAAGTCCTCCTCGTTCTCTCTCTCTCTCTCTCTCTCTCTTCCTTGTAATATTCCTTTTCTATCGTTCAATTGTTTGGACTATGAAAAGGACACAAAAGATTCTTTTAATGGGAACAATATTAAAGTAACATAGAGAGTTAATATAGGTTCTAGATGATATCTTGATTTTTGAGAGCTAAAGTGATTTCAAATGGCGTGAGGCTACTGTGGTCGGTAAACAGGGTGACAGTCTCCTTCTTTGCAGGCCCCCCTCTACTGCCCTCTACATTCAGTGTGGAGTCTCTGAGAGAGCAAAGAGAACAGGCAGCAAAGCCAAGACCAAAGCCAGCAGACGTTCCCTCCTCAGTTCTCGGGTGAATCCACAGTCGCAGTAAACAGCTAGCGACGCGATGCGTCAGAACAAAATGTCGAGCGAGACTGCGTCGAGCTAGTTGCCCCCCTTGGTTGGAGCAAGAGCATCCCAAGAGTAATTTCGTAAAGGATAGATATATCTTGTCCAGGTGAAATTCAGCTAAAGCAACGTCCAGAAAACTTATTGGGACGTGGGATATACTGAAAAGCGTTTACAGTCGAACGTGAAACTATAAGAAAACTCACGGGGAAAGTGCCCGTTCTTTGTTCTCTGTTGTTTGCGCACTCGTTTCGTACGAATCGCGCAGCATTGTTTGTTGTGGTTCGACACTCAGCGAACTCGACGACGTCTATACGCGATATTATATTCGAATATAAGGACTCATCATCTTTAACAAAGGAATCGTCGCACCTGGGGATTTCCAGTGACAAGAGATTCGTTAAGTTTTTACGACAAACGTCTAACGTGCGTGCAGTGCAGGCGACCCGCTAGTGCTTTGTTTTGACGAGCAGCTGATCTCATTGGCAACTACAAACGAGCTGCAAGTTCTGACAACCCGATCGTTCAGCGTTCAGCGTTCCTCTTCGAAGGTGTCAGTCATTTTTTGAAGACTCGAGAAGGACCTGCTGAAGGGGATAAAGCGCTATTCGATTAACTTCCAAGGAAGATCAAGGAAACTGCTGAGGGGATTCCAAACTATGGAAAAGGAGGATCATTAAGTGAAGTTCAGTGGAAGCAGGAATTTACGGAGAGAATTTAATCGACCCAGAGGAACAACTAGGGATCGTTTAGTGGAGGATTTTATTTATATTCATGACGATACAACACGAGTCATCGTTAGATTTTGTTTATAACTGTTACTAAGATTTTTTTTTTTTTAATAACAAGCCTACAAAAGGGCATCTTTTGTAGCTTACCTTGACGCTTTTGAAGGAACACGGTACGTCCTTAGCCCTAGATGTTACTCTAGATACCTTGTCGCGCTCGTTATTTAGTTTTCTCTGCGCAGACAAGGCAAATTCGAAGTACACAGTTTGCTTTACTAGAGATACTTTTGGGCTTGACACTTATTTGTTAGTTTAAATTATTTGTTTTGGACTTACATTCTCTTGTCTTATGATTATATGTTCATTCAACAGCTATTACATTAACAAGGTCACAGTCATGAACTTTGTTAGTATATTCTAGAACGACGAAATCTATTAATTCTTTCGAAGGCTGTGGGAAATCTGATTTAAAATTTAAGACGCTTGTCCATTCTGCAAGAATATTCCAATCAAATTTCTTTAATACTCTTTCTATATCTCTGTGCGTAAAACATATTGCATCAGTCTCTCCATCATTGTTATCGAATCAAAACTGAATCTGAGAAAAGTTGAGAAAGACAATACCTCTCAGAAGAATCAATTAAGCCTGAATGCTACTTGTTATCTGCACTGACCAAGAAGCATCTAAAGAATTTATGAAACTACCAGTACCGATACAACGGACTTGCTGATCGATGAGGTGCATATTACTGGGGGCCGTCCTCGCGAGTTATCGAAAACGTGGGGTACGGCCCCAATTGAGTTGACTACGGGAGTTAATAAGTGCAAGCTCAGACTGCTTATGGAAGAAGGACCAACACCGAATGCCCATAGTATTCCGACACAGAAACTCTTCCTGCCTAAATCTTCTCTATAATAATCTCGAAGCCTGACCAGCATAAAGATGCTTTACATATTCCACGTGGACACTGGCACCACCATCACCTTCGACATAAAGCTGGCACTCCAGAGGTAATAATTTCCACGCTCCAATGATTACATTTAACTCGCACAAGGCGCTCCTCAATCGCCGTCGACTTTTCAGGATGTGGGGTCGACCTGGTAATCACACGAATGTGGGCCGACCCGTAAAACGGTGTACAGATGAAAGATATAATTAGCGGATGTGTATACCGTACAAGATAGATAGCTAGATATATAAATAAGTACAGCTCGCGAATTAAAGTAGACATTTTGCACCGAGCGACATTTATCATCAGTAAGATTCATTAAGCGCGCGCGCTACCGCGTAACTGCGCACATAGGAGAAAATAGTATTTCCGTCCGCGGCACGTCAAAAGAATCATGAGCATTGGCTTTATTTAAAAGTCCCAGCTATAAGCTGAACGCGTGTCAACTTCTCTTCCAACGAAAAGAAGTATATATTTATAATCCCACGCACATACGAATACGTGTCCAAGTAAAATCTTCAAGTTTCCTAAGAGGTGTAGAACCAAGAGAGATCAAAAAGAAACCTAATTCGCGTTACAATCGCTTCTTGGTGCGTGGGTGTAACGGCGCTTATGTCACACTCGGGCTGACCCGCAACTAAGCTTAGCCGAGCGCTCAATCTGCACTCGTGTTGCAAGCTAAAGGGCTAAGTTTATTTCTTCGATATGAGATTGCAGCACGAGAACAGATCCTTGAGAGCAATCGCAATATTTGATCGATTCGCGCAACGGTCAACAGCCGCATAGGCAATTACCGATTGTCAAAGATTGGTCATGCTGTTGGAATTGTCTGGCAAAGCCATTTTCTGACTATCGATAAGAAGTGCAACTGTCAGATATGTAAATGTGCATTAGCACTTTTTGCGCGGCGAACCAGCGGCCTCGTTACATTCGATTGCGTCGTGGCTAAAGAGAAAAATTGCGTCGTCTCGCGAGACCGTCGGACTTAAGAATTGATTAAACGATTAATTAATATCGAATTAATTATTACCGCGACGAACCGTTCATTAATTTTTGACAAACGCATAACATAACAGTGTCTTCTTTCTGTCTCTGCAGTGTCGCTCAGCTGAAGGAGGCGATCGAGCGCGAATGTGGCGTCGTCGCTGCGCATCAAGTGCTGCTGATGAGCGGAGGCGAAAGTCTTGAACCGAACGCTCGTGTCTGCTCCTATTCGGCTGGAACGGATACCAATCCAATCTATTTATTCAGCAAGGCTGCCATAGAGAGTCACATTCCCCCAACGCCGAGCATAGACTACGGTTCCGGTGAGTAGACGCGAGAGGTCACCGTGTCCCTGGGCATTTTACCTGTCCTCGCTCGGCGCCATTGTCAAGAGGACTCAAACAAACGAGAGAAGTCACTCAAACCTCCTGAGGTCCTTTGCAACCCTGAGACTTCGTAATGGCCGCCAGTCTATTCTAAGAACCTTCTTCAGCATCTCGCTCCAAGTCTCTCTCGCTCGTCTACCGATCTTTCAAGTAACACGTTTTGATCACTCACTAACTTTCTCTCTCTCTCTCACTCTCTCCCACTCTCTCACTCTATCTCTCCCTTTCCTCTTTCTCTTTTGATTTCAGCCAGTCTGACGAATGCAAATAATAACCTATCGATGCTGTTCAAATTTTCTGACCTACTTTGCTTATCACTATGATAATCAGCTGTTATGGGGACGGGGGGGGGGGGGGAGGGCTCTCTTCCCTCCAACCATTTATTCAACACACACAAGAGAGTGACTGCAACGATAAGAAACATTTTGCTTATCAAAGTTTTGTCTGGAGCATGATACATTGTATATTTTGAAGCTGGCGAAGCAGCAGAGCTAAGAGAGAAAGAGAGAGAATTAAAGAGAGAGAGAGAGAGAGAGAGAGCATTCCATCAAAACTGTAAAATCTTCACCTCACTCTGTATTTGATGTTTCATTGTCACGCTCGAAAAGTGATAATTGTTCGCGCCTTGTCTCGCTCGAACGATCAGGACCCAATTTGGCGTCAGTCAGGTTCACGAGGTTGTAAAGTACGCAAGGTGCTTATATTAGCTATTCGAATGTCATCCGCGTGACAATGTATCCATTTATGGTATAGTATCAAGGATGAGATGCCGAAGAAGGGAGGATTTGTTTCTCATACGAGTATTCAAGTATCACATAAAACGTATCAGGACTTCGTCACTGTAATACAAAAACGAAAAATGAATATCTACTTAATTCCCTTGTGGCTTTTTTTTGTTTATTATACCATTTTTAAGCACTGTAAAACGTACTGACTACTCGCAGTCTTTTCATCTATTTTTATAATTCTACCAGAGACGCAGATAGGCACCGCGCGACGCTTGACGCTTGACGCATGACGCACGTCAGTCTAAGAGCATGCGGGGTCTTTAAACTTCTTATGCTTGATCCACCTTCTTCTTTATCTCCTTGTTATTTACCTAAGCTGGCATCGCAGTTATAACCTTTCTCTTGATAATTAACTGATGCCAGTGCGTATATTTAGCTCACAGCGATACGATCAGCTGGGCGCATTTGATCATCGGAGCGGTTGATCCTAGCGAAAGACGCGTTAACCTTCTTTTTCTTTATTCTATGCGCGGAGAGTATAAGCTGTTTAATCTGTGGCGAGTGAAAAGCTAAAAAGAAAAGAAAAAAAAAGCGCGACCGAGTGTGTAAATAATGTGAATGTAACGTATTGGGCCGAAGTTTGTATGCGCATGTAGGAGGATCCGTCTGTTTCGTCAGAAGTGGAATTTAAAGCGTGGAAGATTAGTGCTACTTGCAGAAAAATATGTTTTCGATGATAAAATTGCAGAAATCATTTTCAAATGTTTTTTTTTGTATCGTACTGTACCGAGGTATTGTTTATACGTACGTCTGCATAGGAGAGTCGCCCTGGCGATGCTCTATGTTATCTGCGATGCGATTGGAAGGCGGATCCTTACGATGCGTTGGTTCTTTCAAAACGACCGACCTCGGTTGGACGGTTTGTCGAGAGATACGCGTTAGAGGTTTTTCCGATGCTTCTCGTTTTCTTACTTTCTTTCTTTCTTCTCTCTCTCTGTCTCTCTCCGCCCTCCTCCTCCCCCCCGTTGAGTCCAACGTTTAACGGAATTATTCGCAGGCAAACCGCGGAACGATCTAGATCGGTTCTCCAATGATGTATCGATGAACTGCGTTATTTATAATTTTCTTCATAAATTTTGCTGAGTTTACTGGAAGAGAATAATCAATTAACGACTTTTGTTATGCAATCGAAATTCTCTTTGGGACATTATCACGCTCAATGGGTGTTAATTGGAGTTATTTGGTATTTCATAAATTCTCGTGGCCAGTCAGGTTTAAATGGTTTTTAATTGTTTTTTTTTTCTTTGAGAGAGAGAGAGAGAGAGAGTCAAGAATCGCTGCTGATACTTTGTGCACTGATAGGATACGAGATTCGCGAGTAGCTTGAAGCGTAAGTTAGTTGATTATTTTCTGAAGTTGCACTTTTGCAATTGCATCAGGAAATGCAATGAGTTGTAATGGACTTGGTTGCTCCTTGGACGCAGAATGACGTAACTTTGTGGAAGATTATTGAGAAGTTGCTGAGTCGCTTCCTTGAATGTTCATTACTTCTGAAGATTCGAACGTTGGGTTTAATTTGAATTTCGAGGAGGCGTCAGGCGATTGTGTTTATTCCCTTAGAAGTTTTTTTTTGGGGCAGGATATGATACTTCATTGATCGGGTCGAAGATACCTGAATCCAAGTGGTAATACGTAAGAGTGCACTTTGCACCGTTTACGTTTGATAATGTGTGTGCGTTTTTTTGTCATCTCTGTCGTTTTCCTAATCAATGAGTTGATTATGCAACGAACCTAGAGTTCTATTTGTGTTTCCGTTTAACATGACCTGGGTCATCTTTTTCGTAGATGTGGATCTTCAGAGCCAGATTGATTCCTCCCTGGCGATGCCTGCCACTTATCACACTCTGATAGCGCGCGCTCAACTTGCTCAGCAATGCTGTGGTCTTGCCCGGGAGCAAACGCGGATCTGCGAGCGGCTGGTGCACGATCAGCACTTGCAACAGCAAGGATGGGCGGCCGTTGTTGCCAATTTGGAGGACATCACGCAGATGTTTCAGTCCAGGGCGGAACTTCTTCAACAAAGTTTTTCTCTGTATCTGACGGAGAGGCAGCAGCACATGGAGCTTCTCAACAAGTAAAATTTTTCATCTTGACGCCTGATCGTTGGATTCTCTTTCGACGCTGATATGACTCTTTTTCTATTATTAGCTTCAATGCAGACCTGGGAACATTGTCAAAGATACCTATACTGCCGGCTCTGAGAGCTCAGGCCGAAGGTCTTCTGAGTCCGGAGGAACAGCCTGCTACGGAGGATGCATCGGAAAATAGGGAGGAGGTTCTCAGTCTTTTGAAATGGATCTCCGCCAAGGATAATCAGAGCAGCCTTGAACAGGTTGCCGAACAATGTTCAAGGGGTTTGGAACAGTTTGACGAGAGAGTAATGGAGTCATTGAAGGCGGAAGTGAACGCTGCTGTGGACAGCGCGAACAAGCAGGATATGAAGGAGATCAAAGGACTCGGTGAGAGACTCTTTGCTCTGGAGCAATTAATGGCCCAGACGAAGAAGCTGGTGCACGAGCAGGGTGAACTCGCCCAAGGCTTCCTTCAGAATCAGAACAGGGCCAACAATTTGGGAGACGCCAGCGTTCTTCCAGATTTGTGCACTTCTCACAGACGTCAGCTGCTTGTTATGCTACAGAATCACAATCAGCTGCGCGACATACGCAGGAGATGCACGAGGGCCAAGGAAGAACTCTCCGTGAACATCTATCATCGACTCAAGTGGATCATGTATGTGGAAAATAAGATGATGGAGGTCGATGGGAAATTGGTTATGTATCATGAGAGTCTCAAGAGATTGCGGCGACACCTGGAGGTGCTGCAGCAGATACACCTGGCACCGCAAATGTACGTCAGTGCTGTGGCTGAGGTTGTAAGAAGGAGGACCTTCTCCCAGGCTTTTCTCGTCTGGGCGAGTAACCTGGCCTGTCAGTTACTTACTGTGCACAGTGAGGAACTTGCAAGGAGACGAGACTTTCAGAGTAAATTCGATGGGCACTTCCTGAATACACTCTTTCCCGGTCTAGAGGACACACCACCTCCGTTTGCTACACAGGCGCCCTCTGTCTTCGACAATGGACTTCCAAAGGTAGGTATCATTGAATACAATATCATTTCGATATTATTTTTCTCTTAATCGCGTGTTCGTCATTCGATAGCTCACCTTGGATGACATGGAGTCATTGAAGGAACAACTGCCAGACCTGGCTTTCACTATTTCGACTCCAGATCTGAACAGCATCACACAATTTTTCCTTTCCAAAAGTCACACAGAAACTACCAGTGAGGAGAACAAGGACAAAGAGGGTCAATCTGCAATACTAGAAGCAACCAAACAACTGGATAGCGCAAGAGCACCGATGCTGGGTGATCGGTAAGACGTTGTTTTTGACAATTATCGGTCACAATTGTTCCTTTTGTTTTGGATCATTTCCAAAGAAGGGATTCATTTAATGTGCCATTTCAGGGGCGGCTTCGAGTCTGAAACGGATACCGAGGAGTTTGAGAAGATCGGACAAGGCGGGAATGACGTAAAAATCAACTCCTTCGACAGCCTGAAGCAGAAGAGACAAAAACAATTGGAGGTTGGTGCCTCGCAAAGCGCGTCCCCCACTTCCTCGACCTCGACTAATCTATCGCCGCTCAATTCAAAAGTCATTGACCTCAATCGTTCATCCTCTTCGAGCGAACCTGGTTCCTTCCACTTTCCAAGTCTCACGACGAGCGAACGACCATCTCAGCTAAGTCCCTTAACCGAATGTGTTGAAAATGGAGAATCTAGTTTGCATCAGCGTTTTTGCGGAAATGACAATTTTAGCAAGCCATGTCCGGTGCATTCCGATCATCTCGAATCCTTGAATAATCCCTGTTCCTTGACACAACCTCTGGTGTGCGGCGGCGAGCAGCAGCAGCAGCAGCAGCAGCAGCAGCAGCAGCAGCAACAGCAACAGCAACAGCAACGACAGCAATCCGGTAGCGGCGGAAGCAGTCCCTCAGTTTGCGGCGGCGGCGGCGGCGGCGGAGTTATCGAGTTCATGGGTACCGAATATTACATGGACGAGTCTCTACCCAGCAGTCTCAGCGAGCATCCTGGAGATGGTCATCAGGCTATCGTTAACCTTCTCCAGGTACTGGACCGAATCACACCTCGCTAAGAGATTTCGTAGCCGTAGCCGTTAATACTTTCTTTATATTCATTATCTTTATTTCTCTTCAGTTTTCATTCTACGCTGCATTTACTTCCCTTATGCTCAGCTATTCCTTCGTCTTCAGGTAGTAATCTCTTTGGCAGATACCCAGAGGATATCACAGACCTCTCTTAATACACATATCTATTTATGTTTTCTTTTCGTTTCTAGGTATTTTCATTCTCGTTATCTTTACGTACATTCTCAACACGCAATTTACGACGGCTTTGTACAAGTAGATTGCAACGTCGGTACGTACGTATATGCCTGTTTGCCTGACCGCCTGCTTTATTGTTTCCGACCACCACCTACAGATCACCAATATCATTTTTCCCGTATTCACCACTGTCGTAGGTAACCGACACTCGTTCATTTCTTATTTTTCTTCGCACTCGAAGATTCCAGAAGGAAGCAACAAAATAGAGAGTGGATTAAAAAAAAAAGAGTTGACGTTTTATAGAAAAATTTTCACTTAACGTTTCTTCACGCTTGGATTCTCGCTGAGAAACCGTGTGTGGTTGTCTCTATTAATTTTTTTTCAGGATAGCTGCCGTCGCACCCATTTTTCCAAAATCCTTACCTCGTAAATTGATCCCAGACACACGCGCGGGTCTTTTACAAAAAAAATAAAGAAAACACAATTGACTCGTACGATAAGAAAGATACTGATTCTCACGTGATCGTATGCGCCAATCCTTGTTTTCCCAATTGCAGGAAAATCTTGGAAACACACGCGGCGAGGTAGAGCGACTCCGTTCGCTCCTGAGGACGATGAAGACAGTAGCGGGCGATGCTCTGGTTGTCTTTCGTAAGGAGTTGGCGACCTTGCGCGAGAAGACCACCTTCGAGAAAAACGGGATGGCTGAGACGACAGAGCGCGTACGTCAGGCGCTTGTCCTGCACTCCAGGGATTGCGAAAGGGCTCTTCGGGAACGGGAACAGGAACTCACGGTGGACCACGAGCTGGAGATGGCTGACCTGAAGAAACACATGCAGAACAGAGAGGATGAGATAGCCTCCCTGAAGCAGAGTCTGAGGGAGAAGGAGACTGATCTTTCGGAGCACGAACGACTCATCGGCACCATGAGACAGAAGATGGAAAGTGAACAAGCGGAAATGCGAAGTCTACAGTCACGTCTGCGTCACGTCGGGGAGGCCCTGGAGCGCGCGCGCGACGAGAAGGAAGCTGCTCTCAAGGAAGCCAATGACGCTAATCTCCTGGAAATTGCGTCCCTCACGAACTCTCTGACCCAGTGTCAAGACAGGGTACGTGAAGTGGAGGATAATCTGGTCTCCGCACGGGCTGAACAGCAGAGGATGGTCAAGGAGGTTACGGATAAGCTGCAGATGGATTATAAGATAGAATTGGATACTCTGCGTAGTCGCTTCAAACGCATGGCTGCTTCCACTATGGAGAGGACTCCTAGTGATTCCACTCTTGAGAAAATTGAGGTTGGTGCAAGTTATACTCGCTATTTGTGAGGTTTTCTCTCATATTCAGTTATCCATAGAGAAAATTATACCGTTATGTTACAGCGACCAGACATGATAGAGCTGGCCAATCACGAAGCGATCCTTGCTCAGGCTAATGAGGATATGAAGACTAAGATGGCTGCGTCCATTCGTTCAGCCGTTGAGAAGGAGAGGTTGGATTGTGCTGCCAAGTTGGATCATGAGCTGCGTCTGGCTAAGCAGAGAAACGACACCGAGAAACAAGTCTGGTTCAACGAAGCTATGAGGACCGTGGTAGAGGAAAAGGACAGGCAGATGAAATTGCACAGGACCAGAGAGATCTCCCTGGCCAAAGAGTGTGAACGATACAAGGACACCATAAGGCGACTGACGGAATCCGAGAGCATGGCCAGGCAAACATTCAGCGAGAAGGTATAAATTGCATGGCGTGAACGTACCATCTTGTCTTTTACTCGATAGTGTTCATTTAGTTGAAGTACCTAATAAAATTTGATGTATTCGCGCAGGTGGAGAATCTGGAGGCAGACAAGGCTGCCTTGGAGGCTAACATGGCTGCGGAACGTAAAATGTTTGAGCAGCTCGAGAGTAAGGTTCACGATTTGGAGGTTGAGAGAGATAAGCTTTGTCAGGAGTTAAACGAAGAGAGGCTGAAAATGAGCCAGAGCGGAGCTGGACTGGAGGAGGCGTTCAGTGCCTTGGAGGCGCAGAAGGATATGCTCAAAGCTCAGCTTGATAATCATCGAAAGAGCGAGGAGGTGGAAGTCTCCGAGTCGAAGAAAGTGAGATTAGAAGAGGACGGCGAGGTTGCTTGTTTGTCTGGAAGGGTGGAGATGCTGGAGAATGAGAACAATAGATTAACCGCTGAATTGCGATTGACCCGCGAGAGCAAGAAAAGTGCGGATGCGAAAGTCGAAGCACTGGAAGCTGACAAGGTCCGTCTGGAGGTAGAGCTGGTGAAGGAGCGTTCGAGAAGAGGATACGACGCGGATGCCTCGTCCTCGAGCATTTCAGCGGTCGAAGCTCGCGAGAAGGAGATGAATGCCTCCGTCGCGGTGGTATCGGAATCCTTGAGTCGGGACGCTGCTACCAGCCCTGAACCTAATCGTCGGGATGCCTTCTTCTCGAGTCACATGCGCGAGAAGCTAACCAAGAGTACCTTGAGCAGTATTCAACAAAATCCCATTACCTTCACCAGCTGTAATCCTGGCGACGTCGTCCTCGTGGCCTGGGATCCGCCCCACAAAAATTACATGCTTGTCCAGGACAGTAACACGCTCTTTTTCCTAAATTCAGACTGCAACGACGCCCTGGATTTACGAATTAATCCTGACGGCAATCCCGAAAGGAGCTACGCTATCGCCAAGGTCGTCGATAAGGAGTACTGTCACGCCAAGAAGGTAAGTCTCATCCTGGATCAAGGATCTCTTCCTTGTCCCTCTTCCACTCCCAAAGATGATTCTGATCTGACAATCTATTTGCTTACAGTCCGAGAATCGCTACAGAGTACCCCAGGGTACGAAATTCTACAGAGTGCGCGTGAAACCGGTGCAAAAGGAAGTCGACATAGTGCCCGCAAAAAGTCAACAGTAATAAAAAAGAAAAAGAAAAACCGAATCAGATCCTGATCTTTCAATTTTGGAAATTCTCTTTCGGTGTGCCAGAGGCACGTGTGAAGATCACGAAGTCTCAACGAAGTAAATGACGATGAACCAAGTACCAAGGACATCTCACACGTGACTCCTTCTCTGGACTATTCCAATCTTCACAAGTCCCCAGCGATCCGGAAGTTCGGAACAAGGCCAAAACCTGCCAGAGCCTCATAAACGCATCCGTGATATTAAAAGTTAGGTTTAACAGGTAATCTATAAGACGAGCAAATTCAGAGTGCGGTATTACGTGCGAGCTGTTAAGAAAAAAAAAAACAAAAAAATAATAAATTAAGAAACAAGATTACGAAAAAGAAAAACACCAGAGCCGACTGTCGTGCTGGCATAATTGTGATATAAGTAATTAAAATTAAAAAGAAAAGATAAACGAGCGAAACATAATTTACCGTTGCTGTGGATAGCTGTGACTGCATAGAAATTTATATTATTTACTTTTCACTTAAGGAGACAAGAAAAAACAAAAATATAATAAAATTTTAATTTCATCCGTGACCGTTGATTCGATTGGTCAGTATTTCAGTATAGTCGTGCGCGTATAGCTTATTATTATTATTATTCTGTACAAAACAAAATGGAATATGCGGACATTGCGAATACCTTGTCTATCCTATAATTTACAATAGTCTGAATCTTTCATTTGTTTGTCCTACTTCTAGAACAAAATCGAAAGCTCCAGTCGTTACTGGAGATACGATTGTAGATTAATCACTGCTCATTTCTTTTTTTCTCTTTTTTCTTTCTCCTACGCACTGACCAATCGCGAATACGTGCATTAAAGTACATGCACTGATTCTCGTGCATCCTGTAAAAGTCTATATTAGCCGTAAGTTTTACAGAATCGTGAATGCTTTCTCGTATATATATATATATATATATATATATATATATAGTCATATATATGGTACATATGCGCGGTCGTTATGTATAATATATATAGACACGTATATACGCTTATGTAAAACTAATAAGAAAGAACAACAACAAAAAAGTGTGCAATATTCGCGTACGGATAATATCCTTAGTACGTAAGACATTTTTTGTAAAACAAAGGAAATAGGATGCGTCCTGCTGCGTAACTTTCTTGTGCAATGACGATTAGTTAGGAGACGAACGAAGAAACAAAACAGAAGAAAAAGGCAAAAGATTTAAAAAATTATACCAATCAAGCGCGTACCTAAAATATACAGTTAGCGAATTTATTTATAGTTCATTAGAGGAGATTGAGACGTTCTTGGTAAACATTTATGATTTTCTGGTGTAAATATTTTTTTCTTCTTTTTTTGTTCACAAAAAATTTCCAAGCTCCAATATAACGTATGTACATTCGCCGAGGTGAATAAGCTATGATGAAGTAATTTAAAGGGGGGAAAAAAAAGACAAAGGAAAGGAACACAAATGGTTGACGATATAAGTGTCCTCTGTACACTGTAAGGGACTTATTTACGTTCTAACTCGTAAGGAGATGACACCTCGAAGAGACAATGATCTCTTGATCCAGCTTTCAGGAAAGGGGCCATTCGCTTTGTACCACGACTATCTCTCTTGCTGCGTAATTAATCAGAACTAATTATTATAATTCGTATTAAGTGCTGTGGCAATTAGCAAAAACGATAGCGTTATCATCATTCATTAGATAATTCACAGCTGTCCTTTTTAACACTTTATCGACCGGTCGTGGTTGAGGCTGCCACTCAGTAAGTACCGGCTTAGTCGCGCCCGAATTTACT
>JASANN010000117.1:20775-38633 GCA_031762395.1 Calameuta pygmaea | reverse complement strand
GATAAATAGGCTACCGGTCGATGAGCGTTAGGAATCGAAAAGCCGATAAATAGGCTACCGGTCGATAAAGTGTTAATATTTCAATTAAACCTCACTGTAGTCCCTACGTTAATGCGAAATAGTTGAATTTCTCTTTGTTTTTTTCTCTTTATTATTATCAATATTATTATTATTCTCTTATTATTGTCAATACTGTAATGCGAATACAGGCAGGTGATGTGCATCGTGTATTCGCATAGGCGTGCAGATTTAACGTACAGGCTTATGGTCTTTTTGTGTCTTTCTAATGAGAATGAACGGTTTCAGCGAATTTTCGGCTTTTAAGCTATTATTTTATGATCTTAGGACGCAAGTAAGATTCGTACATAGAAGCTGTGATTGATCCTCTCAAAGTTTTTATAACTATTTAACGTAGGCGTTAATGATATCTCGGATTGGTTGGTTGTTCGACGACGCCGCCGCCGCCGTCGCCACCGTCGCGCAGACTTGTAACGATGGCGTCTCTGGTTATTGTAAACGTCAAGCGGCCCTGATTGATCGGTCTTTACACGAAGACTAGTCGTTGCGTTTGGTTTCTGTATTTTGAATTTCCTGTAAGAACGTCGAGCGATGCTGACGGTTGTACCGGTCGTACCTAACACACTGGATAGAAAGAGAACGAAAGGATCGATTGGTTTAACGAATTCGATAATCGAATGTCGCAAATTCCTTCGAGATCGATTAACCTTTTTCTCCTGACATTTGGACTCTTTAGTACCGTTTTTTTTTTCTTAGTTTGTTCGTTCTTTTCCTGATCCTTATTTGTTTTCTCTCTTGACTCTTGGATAATCTCTAAGTGCCCAAAGTAATCGTCGCGACTTATCATTTAGAAGATTGACGATAATTCGGGCTAAGACTGTAGGACTTTAAGGAAGAGATCGACTCATTGTATATATATATATATTATTAATGATAATATAGAAACGATGCCGTGTCGTGAGCTTATCGTTTTTTTCTCTCTTTGCGTCTCAAGATGAATTTGTTTCTTAGCTTTTGAGGTCATCGTCTGTATATTTGTTATTTCAGGATGTGTGGAGTCCATGGCTACCAAATTCTAGAATCTAGATATTTTTGTATTATGGCACCAGCACCATTTTGCGTACGTATATCTTTTCGCACTTGTAGTCAAACTGTAAGAGGCACTTTTATTATCGTTTTTGAGGTTAGCCGTGGATTCTCTGCACCTTGAAATCTGATTCGGGACGATGCCTCGTATGACATTTTTTTTGTTTTAATACTTCCCTTCTGCTTCATTCGAGTTTTTGTTTTTAATCTATGTTCTAAAACTGAGGGTTCTCATAGGAGCGACAGAATAAGGATTTAGCTGATTTGTTTGCTTTTCTTTTTTTTTTTTTCATTTTGTGAACGGCATTCGCAGGATGACAACTGAAAAGTCTTTTGGCTAAGTGCGCGGAGGGGATGAAGAGGAGAATAAGAAGAAATGAAAACGAAAAATAGGAACGAGTATCAAAAAGCAACGTGCCTGGACAAACGTGTAAGCTCAATTTTGAAAAAAAAGGAGCTTTCATGTTATTCGATGAAATTTTGGAAATGGTATGTTTAATCAATCTTTTGCTTAATTATCGTGTCTCTTGTGCGTTCGACTTTCATACGTAAAGCGTTAGAAATGCAAGAATGTTTTTTGTTTTTCACAGTAGAGGGAAACACGATAACGAAGAAGCGATTGGACAGATTTATGAATTTATTTTTTATTTATTTTTTTTTGAAAAATTTAAGCGTTAAGGAATTCCCTAGTTTCGTTAATTCAGGATCTTTCATCCCCTTCTTCTCGAGCCTATCTTTTTTCTACTACTAGACGGTAATTAGACGTAATGCGTGTCGATTAATGCGAGTGGTATTTCCATGAGATAGATTATAGGTCGCGACCAAAATAAAAAGAAAAAAAATGTATAATTAGCATAGGACAAAGAAACTATCAAATTTAATCTTACGCTCCATCTTTTTTTAATTCTCAATATTCTCTATCGGTAAGATTTTTTTGAGCTGGAAAATCTTTGAGTTGTGTCAATGAAAATATATATCTGTATATTTGTACTATATTCTATACATATATAAATTTTCAAAACGCGACAAAAATTGGGTCGCATTCAATTTTCGAATTTTCTGAGCTGCGCCAGTCCATCTTCTTGTAACGGATGCGTATATTGATTTTCAACGAACGCGACTTTTGTCGCGCAATAATTTTCATTTTTTCCTTGACGATCAGCTACGAGAACCGAATCTTCACTTGGAGAATTTTCTTGCAGTTACGTCAGTCGTATTTTCCTACGTCCTGCAGATCGGCTTCCGTTGTCTTTGCCGTTGCCGTGGACGAAATAACAAAAATTAAGTATATTCTTTTATCCAAGAGAATTCTCAAAAGTCGATTGATCCTTCCGGTTGATCGTGTCGCGCGTTCATTGTGATTTTCAATAAAGGAAGAAAAAATCGGGCCATTTCGTCCGTATATACTTATTACTTTCGCTATTTAAAATGTTTCGCTTGTATTCGAGGAATATATGCATATAGATATACATAAACAATTGTGATCGTGAGAGTGTCTGTTAATGAATAAATAAATCACAAATAAATAATGTGACTTTTACAAAATAAGTAAAAAAAAAAAGATTTGGATACTCTTGTAGAATTAACAGAGTGCTGCCATCTGCGGTATTTCAATGAAAGAAAGAGAAACATCCGATTCCAGGGTGCGACTATAATTATTTATTTATAATACAAGTACAAGTCAACGTTGTCTATCGTTTAGTGATTGGGAACGTAAGTCTGGCTAGGCTGAGTGCAAGCAGGAAGTAGTCCCGGCGAGGGATCATCGTCGGCAGGGCTACACAGCATGCCCACCAGGGTATAATCCACGAACGGCGGTACGTCCAGGTCAGTGACGTCAGGATAATTAACGTTTTCCCCAGCGGGTAGGGGGATCTGGGGAATTCGCGTGTCCAGGACTTCGCACGTGTAATGGCAGCGTTCGCTGCTGGGGTAGAAAAAGGGTTCAGGGCTGCTTTGAGACTGGACGTTAGTCTCGGTGCTCTGATCTGGATAGAGTCTCTCAGAAAGGGCGGAGCTATGTTCAGTGGGATTGACGTAGGTTAATCTATCATCTAGGACTCTATGGCCTGGTATCGGCGAACGTTGAGTAGGACTCTTTATGGCGCTCGTGTCGATCATTTGATGATAAGCTTCGAAATTTCCAAAAGGTGTTACATTGCTCTCCGGGACGGGACTGTGACTAGGATGAATCGTCTCGTTCAGGCTCGAAGCTTGAGTTATCGATTTGTGATTTGTCGCCGGTGGCTTCTGGTAGACAGGATAGTTCATTCGATCATTAAGCGGCTGAGTTTGACTGGGCTCTTTGTTCGAGACGAAACAGGTGGGCGGTCTACGGGTGGCGAGGGCATTGTCCTCTTTTTGGGCCTGAAAACTAGGGAAGTGGGACCTATTTTCGTAACCCTGAGCCCAGTAGCTCTGTCCAGGATCATTCTTCGGATCGTACTTGAGGTTATCACTTGTAAAGTCTTTCTGATCCTGAGCTCTTGCGTAGGTGGGATAGTTCATTGGGTCCGCAATGTTCTGATTGTGATTAGCACCTTTCTCATCGGCGTAACAATTGACGGCTCTTCTAGAATGAAAACCATTGACGTCCTTTTCGGATTCAAAGCCTGGAAAGTGCAGTCTCTCGTCCTGAGCTTGAGGAAGGCTCAAATGACTACTGCTGGAGTCCTCGCTCAGGAGCTGACTCCAATAAGCCTGATCCTGATTTTGTTTGATCTCGTATTTGATAGTACCACTGCCAAGGTCGAGCAAGGTCGGTGGCGAACGAGCAATGTCCTGAGGATTCATTGGGAAGTCTGGTCTCAGCGGTTGATCCAATTGGAAAATTTCTTCAGGCTGAAAGAGGTCGCCGGTGAACGACGGGAAATCTGGATACGAGGCTTCCTGCGGGACCTGGTTAGGTAAACAGTAGCCCAGGGTGTTTTCGTGACTCTGTACGGCTTCCTGGATCCAATAGGGAGTTTCGTTCGTAGGATTTGATTGAGGGTACATGGTGTTTTGATGCTGTGTCTGCTGATACGACGGTATGCTCGTCTGAAGTCCGCATACGCATTCAAAAGGCGAACAGGAGCAGGAATATCCTAAGAATTAAAAAAAGATATACTTTAATATGGCAAACAAATATAAAATAACATAAAAATGAAGGATCACGTTTAAATTATTCTCGGTATCGTAACGTTTATATTTTTTAAGTTAAAGCGACAGCAGCGACGCCCTGCGGCTAGACGACAGCGCACGGAAACGCGATAACTGTCGTCAAACGACGCGCGAACGTCTTAACCGTCGTTTACAGTCGCGTATATTTTTAAGTGTCTTCGGTGTCTTCTTTGAAGTGTCTCGTTAGTGTGCTAAAAAGAAGTTCATCCACTCGTCGCATCTCCCCCACGTGGATACAGTGCGTCTCGAGAAAGCCGTAAAGGTAAGTGAAGTGTATTTAAAGTGAAAATAAGCATAAAAGCAATGGCTACCTTTGTCCGATATTAAGGGCGGAGGTTGCGTCGTTCTCGGAGGTTGTTCGATAGCTTCTGTATTTGGTCTTTTAGTTCCCCGCAGAGACATTAACTGGAAGAAATCATAAAAATCTGTACAAGACGATGGGATAAAAAAAAAAAGATTATACCTAGATGGTGTAATCTGTCTGTCGGCCAATCGTACCCTATTGCATTTGAGATGCTCAACAGGTGATTGACATACCTTAGAGCCCAGGGCGGCTTCTCTGGCCAATAAAACTGCCAATCCACGAACACGTCTGCCAGCACCGACACTCCTTCTGGCTTCGGAAGTAGATTTAGCCTCAGGACGTGGATGATCGTGCTGACCCTTAGCTTGAAAGAAAATGGCATGTTCCGTATGTCGCCAGAAGTGAGTGACGGGATAGCCGCAATGTCCACGACAGGATAATATTTCTAATCGTCCTGTGCATTGTCTATTGGGACAGGGTTTTCCCTGCTGTTTCTTTCGTGCCTGAAGTAAAAAGGTTAATAAATAAGAGGCTAAAGGCTGACGGCTTATTCAATAAGGATCGACTGTAAATTCTTTTAATTCTTTTATTGTTATTAACCTTGTCGCATATTGCTGGTCTGAGATGCACGCTGCCGCCTCCTGGCAGTATGCAACCTTGCGAACAAACAAGAACACCGAGGCAGGACTTCTTGAGGATGCTCACGTTGTGGTTGTTCGTGTTTCTCATAGCCCATCCGGAGGCATGTCGTCGCGCTTCCTCGCAATCAGGTCCGTAAACTCTTCTGACGTGTCCGTCTGCCCACTCGCACCAGGGGTCGTACTCTACGATCTGCGTCAAAAGTTATTCCTTCTTAATTGACGTCCTATATCTTTTTAGCATGAAAAACACGACGAGAGACTCTCGAGGAGTCCGAAGACGTTGTCCAGGTATTTTTATTATCGATTCGTTTATGAATCTCTGACGTATCCTTCTCTCCCGTGCATAACTCTCTGCACGTCATTTAATTACTTGGGTGTTTCCCAAGAGGTGAATAAAGGAGGTAGCAGGTAAATTTTGACAATTTTGGATATTCCCCATGGCTCTTTTGTCATCGACCCAAACCAATCCGAGCCACTATTAACTTTACAACGTCTTTTACACGCGCATAAACTATACAGGTATTCAGAATCAAGGTATGCAATGTATTTAAATGAATTTAACATTGAATAGTCATTACCCTGGGAACGTTGGAATCATTGATGTCCCACTCCTGATGGGGATGTTGCTGTTGCTGGTTACCGGCGACAGTCGCTGACATCGTCGGCGACCCCACTCGACTCCTGGAACAGATAAAAAGAAATTCCTAATGAAAACCAACGACATGTATAATACAGTGAGTATCTACAAGGATCACATATATATATATATATATATATATATACAGAGAGAAAGAGAGAAAGAGAGAAAGAGAATCCCCGAGTCCAGGTATTCCACTGAACTTGGCACGAGACAAATTGAGCCTCGTTACAGAGTCCGACCACTAGGAGCAGGAAGTAGCTGAGCTAATTCGAATCGTGAACCAAAAGACATCTGGTAATATTAAGAAACAAATGATCCTCATATATTATCAATGGCAGAACTAATTGGTGTCCGGTTGGGTAACATTAATATTTTCAATAGGTCGTTCTACCATGGTCGCTCTTCACCGGGAGAAGGTTCAGGTTACTTCCTGGTGTTACCTCCGGTTCTACCAAGTCTTCCGCAGGACAGACACGGCGAGGACTCGAGAAACATCAAGACCGCCTTCGTCTCCTTCGTCTCCTTCGTCTCCTTCGTCTCCTTCGTCTCCTTCGTCTCCTTCATCTCCACCCCCTCCTCCCGGTCACTGACGCCTACCGGGCAAACGTTATTATGGATACACACAAATTATTATTCAAAATTTAATTGACACGCGGTGGGCGACTGTAAACGTCGTCGGGATAACTTCGGCTGGCTTCGGCGCACGTAGATGGAAGGTTGCCGAAGCGTGCAGAAGGAGACTCGAAGACCTCCTGGGGCCATGTGCCGATCGATGGATCCTTTTACTTACCTTTTTTGTTTTTTTTTTTACCATTCCTAACGTATATCCGCATATACATGTATTATAACTTCCTTGCGTTAACATTGCATATACAGCGGCAACGAGTGATCGTGACCTTTGACCCTAAAAGTATTTCTTTCTACCAACGGCCGAACTTTATCTTCCCGTTAACGGTTGTTACTTTATTTGCTTCGAATACTTCCTGCGCGCCGAAACTGTCTCCTTGCGTTTACAGACCGTCGGCTACGCAGAATCACGACCTGGGACAATATCGAGTCCATAACGGTTTCCTGAACTCGATTAAAACTTTCATCAGATATCCATATCAATCGAATGAAGTCTCTGATGACCTTATCAGTGGAATTGCCCAAAGTCCTGGATACTTTAACAAATATAGTTTTCATGCTTGACACGTGCCACTGTATCCTATCTGCGTTCTTAAGATCGAGGATGATCATTTAGATTTTTTATATCTATATACTGAACTGATTGAATATTAAGATTTTTTGTGGATGGTATCACTGCTAGTTTGTTTTTTTAATTCACCCTGTGATAAAGGTATGGGCTATATCTGTAATCATGAAATTAGTAAGCCGTACTGAACGAAACTCTAATTTAGCATTGCGCAACCAAGAGCGTCGCGACATTCGAGATAAAATCCGGATTTATGGTATGTAGGTACACCAGTCGTACCTAGCATTATACTTATGGGTGATCGTGGGTGGGCTGACACCGGCGTTCGGCGGCTTCCCAGAAATCCCTTTACCAGCTCATTCGGTCCTGCGATTGCTCCTAGGAAATACTATAGGAAAATTCAATCTTGGAGAACCATGTAGGATTTGGATGAAGGTTCGAGACCAGGATTTTCAATTGATGGAGAACAATTTTTCTTCGCACGAATTAGACATGACATTGGTAATCAAAAGGAAATTTCGGATACTCATGAGATGAATTAAGAAAAAAAAAATCAATTGGTTTTGGTCCTTATCTTATCGGTGAGTTTTATTTTGATGATAACCTGTTCCAATAACCTATATATGGGTTTTACTAAAACTGACCTCATATCATGTGGACCGGTACTGATAACAGAAGAAATGATGAACTCTTTGCAGCATAAGAGTTTTTCAATTATTCATTTTTCAATAATATTTTGTCAGTTAGCGTATATATATATATATATATAGTGTGTAAATATATTGAGGAGTCATTGACCATGAGTTTAGCAAGAGAGTAAACGCCCACCCGGAGCTGGACCAACCTGCTGTGGATCAATGCTGAGGTCGTAACAGTATCAGAGGTTAGTGAAGCATATCCTAGAAAGAATAATCCTGCAGCATGCACTACCTTTTGATTTTGATCAATACAGGTTGAAAGGAATGACCTGGGGCATGTGCGTGCGCCTATCAGGACCACGTGTCTTGGCCAGGAATGAGGAACGGTGCAAACGTCCCACGAGGTTAGGCGTTGCAATGTGCGGTTTTATCGACTGGCACGTAAACCTGGACATTTACGGTCATCACGTAAACCTACTCGACGAAGACCAGCACCAGGATCACCGACGTAGGTGACGTCTTTGGTGGGCCTGAATATAGATTCAGAGTAGCCAGGTCCAGGTAGAAGCGAAATTCAGGAAGACGTATCTTCTTGGCCGCAGGGTTAAAACCTTCGACGTACGTTTCGCGAAGGCGTTTACGAGGATCACGAGGAAGAGGAAGAGGAGGAGGATGGTATACGAGGCAAGATCCTTGGCAGTCGTAAGTACAGAGAGAGAGAGAGAGAGAGAGAGAGAGAGAGTTCAGTGCAAGGAAGAGACGGTGCAATGTTTATTTCTGTTTTTTTGTTTTTCTTTTCTTTATTTTAAGGTAAAAACGTAAAAGTATCAAAGCAGCAAGAGGGGAACCACGGTTGGTGAATGATTACCTGGATCGGTGATAAAGTCATCGCCTTAGCACCGCGTAAGATGATACATCGGCCGGCGATCCACGCTCAAGATTGGCTTAACTACATATGTGACGATATACACATGGCTACGCAGAGAGACACGTGTGGACATACCTTAATGCCTAAGAACTGCTCGAGGCATAGGTGGCTTCATTGAGATATTAAGCTAGATATCCTGCGGGGAACTCGCCACTAAATATCACGTGAAAGACCTGATAAAAATCCTGCGCTTTCTATCTGCACCGCGTCTGGCCTCAGCGTCTACCTACCTACCTACCTGCCTACCTACTTACCTCCTATCCCCAGGACGCGTTCAGAAAGATCGTCTTCTTAGATTAGCTACACACCTAGGGACAAGTTAATTCCTTGTCCCCAGGACGCGCGTGCAGGATATCTCAAAGTGTTAACTATACGTAGATTCGTTCTCGGTTTGCCTACACGTATCCTTCCCGGGGGTCCTGGATTATCTCTCTCCATGAGGTCACCGAATGGGAATTTCTTATAAGAAAATGTTCATCGTACCCTCGATTGACACCCGTTAGATTACGATTATTGATCGCTGGATCTAGATGCTTCCTTTTCAAGGGTTACATTCTATTTAAGGGGTTAGCTAAGTAAAGTAGCGGACAGGGATAAAAAATGCTTTGAACCCGAACTGGCAACGTCGAGCATCCATTACGTAGGATCCCACGCGGCTGTCACCCACTCGATGTCTTTTGGTCTCGAAATCCCGATGGGCAAATAATGATTTGCTCGGCACAAGGCCAAGATCGATCTTCTACACTGAGAGAATTTCGACACGGGTCCATTTCGAATGCCCCACCTTTAACTCTAGATAGATTTTTAAAGATGACGGCATTCGATCTAAGCTTAAGCCACGCTAAGCCTGTCGAAGGATCGATATCTTACGGATGGATGGCCGATTAAAATCGCACGCGAGATTAACTCGAGACTTTTAGAAATGTAGCTTTTACCAGATATTCAATTGGACTCGTTCGATATTAATTTCGGAGCCTAAAGCATCAAGCACCTCTGTCCGCCACTGCAGCGAAGCAACTGCTGCAATTTCTCTATACAATTTGTAATAATCTCCATGCGCATGTATTATTAACTTCTGGAGTGACGTTTATCTTGTTACGGGATCCGTTATCCCGGCGTGCTCCGGGTGACGACTCTGCTGCTCCAGGAGGCATGCCGATCCTCCGCTCTAGAACCGACTGCTCAAAGATCCGTGCTGCTGACTCAGCGACAATAGTCATTTCGCTTGAATTGCAAATTGCGCGATCGTTATTGATTTCGAATCGGTTCGACTCGATTGGCTGCCTCGTCAACAGAGATAAACTTAATCGTTACTGCGAAGAAGCCGTTTAGCCTTTTCGATTCTTAAATATATATTTTTCACAGCCAAAGTCCGATTTCGATCGTCGATCGTTAATGGGATAGAGTGGGTGGGCGAGATGCTTGAGTCTCTAGTGGATCACACGAGTACAATTAATACCTGGTTGACTGTCAGATTCTATTTGTCCACTTGGCTAACAAGTATTTTCTTACTCTTTATACATCTTCAAGTACAATTCTATATTCTTATGGCTAGAGATTTAATGGCGCAAGTACACATTATAAGTCTTTGAAAAAGTTCTTTTCCTCCGGCAGAGCAAAGAGATCCCGGATAAAAGGGATCGCCTTACCGAGGACATTCGTTTAATCTGTCTTGAGGGCGTCGCGTTTCTCACCATCGGTGACGAACGGCAATGCTCGTATCCGTAATCGCGTTCCTGTAAACCCATGGACGGTTCTCTAACTCCTGCTTATCCGGGATCCCACTGTGAGATTCCATTGGACCTTGTTACACCGGGGCTCAGTCAAACGGCGCTGACTCTGGCTCAGAACGCGGAATAACGTTGGGAGCTTGGCTTTATGTGCTGCTGCAGGAATAGGGTGTACGGTCAGACTTGGGAACCAATGGGACCGCGTGATAACACGCCCACGCGCCAATAGGGAAGCCTCTGTACGCCCATGGTTTTAGCTAAATTTCGCAGCATAGAGAAATCGATCCTTCGGCTGGTACAGGATGCACCGAGTAGGCTCTGGAGGATGCGTATTCGATCAATCAACATTGCGAGGCATCATCGTTTTTAGGCAAAAAACCTTTTGGGGGTTATTGGTTTTTGGGGGAACGAAGAAAAGGCGCGCGATTATGAAATTTCAATTGATACAAATATTTGTACCTAGTAATTTTTTTTTTATTTACTTACAATACAACCATAGTCGATGATCCTTGGGCAATATGATGTCTCGGCTTCTGGTCACAGTCGGTACTTGGTCTGGTTTAATTCTTTTTTTTTTTTTATATATCACAACTAGTACACAGCTAGGTGCGATTCTTTGGTGCCATCAAGCCCCAACCGTATACACTATTTGTTTGACTAGTAAATAACGATTAGTATTTACAGGATCCGTTTATCAGCACATTGATATCAATTTAATTAAAGTCCTGGTCATACCGTTTGACATGCGTTCGATTGCCGAATAAGTAATTTTCGATTTCGATGAGAGTAATGCATTTTTAAGGGGATGCCAGAGCCACAGTGTTCAATGCTAGAAAAGCACCAAGTCGAGGTAGTCCTCGCGCAATGTTCCTTCGATTCACTTCCGTTAGTTGATATTCAATTAACTAATTGTTTGGTTAATAAGAAAAATTAATTATATTGACAGCGCCTCCAGTCGGTATCCGTCGTTGCACCCCAGAAGTCGGATACGCGTTGTACGAAAAGTTTTGTAAATCTTTCGTTCACTGAGGTAACCACTCGCGAGGCGCGATTGTCGCGCTTGCGTTTTCTGCGTAGTGCGTAGTACGAGATGCGTGGTGCGTGCGACTCAAAGTCGCGCTGGGGACTGAGCGGGCTACGTGAACTAACCACGTTGGTAGCTGGCTGAGTGTCTGCTGTCCCGGGTGCCGAGGGACCGCCTACGGGAGTGGCCATCCCCGGCCAATTGGAGCGGCTGCTTTTCAAGGGTGTCTAATCGGCCGAGCCACCCCTAGTCGTTCCTACGAGGGATCGATCGACCCTGTTAGGTACCGGACCAGGTCCCCCGAATTTACCAGTTCGTATCTGGTATGTGGTATGTATCTATGTATGAATGTATATACCATTGTAATTCAACTACAGCGACTGTACGTTACAGGGGATGCTCATTCAACTCTTGGACCAATCAAAAATCCATCCTGCGATCTTCAGGTCTCTGAAGAGAAAGGAAACACACGGATTGCAGTGCGTAAGGGATGTTTCAAGTTCATCAATTTTTATGTGTAGACGTACCAGTTATTTTCTGTCCTACAGAGTATGACGTTAGCACCGTTACTTTGGTACTTGCTATAGTGCCAGGGTTCCTAATCAGCTGGTCTCTGGGTTGGGTCGACGAGGGTGTCCCAGGGAGAACCCTCTTCCACATCGCTCTTGGCCTCCCTGCCAGGTACCCGCATCCAAGACAACGGCCCGTTACGCTTCGATCGAACGTGAACCCACGCCGCAAACATCTCCGTCGAGGCTTCAGCAGCCTGGCTTGGAATTGCGTGATCGCCATTTCTCTCGTTTCTCCAATTTCTTCCCAGGAGTTGGTTAATCCTTTGGAGCCATTCCCGGGCGAGCTGCTTAGGTGAACTAGGTCTGTGACTTAACCTAGAGAGAAACTTGGACCTTGCGCTTCAGACTACCTTTTAGGTATACTTACCTCTGAGGTAGCTATGTAGTGGATATACGTATAATGTTGTAGAGACACAGATCTGGTTGATCAGCCTGAAATTCCAGCGATTCTACTGATTGGTGGATGCAGGGTTCAGGATGATGGGATCCGTGAGTCCTTGGACTCGTCTGTTGTTTAATTTGAGGGCGACCGTAACAGGGAGCCTTGTTTGCCCGATAGCCCTTTTCCAAAAGGGATTAACGTCGGCGAGCGACGACGGGCCCAGACACCGAGTTCACAATTAGCCACGATCAAGGGATGTGTTTGATCAAGGAGGGGGATGAAGCTGCTTTCGATCGGTACTATGCCGAATACCCATTCCTTTCTCTGAGCCTGTATATATACACAAAACGGAAAAGTGATATCCCCGGGAAAGGTACAACCATCAAATCCACCTATGACATGCATACTTGAACAAACTCCTCTACCTCGTATCAGCACCCTTAACCACCTCAGCTATCACTTCATGCATGTGTAATTCTCAGGGCACGTGCGCCGTTATCCCTAACGTCGACTTCCTACCACGTGTACGACAGGTGTCTGGTAGACGTCCAGTTACGGTGGTCAACACCCCAAGGATTACCTGGTGATCATCCCCGAGGTAACTGTTAAAAAAGAAAAAACTTTGGTATACTTCAACTGCATTTTTTTTTTTTTTTCAGGAATCTTCAGGGTGGTTAGTAGTAGAGCAGGGAAGCTGAATAAAAAATGTCTGTAATACCCCAGGTCTACGAAGTCGTGGATACAGCAGATAGGTAGAGCTCAGCTCTCTAACCCCGTTACAACGCGACGTTCACGAGAGTTCGAGGCTGTTTAAATACAGAGGGGTGGGCAATCAGAGTGTTTGCCGCCCCACGAGCCAACATGCGAGGGAGTTGCCGAACGACAGAGTGCGCCAGTGAGCTAGAGGATGAACGACCCAGCCCGCGGATCAAAGGATAATGGGGTTCAGCTGATAGCGCTCTGATTTGATTGTTGCTACGGCTATTGTCCGGAACTGGCTTTATTCTACGCGAAGACCATGTTATAGGTAGACCGCGGTACGTTGTCCCTGACACTATCTACTCCGGACACATTTCTGTGGCAATAAAGTGAAATTCTCACTGGTACCAACTGCGCGGAAGATATCATCCCCCCCCCCCCCTCCCCCGTACCTGCTGATGCAACGAGGTGTTTTTTAAAACTGTTCATCAAAATCCTATCACGAGACAACTATTGGTTTTGCTCTTTGTCAAATAATTCTCCTTTACTTTTTTTTTTTACATACCTTCACTTCTCAAACCTAATTACAATTTAATCCATTATTACCACTGGTCTTGTACACTAATCATAATCTTCTAAGAATACCATGTATATCTATACCCTGTAGTATCTCTATAATATGCATACTCATTGATCTTAAGCAGCTATCAATAAGAGGATCGATATTTGAATGAACGAATACTCGATGCCTATTGTCCGCGTCAAAGACATAACCCTATCTTCGAAGATCTGAGAGTGTTAATCAGCTTCCCTACTTGTTTACTTATCCCTCTCAGCTTATTTCGTTCCTGATATCTCGCGAGTACCAAACTTTGAAAACAATAATCCCCATAGCTAACCTCTCATTGAAACTTCCATTAAAGAACTTTTAACCTCACTCCCGGAACTCCGTAGTCTCTTGTGTCTACAGCTACATAGATATATATATATATATGTATATCACCTAATATTCAATATAAGATTCGTAGTATATATCCTGCCTGTTGGATCGCTGGTTCTCGAATGGAGGAGGAGGAGGTTAGAGTCCTAGTAAACCCGAAAGGGTGAATTTTCATCCTTATCCGTACATCTGCTTGAAGATTTGCATACAATGGTTGTCGCGTGCCTCGAAGGCAACACGTAGGAGGCAACTAGGAGGCAACTAGGCAACTAGGCGCTTGCTCCTTTTATATTCTGTCACCTGTCATTCACGTGCGGCTCGTGTCTTCTCTCTACTTTGCGTTCCAGTTATTTCACCTCCACGATGATTTCTTATTGTCTATCATTGGTGCGCGATACAGAGAGGATCTATCGATGCTTTTGGCTTATCTGCTTCTCTCTTATTGGAACAATATCTATAGCTTGGCAATATTTAGATTTTTATTTTATCGATTTTGTACTTTTACTGTTACAGGGACTTTGGAGTAGACGCCTATTGTCAGGGCAGATGACGTGGGATCACATTGGTAAACTAGACGCATCTTGTGGCTCGTGCCGATGCCGGCTGCTTCCGGTATTTCAAAGTAAAGCTGTTCCTGGCGGCTAGTGCGCCCTCAGGTTAATCGGAGTGGGGAAAGGAGTTTCTTATAGGCTTATCATTCTTAGATAACCTATCCTAACATTTATCCAATGAAGGTAAAATTATAAAATATATATATATAGTTTATTGATTGGGTATCGATTACACGTAGATATACGTATAGGGATTTTGTTAGGTATTTGTCATTTCCTTATAGGCATTTTATCGGTATTATTGTATTAGGTATACAATTTGTTAGTTGGATTATTTAATTTTAACGTACAAACTTAGTGGGGATACTTTGATTTTTTATTTCTTTTAGGTAATCTAGGCATTCGTTTTTGGTGTCTCTTTAGTGACTCGGGTGTGCACGCCCTTCGAATTAAGGGTTTCGCTTCCTGGAAAAAAACTCACCCTCAAACGTTTAACAGGACGTTAGACACCCTCTTGTATGGAGCGTCCCTTGGGTTCTGGACGTGTGCTGCTATTCCGCCAATGGGATTGAGTCTTTGCTGCTCCCCTCTTCAGATTCAAGGGATGGAGTCACCCTCTGCCCTTTGAGGAGGCTCACTTGGATAAAGGTGAAAGGAAAAAAAAGGATTGACTTTATTAGGGAATGAGGTAGAATCGTGTGAACCGTCATAAAAGATTCTTTGGATCTTTGATCTATAAGGTATTTTTAATATGGAATCTTAATAGATATATTTTTCATATATATTTATGTTCCTTTATACTTTTTAGATGGACTTTTATAAGAGAGGGATGCCTCGAGCCTAGCAGTGTTCTCACGTCAATTGAGGCTCGTGCTGGTCACCTCAGTTCTGATGACTAATCAATGACGTATCGATTAACGTTTACCCGTCCTGACCGATTAATTTCCATTAGTCTAATGTCTAAGCTTCCTAAACGATTGTTCACCCTAAGTAAGGTAGTCAGTGTTCACACGGTCTACCTGTACCCAGTGAACCCAGTGTACCCGATGTATCCAAAAAATCCTCTCCTTTCAATAGGTATAAAACTTATCTTCCGGTCTCCCACATTCATTAGATCCGTCCTCCGCAGGATTTTATCTTTTATCGCTTGACGAATATGACTCTGCCGCGACCCCTCGAGCATCGGGTGGTAACTTGGTAATCCGACGAAAGTACTGGTTGGGAAAATGGGGTGGTTCCGGGTTCGCGATTAAAATCTCGAGCCACGATCACGCAATCGTTTAACGCCGTAGCTGCTGTGCGAGGCCTTTGTGGATTTTTATAATTTCTCTTTAAAAAAGAAAATCATGCGTTTCACAGGGTGAGCGTACTGAAGAATAATACCAATATTATTACGTCAAGGAGTTCGCTCCACGAGGATGATGCTCCTGTGGCTGTTCCGTTCTTCTCTAGTGCCCTTGAAAAAAAAAAAATAATAAAAAAGCCGCCGCCGAACACCATTGTCCGCCAATTGAGTCTCGTTTAGGCAACAGGGGTGGCGGGCTAAATTGATTTAAATTGGTCTCCGCTGCCTGGACGAATCATTTCTCGTATCGTCGTCAAAAATCTTTCCACGATACGGGATCATTTTATCCTTACCTGACTTTCTTTCGTTTCTTATTTTTTTTCTCCCTTCTTCCATTTCTCGACAGCTCTCGAGGGCCATTATAAATTTTATATGAATTTTCCTCGAGCCCATTAGGGCACCCGTATGCGTTCAGCTGCGAATCTAGACGCGTTTCTTCCACCACGATTCATCCTCCGTATCGACCTATCGTATGTGGGATCTTGAAGGATTTATATGGTGTATACATTTTTTTTATGAGAAACCAAAAAAAAATTGTCAATGGTTTCTATGAAAAATTTTGACATTTTTGATAATGATATATAGATCGACCTCCCTTTTTTTTTTTCAAATTATTCTACCGTATTACCGTGCGGTGGTCGTTAATAATATTTAAATTTTTTTTTTACATGGAGCAATGGACTTTTTTTCGGATACAGCTTCCGTCCACGCACTCATCTTGCTTCGTTAAGCAAAACAGCCTTCCGGTTTTATTATCGGTATACACGCGACCGTCCAAGTATCCAAAGAGGGGTTAGGTCATTTAAGGGTCGTTGAATGGACTAGGAATAAATTAACGTCCTGTGTCTATCCCCCTGGAGATCTTCAAAATGTCCGGCACCCCAGAGAGAAGATCCAACGTGCGTCAACTGTGGCACGCGTGACCGATATAAATTTTGCAATTTTTCTAAAACTACCCTCGTGGCACGTTGGCGAAAGGGTTTCTACGATACTCTAGCAGGGAATGAATTAATTTCAAGTGGTGAAGGGTAGTTGAAGGATCGGCGTTTAAAAAAATTGGTAAAATTTCGACGAATAGGACGCACACGTATACGCGTAAGTATTTTTGAAGTCCGTAAAGTCGAATGTAAAACAATTGGTAGGATTGTGTTAACTGCAATTTGTAGCAGTAGCGCGACGGCATTGTAAATCGAGTAACTTTATACGTTTGGGGTATCAAGGGGTTATCAACAAATGTGTTCAAACATATAGGGTGTCACGAAAACCAGTAAAGGGTCTCCTAGGTATTACTCGAATGGGCAACCCCTTGTACAAATAACGAACCCCGTAATCCTTTCAGAAGGGGGTAGCCTAATGCGCTTATAACCGTTGAGAATTGATACCGAAATGACTTCTTAATTAGGAATAAAATAAGACATCATATATAAGAAGAAAAATATGACGTTGGTCACGTGGGTGTTTGAGAGATCGAAAAAGGCAAGTTATAAAAATTTATAAAATTTTCGCACAATACGTATATAAAGCATGAAAAATGTCTTTTAGCGAATGGCGCCTTGGACGACAATGGACACTAACAAGCGTTTCATGATGGATCGAGCAGATTTCTACGTCGAGCATCGGCACGCGCCAATCGTCCCAGGACAAAGACCCAACCGGAAATCCAATGACGTAGCAGAGTTCCGGATTCCAGAGTAAACAGGACTGGCAGCCTCACTGGAAATAAATGAAGAGTCCATCACACGCCTATGTGAGTAATTTAAAAGTTGAGAACCACCGGAAATTTAACTGAGTCCTTTTTCTTGCTCACAAAGGTGATACTCTCCATTTCCGGTTGCAAGGATATCGGTATACAAAGAGCATGGGATAAAGGCTACAGGAACTTTTCCTAGACTAGAATTACAATGTGGACTCGTACATCATCCACGCAGCATCCCAAATAAAAATTGTTCAGGATCAATGGGGGGGGGGGGGGGGGGGGCGGGGGGACCCCTCGTGGGGTCGTG